>OY757191.1:61094388-61579388 GCA_963583895.1 Melanophora roralis | reverse complement strand
AAATGTTTATGTGTATCCGGCTGATCGGCAGCCTAGGGCAGTGGTAGACAATGTGTTTTCAGTCTAATTATATCTCCTCCTTATTTCCGCATTACTTGCAGAATTCTGAAAGGTTCCTATCCCATTTACTCGTCGTACATCTCACATCGCAGTGTCCTGTGGAAGCCCCAATTATACACCTCAGAAACCTCTGCTTTCCATGAGCAGCAGGTCAGCACCCATTCTGTCTAGCCTGAGCCACAGAAGCCTGGAGATCCCAAAATCAGCCTTCCAAGTTTGCCAAAATTTGTCCATTTCCCAAGTCCCTATCAATTTATAATAGAAACCCATTGGTTGCCTTGCCGGCTATCAGCCCAGCCTAATATCCTGGACCGCCCCCGCCAATTCATCAACAGTTCCATTACCAGCAACGTCACGGTGAAATGACACTCGATATATCCGTGCGTATTGCCTTGAGAGCACGTCTACAACTGTCCCCCTAAAGCCTTGAGTGCGGCCTGCCTATCAACGTATATTGCTACGTCCTCTCTTCCCCTTGCATCCCCCGGCAGCCCTGGTAACCATCTCCGCCTTCGATCCATCAGTAAAGGCTACATACCCTTAAAACAGCCTCTTAGTTTCCTTCCATTTTTTTCTATGCGAAAACACTACCTGAGATAAGATCCCATTTTGGAAACTTAAAGATATCAGCTGACTAATATCGGTGTCCTAACGGCTACAGCTGAGCGTTTGTCTTAACATACATAAATCTTTCTAAAATGTAGCTTCATTACCTACATTCTCCCCATGGGGTTCTAAAAATTATTGTAAAACATGTCTGGTGGCAAATTTTTATTTTTAAATACGATTATTTCAACGGTGCGGAGGAAGTGTGGCGCCGCTGGAATTATCGATTGTGCGGATTTGTTAGTCACGATGTCGCATTGGTCGAGTGAGCATCGCGCGTTTGCTGTGGAGCCATTTTTTTAAGAGTAATGATTCCTACGTAATTGTTCGTCGACAGTTTTGTTCCAAGTTCGGTATTTGGTGAATACGCAATGGCCCGAGTGTAAATTTAATTCGCTCGTCGGTGCAGAGATTCCACACAACTGCTTTGGCTATGCATGTCCCACGGCCAGGGCTCAATCGATTTACAAGGACTTCCGAAAACATTGCATTGGTTAAAAGCAGTTTACGTGAAAATCCGCGACTTTCAATACGGAAAAGAGCATCCTCAGTGGGACTTCCAAGAGCGATTATTCATAAAATTTAAAAAAAGGACCTGAAGTTCACTCCTTTTAAAACTCAAATCGTTCAAGAACTGAAAGAAAGTGAATTTTATTTACACAAAGATTTTTTCAAAATGATGTTGGAGTGTTTTCGCACTGAAAATCCCATTTTTTTGGAGCGACGGGGCTCCTTTTCATTTAAACGGTCACGTCAACAGGGAAAACTTCCGTTACTTTTCTCAAAGAATCCGCAACCCTCGATTAAAACAACGAAAACCATTGTATTGCTCTAATGTAACTTTTGGGTTTGCTTTATCCACGCATGAGATAATGGCACCATAATTCTCAAGGTCAGGTGACGAATTTCAACTGTGAAAATTATCGACGCATGATTGCGAAATTCTTTTTGCCAAATTTGCGAGCTCATCCATCATGCTAATCACACACGTGGTTTTACAGGATGGGGCGACCGCACACACAGCAAGAGCCTCGATAAATTTGCTTCGGGAAAATTTCACCCAAAAATTGATCAGTCGCTTTGGGGACATCCCATTGCCACCGAGGTCCCCTGATCTCTGAACTCCCATGGGTTTTCTTATGGGGCTACCTCAAAGAGAGGGTTTATGATGGCAATCCCTAATCTCTTGTAGCTTTAAAGAATAATATTCATCGAGAAATCACATGCAGCGTGTTGCCCAGACACAAGGCTCCATTTTAAACAGTGTTTTCAAATTGGCAGAAAACATCTGGTATACTTTAGGGTTTCGTACATTTTGTATATTCTACAAGTAGGTTTATTGACGTACACTGTTCGAGTTATCCTCCAATCGAGAGATTTTTATTCGAGCGGAAACTGTAGTTGCTTCTTGCCGTCGAGCATAACCAACTCTTACTTTCTTCCTTGTTATAAACTACACATACTGATAAGGAAATATCCGTTTGTCATTCCGTTTGTAATTTCCACAAAATTCCCTTCTGACCCCTTAAGTTCCTCTGCGTGTCTGTTGAAATCAAGTTTCCGGAGCAAAAAAAAAGGACGCACAGAAAGTGTCTTGATACCATACAATTATAAATATCCCTAAGACAATTGATATTTTTAATCAGCAAAATCGGTTTACTACGGACCGAGATATAAGCAAAAACTCAAAATAATCCATTGTTTTTTTGGACAAAATCTATGCGTATATCTTTATATATATCTCAGTAAATATAGCCCCTCTTACCACAAAACATGGCACGGATACTTTAAATATGGGTACCTAAACTGGAGATTTTTTTAGATAGCAGCAAAGAAGGTTGTACCCGTCCCCCCTAAAATTTAACAAATTTCGGGAAATATTTCATGCGCTACGTCTAAAACTATAACAACTAAAGACTTAGAACCTGCAAGAAGTTTCAGTATAATACGTTTATTATAGAAAAAAAATTCGGTTGGGTAGGAGCAGGGGGAGCAGTAACCCCCACATAAATTTACAGTTTCTATGCAATTTTTGATCCGCTATGATTCGCAAACTATAAGGACTATCGACTTAAATCTCCTTAAAAAGTAATTGTTCAACAATGCCTTCATTTCGAAAAACATGGAAGTTCGTTAGGAGCAGGAACAGTGGTAGCCAGCGTGACCGTTCGTCAACTAAAAATGCAATTTGCAACCTTTTTTTCGACCTGCGGCTTTTTGTGCAACTTTGGTAAACTGATACAATTTTCCACCTTTTTTTTACTTTTTGCGACTTCTGACCCTTTTTTGATATAACAGATATAAAAATATGTTTTTTACGTATATCTGCACATACATGGCATATTTCATGGAGTGTCAAACTTTTAAATTATTATTTTTATGGTTATTTTTTTAAATCCAAGAATGTAAATTTTGTTCTTCAATTTAGTAATAAAAGTGCTGCTTACTCACTACTGGGTAAATTTTGGCAAATGAATGACCGAAAATTGATTTTCAAACAAAACAAGAATACACAAAAGTAGGGAAGCTCAAAAAAAATTTCTCTTCAAAGTTACCAAAAAATTTATTTTCAAGAAAATAAGTTTGTTGGAATAAAACAGCTGATTGTCAGAGTAGTTTCCTAACGAACACGGGGGAGTGGTAGCCCCTATACAAATGACTATTTTTATACGCTTTGTCTCGAAAACTATAACAGCTACCGACTTTGAACTTCTTACAAAAAGTAATTGTGCCGCAATGAATACATGTTGGAAAAAAAAGAGTTGAATAAGAGCAGGAGGAGAGGAAACCCCACACAAATGAACTAATTTTATGAAACTTTTAAAACGAAACACATATATCGAAAATTGTTACGATTATCGACCTTAAACGATAACATATTCAGGGGATTCACAAGGTGTTCTATTATGTTCTATTGTCATATTGTTATAAAATTTCACAATGCTTTTGTTGCCTTTCATACAAAAATAGTTCTTAAAAAATACTACGTCATTTAATATGCTTATTAAGTTATCACAACAACTTCACAAAGTTGGTAAAGGCTTTTAAACCATTGTGAAATTTTATAACAATATTACAATAGGACAAATAGAACACCTTGTGAATCCCCTAATTGTAAAGCTTTCTATGTATGTATTTCTAAAACTATAATAACTGTCGACTTCAGGTCAGGCACAGGTATTTTGATTAACATATTTGCGATACCAAAACAGCTTTCCTAGATCAGATGGCTGCGAATACAAACACGTCAATGTGAAGGGTATGTAAGATTAGGCATAGCCGAATATAGCGTTCGTACTTGTTTTTATTAAAACTTAATTTTACACATGTTTAAAATATTTATTTTTTACTTTCAAGTTAAAGAAATTAAATACGTTGTATTTCAGAAATAATTTTTTATAAAGCATTTCGATTTAAAAAAAGAGTCACAAAAAAGAGAGGGAAAATTTATTAAAAAATAACTTTCTATTAAAGTGTTTTACTTAAATCTATTAACAACTTTTTCCAAATGTAACAAGTGTATGTATGTGTTTAATTTAAATAACAATTAAAACATCAGCCAAACAAAAATAATTAAAAACAAGATTTCAATATTAAATGAGACGAATGCCAATGTCGGTAAAACCCAAAAGCTACAAAACTACAAAAAAAAATTTATTAATTAAATTTCAAATTAGAATGAGAATGAGAAAATTTAACTGTTTAACTAAATACATTCATACAAAAAAAGTTAATAACAGCGAAAAAAAAATATACAAATTATTTACCTTAAAACTTAGACTAAAATCACAACAATTTTTAAAGAGCTTGGAAAGGAATATAAAATAAATATTTGGTTAAAAATATTTGGACAAAATACTGAAAATAATAACAAAAAACCGGATATAACTTCCGCTGTTGAAAACTTAAATTTGATTTTGCGTTAAAATATATTTTTCGTTTTCTGTGTGACATTTACACGCTGATGTCAAACTGACAAGAAACAGCATTAAAAAATCGTATGTAAATGGCCAAGTTGGCGGCTGTAGCTGCTAATATTGGTGGTAAAAAGTTCTAGTGGTTGGTAGTGACTTAAATTGTGAATTCAACTTTTTGGATAATTGTCAACATAAAAAACTAATACGATAAAATTATTCTTTCTATGCGTTACGCATGGCAACATTTTATGAACTTAATTAAAAATTCAATTTAAAAAATTATCCCCGCTAAACAATAATTATAAAATAATACTAACATATCGTATTTACGTATGTTTTTGCTTTTTCCTATTAAGGTCATTAGCCAAAATCATTTATTTATTTAATTTTAAATATTTTATAAATATTTTAATAATTTAATTTTTTGTGGTTTTTCTTACAGTTTTTTTTATTAATTTTTACTTAATTAGCATTATCTAATGGATAATCATTGTAATGTATTTAAAATAATTATTTTTCCTCCGACATTCCATTCGCAAGTAGGCCAATAAGTTTATTGCGAATTAATAATTGTGCTCATTATTTTGGTGATAAAGGAAGGCGTCTTACACCAAACGCAAAAAACAAACTATAAAATGTTAAAAATAATGGTAAAACTAAAAGCAAACACTATAATTATATTAATAGTTTGTCTAGCAAGCTTAAGATGGGACGAGATTTATGGTGAGTATTACATTTAAAACATATTATGTGAAAGATTATTACATAAAAACAGAGGTGTGGTTGAGAGGAGGAGTTACAATTATTAAAGTCTAATAAAATTATCAGCATTTATATCGTTCTTGTTTTAACTTAGTTTTAAATATTTGCTAAAACAAGGACATTAAAAAGTAATATTTTACAGTTCTACATACAATTCTAGTCCGGAATCCCAAAAACGCAGACAATTTAATCATTCATTCATTAATGTAAAAAACTGCCACTTTTTATCAATGAATTCATTGGACTTTTTTTTAATTTTGTTATTTTGTTTTTTTTTTTTTTTTGCGGATAAATGTGACGAAATGCCAAATATTACTAGCGTTGCACAGTGGGTTCGATGGGTGTCATTGGTGTGAAAATGTTTATTAATTAATGGGAGCCGTAATTAAAATTTTTTGAATTTTTTTTTTCAAATCATTCAATGTGCATAAAAAGGCATATTCTGAAAAAAAGATGCATCAAAAAAAAAAATTTTACGATTTTATGGACATTTTTATTTTTTGGAAAATTATAGTTTGTTTCAGAATTTTCGCCGCAATTTTAAAATGGAAAGTGATTTTTTTAAAAAATAAGAAGCAAACAAAAAATAAAAAAAATAATGTATATTTTGCATAAATATGAATATAAGTTAATTTTAAAGTCCGAATTTGGGTTTTAAAAGATTTCGAGAATTTTACAACTTTTTTAAAAAAGTAACGAAATAAATTTTTACAATTTTTTTTGTTTATCAATAATTGTCAAACACTTCAACAGAAACCATGTTCATACTCACCTTCATCATCATAATCTCCGCTATTATTACTCCCACTATCATGTATTTCTTGAGAAATAATAGGCGATAGCAAAAGCTGTAGTTCTAAATTTGATAATTGTTGCTTTTCTTTCCGCTCATTTTGTTTATTTAAACTAGATATGAATGGCTCTGATTTAAGAAAAAATCTATTTAAAATATCTTCATTTGATTTTTCTCGGCTGCATTTGCGAGCAAAGTGTTTTGTATAATTTTTAAAATCCTTATTCCTGGCTTCCTGAGCTTCTTTTGGAAGTTCTCCAATCGGTAAATGACAAAACAAAATACACGTTAATTTTGTTAAATACAGGACTTTGAAAAAACACGACTTCAAACAGAAAAATGTTAATAGCAAAAAATGGAGCAACAAAACCGCAAATTTTTTTTTTTTGCAAGATTCCATACTTTTAGAAAATATAAGATTCAAAACCCAACCTTAACTAACTTAGAAGTTATGGTTAACGAAACATCAAAAATAGGCAAATTTTAGACCTTTTTAAAAAAAAAATCGTCAAAAATATTTTTACACATATTTCTAAAAACACTGCATCATTTTTATGCACATAAAGTTAAAGGTTCTCTTCTTAAAACAACTCTTTTTCAACGTTAAATTTGGAAAATACGGACTCGTTTAAGGCAAAATTTTTCTTTTTTCGATTTTTAAAAAAATTGCAAAAAAATTTTTACATTTGACACGTCACTACGGAGTCAGCTGACAAGATAGATGGTTGAAAATTGACATAGTGATGTATAATTTTATCTAGTTTTATCCGATACCAAATATTAATACAAAAACTTAATTTTAAAAAATCCATTAAGCGTCACTTTCGAACCATTTCAACCCACAGTGCGTTGCCAGAAAAATATTAAAAAAATAGAGTTGCATTAACAAAAACTAGTATTTTAAAACTAATTTATCGCAAAAGCATGTTTAAAACATGTTTATGATTTGTATGGATAATACTAGTTTATCACCATAAACAACTTATAACCTGTTTATGGGGTAGTATGGCCAAATTATTTCGCATTTATGAAAATTTCACTTTAACATAACCGGCTTAATTTTTAATATTACATTTTAAAACTTTTTCAATGCAATTCTATAATATTTTAAACCTTAAGCTATGGTCACCCTGGTGCCGTTAGACACAAATAATTACGCTCAAAAACAAACAACCAACCTAATTAAATCATTAGAATGTATGCGCGTGCCGATCACTGCTCCATACTGATAATCCTAAAACATGCCAATATATGTTCATACGGGGACCGAAATTCGAGGTTAGCTCTCTTTTTCACGTTTCGCACCCCAACCATACTGGAAACTACATGCTTCGCCAGGATATAAGGGGTAAGTATGTTCTAGAAATATGTTTGGGAGAAGAAACTAATGGGGGTCGATCGTACACTTTATTGCTCTAAGGCCGACTCTCAAGAAGTTGCGGGCATTTTCATATAATTTTTGTAAACTTTGTATGGCAACCCCCTTTGGGCGTGGCGAAAGGGGGTTAGTATGTTTTAGGAATATGTTTGGGAAAAGAAACTAATGGGGGTCGGTCGTACCCTTTATTGCTCTAAGACTGACTCTGAAGAAGTTGTGGGCATTTTTACATCATTTTTGTAAATTTTGTATGGCAACCCCTTAGGGCGTGGAGAAAGGGGGTAAGTATGTTCTAGGAATATGTTTGGAAGAAGAAACTAATGGAGGTCGGTAGTACACTTTATTGCTCTAAGGCCAACTTTGAATAAGTTGTGGGCCTTTTCACATCATTTTTGTAAATTTTGTATGGCAACCCCCTTAGGGCGTGGAAATAGGGGGTAAGTATACTCTAGGAATACGTTTGGGAGGAAAAACTAGTGGGGGTCTGTGATACATTTTTTTCTTCTAGGGGCGACACAAGCGTTTTTATATATGAAAATGAAAATATAAGTGAAAATCTATGGAATTTAAAATAAATCCCAATTTACCTGCTACCCCCACTCCAAAAAAAATTTAGCCCCACCTCTGTTATTTTAAAACTTGTCATCTTTTACAACAAAAATAAAAACAAAACAAAAACTTGCTTTTTGTTTGTTTGTTTTTTTCAATGGCAGCTCAAACAACTTGTAAAAATGGTCTTGGACGTGTTCTATACGAACGTCTACCCAACCAGCAATTACAAGGCTACGATGATGATGTGGTACGTGATACAGCTCCACCCTTTCGTGTTCTGGAGAAATGTCAAGATCTTTGTTTACGTGACCGCACTGGCACCAATAATTTAGTGCGTACTTGCACTAGTTTTGATTTTCAACCAGGCAGTCGAATAACGGCATTTGGTGGTAACATGGAATATGAAGAGTCATTGTGTTATTTGACATCAGAGCAGGCGGGACCCGAAGGTATTGGCAGTTTAATGTTGGTACCAAATAGTGTGCATTTCAATGAGATATGTTTGACGTGTAAGTCTTGTGGTTGTGGTTTTGTTTGTTTTAATTTAATAGTTTTGGCTTAAAAATTTTGTTTTGCTGTTATATTGCAGCCAGCCGACCTGAAAGAGAATGTCCTAGTCGTAGTTATGTGTTTGAAAGACATCCTAGAAAGAAACTAAAGTTACCAATATCGGACATAAAGGAGGTAAGAATTGCTAATAATTTTTTAAATTAATTAAACTATCCGAATTATTCTTAAATTAATTTTAATTATTAAAATTTTAACAAATTTTTGTTTAAACAATAGATTACGGCTGCCAATCGTTCGGACTGCGAAGACAAATGTCTTAATGAATTTTCATTCGTTTGTCGTTCTGCTAATTTTGATTCCACAATGCGTTCATGTACTTTAAGCAGGTACAATTCAATATTAAAAACAAATTAACATTTAACAAAATTTGTATTTAAAAAAATATTTCTTAAGATTTACTCGTCGTACTCATCCTGAACTCTTAGAAGATGATCCAAACTCCGATTATCTAGAAAATACTTGCCTTAATGCTGAACGTCGCTGTGACGGTTTAGCTGTGTTTGTTAAGGAAGAAAATAAACGTTTAGGTGGGCCATTTGAGGTGGATATATTTAATAATATGACTTTGGAAGATTGCCAAACGATGTGCTTGCGTGCTGAGAAGTAAGTCATCCGAGAAGCTAAATACTAAACGATAAACATATCAGTTTTAATTAAATTTTTTACGCAAACCCTGTTTTTCTGTGTTTTTTTTCTATTGCAGATATTTTTGCCGTTCAGTGGAGTTTGATGACCAAACTAAACAGTGTATTTTATCTGAAGAGGATTCAATTTCACAAAAAGATGACATCAGTATAAGTTCAAGTCCAACACATCATTTTTATGATCTTGTCTGTCTGGACAACCGTAAGTAAACTTTGCATGATTAGTGTGTAGAATGTGCAACCAGTTGGGGGAATGTCTCCTTATGGGTCGTATCAGTAAATTTGTAATTTCTTGTACAGGGTGTCTGGTCGTAAATTTATATTTTTAAGTACGATTATTTCAAAAAGTAATAAATAGTGCTGAGGGAGGGTGGCGCCGTTGGAATTTTCGATTGTGCGGATTTGTCAGGCACAATGTCGCAGTTGTCGAGTCAGCAGCGCGCGTTCACTGTTGAGTCATTTTTTAAGAGTAATGATTCCTACGTAATTGCTCGTTGGCAATTCTGTTTAAAGTTCGGTATTCGGCGAAGAAGTGATGGTACGAGTGTAAATTTATGTCGTTCGTGGGTGTGGAGATTCCTCGCAACTGCTTTGGCTATGAATGTCGAACGGCTAGGGCACAGTCGATCTTCAAAGACTCCCGAAAACATTGTAATGGTTGAAAGCAGTTTACGTAAAAATCCGCGACTTTTAATACGGAAAAGAGCTGCCTCACAGGGACTTCCAAGAGCGGTTATTCATGAAATTTTAAAAAAGGATCTGAAGTTCCATCCTTTTAAAATTTAAATCGTTTAAAAAATGAATGAAAGGGACTTTGATTTACGCAAACATTTTTGTGAAACTATGTTTTAGCGCTTTCGCAATCTAAATCCCATTTTTTGCAGCGACAAAACTCGTTTTCACTTCAAAAAACAAAACTGCCGTGACTGGCCCTTGGGTAACTGGTTGCTGTGCCATATCTACGCATGAGATAATTGGACCTTTTTTTCGAAAACTCTCGAGGCCAGGCGACGAGTATCAACGCTAAAAATTATCGACGCATAATTACGAAACTCTTTTTGCCAAACCTGCGAGCTCATCCATTGTACTCTTCACACACGTTGTTTCAACAGGATAGGGCGACTGCACACACAGCCAGAGCTTTGATGAGCTTACTTCGAAAAAATTTCTTTCAAAAACTGCTCAGTCGCTTTAGGGACGTCCCATGTCCACCGAAGTCGCCCGAGCTAATTCTCGTGAATTTTTTTATGGAGCTGCATTAAAGAGAGAGTTTATAATGACAATCCCTATCTTTTGCGTTTTAAAAAAAAAAATTTCGTCGAGAAATCAGCTCACTTGAACCAAGTTTACTGCAGCGTTTGGCATAGAACACAAGACTCCGTTTTGAAAAGTGTGTTCAATTCGATAGGAGGCATCTGTATGAATAAAATCAGCTTTTCGTTCTATCGTTCAATGTTTTAATAAAACTTTGTGTCAATTATTACATTTTTTATTTAAGTTTGAAAATATAAATCTGCCACCAGATACCCTCTATTTTTTTTTTTTTTTGTTAAATATCTTCAACTTTTTTCTAAATGTATTCCTTAAGATGTCGAAACTGTACTCTATTCCCAATTTATTCCTGTTTTGTCCTGGATATATTTTGATCAATAAAAGCATGGCTTATGGTGTTTTTGATTTTTTTAAATGATTTTTATACGCTTTATGCACTAAATATCCTTTTACCCAAACCCTACTTTTAAAGTACTCAAACAAAATAAACAAACTCCTTTTTTGAAACGGCAACAGCCTTATAATCTTCGAAGTAATATCATTAGCATTTTTCTTTGCATTTTCATATAATTCTTTTATTCGCACTCTTTCCCCCAACTAACCAGTAATAAGTAATTTAATATTTTTTTAAGGCCTTGTGGCATTTAGTTTTTATGTGTACTCAAGTTGACACATTTATTTGTAGAACGTGCAACAGATTATCCGGATAATTCTGTGACATCGCATCTGTTCTCCAGCGGTAGGCGACCAGATACAGCATTTCAACGTTACCGTAATTCACGTTTGGGCGGAGAGTTTCATTCGGAAATAACAGGACGATCATTAAGCGAATGTCTAGATGAGTGTCTAAGACAAACCAGTTTCCAATGCAGGTAAAGGCTTTAATTGAAATAAAAATAAAGAAACAAACACATTCATTTGCTTAATACAACAAAACACATTTTGCAATTATAGATCAGCAGTGTATAGTGATCGTTTTCGTACATGTCGTTTAAGTCGTTATAACCAAAAGGATGGAATGCGTATAATATATGATGCGGACTATGATTATTATGAAAACTTGATGCGTAAGTCAATTATGATTTTGATTATGGCCAGAATAAAGCTCAAATGCATTTGTAATGTGTTTTTATATTAAACTTTAGTTAATGTGGTTGGTGGCGGCACAGATAATGATGGCCACGGTGGCAGTGGTGGCTCTGGTGCTGGTGCTAGTAATGGTCATCGACCCTCTGATCGTCCAACCAATAACTGGAATAATCCCAATAAAAATGAAGATCGTTATGGTGGTAATCGCTATGGCCCTGGTGGTGGTAGACTACCAGGTGGTATGCCTGGTGCTTCAGATGGTTACGGTCGTCCGTCTTATGATCGATATCCCGACTCGGATCCTAGTGATTACGGTGAGTACTTTTAAGAGGGCCTTGATTTTTTGTAAAAATACTATTTCATATCTTTCACAATTACATATATTTTTCGGAATTTTTCACAATCTTAACTCATTGTTTTGGTAATTAAACAACTAACCATCATTTAACTAACTTAAAATAACATCAGATCGTTATCCGGGAGCTGGCGGTGGTTATCACAGACCAGGGCTGGGAGATCGTTATCCGGGTGATGGATATAACGATGATCGTGATCGTGATCGCCACAGGGATCGTTATCCTCCTGGTGGAAGTTTTTATGAAGATGATCGATATCCTTTGGACAGGGATCGTAATCGCTTTCCTGGTGATCGTGACCGCGATCGCGATCGATTTCCAATGGGAGATCGCGGACGTTATCCGGCTGATAGAGATCGTTACCCTGATGACCGTTTTCCTTATGATGCCCGTTATCCTAATCGTATTCCCAGCCGTTACCCTTATGATGATAATATTCCGCCTAAAGATCGATACGCTGATCGCTATCCCGAGAGTAGTTATCCTAGTGAAGGTCGTTATCCCACAAGAGATCGTTTTCCCTTATATCGCCCCACACCTGGCCGTTATCCTCCAATCAGAGATAATCACCTGCCAATGGACTTACCTTACAATAGGCCTTATCCACCTGACGACGATATTCCCTATCGTCCTTACTCGCCTGGTGGCCGCTACCCAGACGATCGCTATGCTGGACGTTATCCTTCGCGCTATCCTCATATGCGAGAACCTATTGGAGGAAGTTCTCCTGGGCGCGATGCTTCTGATGGTTTTCCCGATAGAAGATTTAGACCTTCGTCATATGAATCTCGCTATCCTTTGGCGGCTGATAGTGAAAGAGCGCCCGCTCTTCCAGGACGCTTTGCGCTAGTTGGCCGCTATCCTCCGGAAGAAATAGTACATAACGCCAGGCGACCTGAACCAGATTCAGCAAAACGATATCCTCCTCCACCAAATGCAGAGCATGCTGGTAAATACCCTCCTAGCTCACCTAATCGTCTACCGGTAGGTACAGATCGCTATCCAATTGACATATACAAATATGGCAATCGTTTTGGTAGCTCTAGTGCTGGCAGTGTAAGACAAGGTAATGCATTACTAAACCATTAATAAACTAATAATTTTTAAAGAATTTATAAGTTTGAAAACATTTGACTAAAAGTGTAACAAAAAATTCACTTTAAATTATTTAGGTTATAAACGACCACCTCCTTCTTATTATGACATGGACTATGAGGAACGTTATGGCGATCATTATTCTCCCTACGATCGTGATTTTGAGAGGCCCTTAAGCCGCAGACCTGTTGTAAATCCTATAAGCAGTGGTGGATATTTGAGTTATGCCAATCCTTTTAATCGTCCCTATGGTGGAGGCGGAGGTGGTAGCCTAACCAGTTCTGGCACTCTAACACCCTTACCAAATGACCATCCCATACCAGGAGCCTTGCCCCCATCTCGCCCTCATTCTGGGTCTCCTTATGGACCACCTGCGCCCATTGGTTTGCCACGTCCTCCTATTACACGCTGTGAAGAAAGTGATAATTTTAAGCAAGTAGCAGCACGTCACAAAATGAGAAGACATTTCATAAGAAGATCTCTTGTAGTGCCTTCACTTATACAATGCGAAAGGGAATGTGTAGAAACAAGGGATTTTGTGTGCAGAAGTTTTAATTACAGGTAAGAAAAACATGCTGTAGGGGTTTAGAAAGACATTTTTTCTAATGTTTGTATTTTAAATATTTTAGAGATACAGTGGCTTCCAATTTTGATGATCGTGACATACCAAATTGTGAGTTAAGTGATCGAGATTCTCGTGAACTTAATGTGCATGATCCCAACTTATTTGATGCTGCCAATTACGATTTTTATGAGCGCAGCATGGGACGCAGTGATGGTGAATGTATGGATGGTAGGTTTCCCCATTTCCTTTTTATTAATCAAAGAAATAGAAAATAATATATATTTTTTAAAACTTTAGTAACTCAAACTTGCAATGAAGAGGGTATGGAATTTACTATAAAAACACCAGATAGTTTTATGGGTCGTATTTATACCTATGGCTACTATGATCGGTAAAAAAATATAAAGAAATAAATATTTGCCTTTAACTATATTTCTAATGAGACAATATTACTTTTAATTTGTTTTAGATGTTTCTTCCGTGGCAATGGTGGTACTGTCAATGTCTTGCGCATCAGTGGTCCTCAGGGTTACCCTGATTGTGGTACCCAACGTGTAAGCTTAATTTGTCCTAAAGTTTATTTTGTGACTTTAATATTTATATTTTTTATTATAAAGTATGGCGACACTCTTACCAATATTGTTGTGGTGCAGTTCTCGGATAATGTCCAAACTAGTCGTGATAAACGTTATAACTTAACTTGTGTATTTCGTGGCCCTGGCGAAGCTGTAGTCACTTCAGGTTATATAGGAGCTGGGTATGTTCCAAATTCAAAGCACTATGTTGATGCTTTTATTTGGGAATTAATTTAATATAAAATAAATGTTTTTAGAACTATACTATGCATTATTTAGTTGCTAATTAAATTTTTCTTAAAAGGTTTTTAAAAGCTTTAAATAGTTTTTAAATCATTTAGGCGCGTTTTTTACAGCCTTAGCTTCTGATCCAATTTAATAAAAGGTTTAAGATTGCAAAAAAATATTTACCTTTTTAAAAATAAGTCTAAGTCTAAGTTTATTTGCGATTTTTATTTCGAGGTTACCTTAGCATTTTTTTAACTTTACCATTTAAATCAACGAAAATATGATAAGGTAAGATTTATTTTAGAGTTTTTGATTTTTAGGTAATTCCTTAAATTTAATTATTTAGCATTTTCGATGTTTCGTGAAACTTTTATGTATTGAGCATGAAATTCGCTTTTCAGAATCATCTGTCTAAATTATCGTCATGTGTTTCGTATTTGGCGCACGGCACCTCAAATTGATAACGAGTAAAGCACTAAATAATTCTTGGTAAAATTTTTTTAAATGAAAACATCGATAGACATGTACAAATTTCAAATAAAACCTTAAGTTCTTATACATTTTTTACCAATATATTCAAAAATATTAAGACTTAACCCGGGAATGAAAATGTTTTTGTGCACCATTTGATCATTTTGAGTACTAATGTAGTCTTCTTTTTTGAAATACGGCAAACACGCTTTTTATTTTGCAAACAAATTCTTATGTTTTTTGTATGCAGTTTATATTAATTTTATTGTATGTATTTTTATCCTGATTCATGTTCTTTGGAGGTACATATACATATGTCGCAAATAAGAACTTACACGACCATTTTTAATTTCAATGACGGTTATTCGGCACAAACAACTCTTTATTAAAACAAATTCAAAAAACAAGTAAGCTTATTAAAAAAATTAGGCTCTATGCACAAACCTAGAAACAACAGATTAAACAATTTTTTTTCCTTTTTAATCCCAACATGTCGAAAAGATTTACCAGGTGACAGTAGTAAGGAAATATAGCTTTAGCGTGAATTTGTATTAAAATTTCTTTTAAAAAGTCTATTTTAAATTGTTTGCAAATATTTTAGTGTATACCACCTCCCTTCTCTAAAACAACTTATAAAGAAATGGAGTCCTAATAATCGAATTATTTTTCCCCTTTACGAACCGCGAAGGGAAAGGTCAACCCCAATTAATTATTTTTATGTCAAAAGAATGTTGTGACCAATCCACAAGATATACGTTTTGGCTTTAAATAATTGTTTAAAATTCTGGAATTATGTTCCAAAATAATTATTTAAAATTAAATTTTTGCACTCTGAAATTCTAAATCAATTGAACAACGATATACTATAGAATCCCAGACCGTTACTTGTTCCCCCTTCAGCTCCTCTTTTCATGTATCGTAAAAATAATAATTGTATCCTACCAAGCCAATTAAATTTAATTTATTTTTGTAATTTGACCGGCTTTTTGGCAAATGTTTTGGAAAATTTCCTCTTAATTTTCCAAAGCTAGTCACGTACTCTAAAAATATGTCACGCGTGACAAGTTTGTCACTTTCGTGACTCCTAAAAATTTTTTGCCTCTATTTTCAGAGCGTTTTTTTTAAAATTTATTAAAAATTGTAATTTTTAAATTTCTCACCTTATATCCCCATGAGAGGGATTTGAAAAAATTTTTAATAATTTTTTTTTCGACACCTATAATCAATTTTCATTTCAAAGTAATTTAACTCAGCCTAATGTACATCACTAAGACGGGTTCCTACGTGAATATCCCATATATGATTTCTGGCAAATTATAATCAATTTTCTTGACGCACATTGTTCAGTGCTGTATTTTCATGCTTTTTTATTTTTAGTACATGTGCAGTGGTACTTTCCTACAGCTGATATACTTACCTGGATGATACTTTAAGATCCGATTTTTTTTAGCTTAAAAGAAAATGTAGAGCATTTTTAAAGACGTTTTCTTTTTCTATTGGAGTCAAGACAAATAAAATCTTTTCAGTGTTGCCATTGTGTATTATCTATCAAGTATCAGAGTAAAGTATTGTAAATTCACTTTACTTCACGCTCATAAAAGCTCAATTGTTGTATCCAGGCTGACCGCTGAGAATTTTAAAAAAGTGGCGCAAAAAGTCGTTTAAAACAAAAAATTCGCAAAGAATAAGCGTTTAAAAATTAATAAAGTCAAATTTTTTTTTAAAGCTTTAATGTATTGTTTTTGTTATTATTAATTTGACTAAAAACAAAATTACGTTGTGGTGCCACGCTCAATCACGACTTATGAGGTATATTTATTATCTTTCAGTACAAAGCAGGCCGCCAATTTTTTTGTCTTCATTACAAAACTTCTCTAACAATAAGCTGTTTAAAAAAATAAATAAAAAATTATTACGTGTTTTACAAAAATGTTGATGCCAGTTGATGCCAGCAGTTTTTAGTCCAACAAACTTATTTTCTTGAAATTAATTTTTTGGTAACTTTAAGAGGAAACTCTATTTAAACTTCCCTACTTTTGTATATTCTGTTTTTGTTTGGAAATCAATTTTCGTTTGTTTTTCTTCCGAAATTTACCCAATAGTAACGAAGCAGCACTTTTATTTCTAAATTTAAGCACGAAATTTACATTATTGTGTTTAAAACAATAACCAAAGCACATTCAACAAGGTAAACTCAAGGCGAATTCAAAAAATTCGCCCTCTGCATTTCTTTTTTGTGTTTAAACGGTAGAAAGTCAGAAAAATTAAAATTCTAATAAAATTAATTTCCATTTCGTATAAATGTCAAATTGATTTTAATCAGCTGAGTTCTTAATATTACCTGGTTGAATGTGCCTTGACAATAACCATAAAAATAATAATTTAAAAGTTAGACACTCCATGAAATTTGCCATGTATGTGTAGATATACCTAAAAAATATATATTTATATCTGTTATAACAAAAAAGAGTCAGAAGTCACAAAAAGTAGAAAAAAATTGCGAAATAGTATTAAAAATAGATAAAATCGCACAAAAATTTCGCAGGTCGAAAAAAAGATTGCAAATTGCCACTTAAGTCGACGAACGGCCACGCTGGCTGTATTGTTTTATATTTTTTGTAATAATAGTTTGATGCATAAATTGAATGCAAGAACTTGCTAAACAGATTTTAAATCATTCGACTTTTGCCGTTTTTTTTTTTTTTTGAGACGTATTGACAGTTGCTATCAATTTTAAAATTATTTTTGCTTTATGTGTTAAAAAATGTCCTCCTTGAAGAAAATGCTTTAAAACAAATTTTAAAAAACCTATTAATTTTTATAAAAAAGGTTTTAAAAACTATTAAAACTAAGGCATCTTAATTTTTTTAATTAAAATTTCAAATCGTTTTGATTAATTTTAACAAAGTATTTCAAAGCAAACAAAATTTCAAACTAAAAAACGCCCCTGCTTTTCTTAGCAGTTCACAAGCTTAAACTTAAAAAGCTTTCTTTACAAAAGATTTTAAGCTTTTTGTATAATAAAACTGTACGACCCAAGTGAAACATACCTTTAGGCTTAAGTCAAGACAAGAAAAGCTTTATAACAGCTTAAACATATAGTTTTTTTAAAACGTTAGAACTTAGAACTTTAAAGTAGTTGTTTACACTTTAAGCATGAACCATAGACATTTGCATGATTGCCAAGCTCTTTCGATTAATATTTCTTAAGTAGATAACAGACTAATACTTGTATTTAGCTAAAATCCTTCTTAAACAAAATGTTAATGAAAAACGAATTTATAAATTCAAATCGATAAAAAAAACGTTTTTCTAAAATATTTTGTTTAACTTTTAAACTATTTGGTGTTGTAAAAAAGTCTTTTTGATTCCGATAGGTCCGGCAGCCCCATACCTATTGAATATCTGCCAGCCGAAAATACTTTAAGTTCCAAGGTGCGCTTAAGTATTTTATACCAAGGACGTCCTACAACTACTATAGCTGTGGGAGATCCTTTGACATTCCGTTTGGAGGCTTTGGATGGTTACAATCATGCTGCAGATATATTCGCTACCAATGTTGTGGCTAGGGATCCCTATTCGGGCAGGAGTATTCAACTTATAGATCGATTTGGGTAAGTTAATGAAATCAACCGTTTGCTAAGAATATTTATAATGAGTAATTTTTTAAGGTGCCCGGTTGATCCCTATGTGTTTCCGGAATTGGATAAATTGCGTGATGGTGATACTTTGGAGGCCCGTTTCAATGCTTTTAAAATACCGGAATCTAACTTTTTGGTTTTCGAAGCTACTGTGCGCACTTGCCGTGAGGGCTGTCAGCCAGCTTATTGCCCTGGACCAGCAGGCAGGCAAGAACCTTCATTTGGTCGCCGTAGAAGGTCCCTAAATGAAACCGAGCCAAAAGAACAGGATGTAATAGAAGATGTAATTGAAGATTCCATGGAACCAATAGCAGAGCGTTTAGTAAACAATATAGCTGAGTTCAATACAACAACCGTCACTGCCACCTTAGGAGATAATAACAAAAGTATTTCTTTTATCACTGAAGTAAAGGAAAACAACTTAGCTCTATTATTTTTACAGACAACACCGATGAAAGGGAGTCCGATGAACCTGAACAAGTGCGGGAAATGATAGAGGTATACTTTTATAATAAAAGAAAATATATATTTTTATTTTAAAATGTTTTTTTAATGGTGTATTAAAAGGTCTTTGAAAGTCGTGAGGAAATCGAAAAGGAATCCTATCCTCGCAAGCTGGTTGCCCCAATTGAAAGTGTTTGCCTAACACCTTCCGAATATCATGGCCTTATAACCGCGGTTATCTTACTAATGATTTTACTTTTGAGCATAACATTGGTTTCTGGTTTGGCTTATAGACGTTATTGGCAAACAATGTCCAAAAATCGCTTAGCGGATCGTCATTCACCCATAAACTCGTTGGGCCACTCATCATCGATACGCACACATGAACGTTTTAGTGAAATCGGTCATATACCAAATGGTTCAAACAGTTCAAATACAACACCTTTGTCTGCTTCGAATCGTGCAGCAAATGCCTTCCGTTCTAATGTCTCCCTGTTTGGTGGTAGTCTTCACAAGACATTTGCTACTGGGTGGGTAATTATTATTTGTTATTTTGCCTTTGTTTTTGTTTACTTGTTTAAAAATGCTTGATTACTTGTACGAAATTATTTAATATCCGTTTTGGGATTTCTTTTTTTTTTGCAGAAATTTAGCACGAATGTGTCAAATACCAGTTATGAATCCCATGCGCAATAGCACGTTAGGACCTAATCAATTTGAGGATCCCAGTGAGCCAATTTACACAGATCCCTCATTATTTGAACGTTCCAGGTTTGTACAAACTACGGCACAAATAAATATATTACAACAACATGATAATGCTCAGCTACAAAAACAACTAGCCTTAGCCTAATTGAATTACAATTGGCGTAAAAGTGTAAATGGGAGGGACAAAAAACCTAAAAAAAAATTCATATTACAGGTCAGAATTTCGAAAACTATTTTTTTTTAGCTTCTTTAAGCCTTTAACCGTCCACCTAGAATTAGATATTTTCGCATAAATTATTTATAACTTTACTGAGTCATCACAGCTTAATTATTGTACTAAATGAATAAAAAGAATTGAGTTTATAATAATTTAGTTTGAAAAAAATCTTCAAATAACCCAGCAAAACTTTTTTCTAACACTTTAACGTTAGATTGAAAATTATTTTTTAGAAGAACCTGTACTGAAACCTGAAACTGAAATGGAAATATTGATGACAAGCGAAAAAAACATTTTTAAAAGTTTAATGGAGAAGAATAAAAAAGCTCTGATAAGCAAATTTGAAAAACTTAAAGCCATTAACTATGAAAGTTTAAACATTACACACAATCATGACTGGTTTATAAACAAAACAGACAAAGAAATACCAACAAATGTACAATGGCTACTTTCGCTAGGGCCAAAATTTGCGTTACCTAACACGATAAAAACTTTTCCTTTATTTAAATGTATTGCAGATGTTGAAAATTGCATACGAACTGTTGAAGATTTAGAAAAGCAAGAAATAGCTAGAACAAAATTAGTGTCTCTTATTGATGACCATTTACACAAACACAAACTCGATAAAAGAGATAGATTCATACTTGACACAGTGGGGCAGACCGAAAAATTTTTAGACCAAAACAAAGATGTATTAATATTGAATTCTGATAATGGTAATGTTACAGTGGCATTGCTGAAGACTGATTATGAAACAAAAATGGATAATATTGTTGGAGATTTATGTACATATAGACGACTCAGAAAGGATCCCACGGCCATAATTCAAAATAAAAACAATGTTTTAATAGAGAAGCTTTTTAACATGAAACTTATTGACTCCTACACTAAAAACAAACTTATAACCAAGACAGCCATAGCGCCGAGAATATATGGCTTACCAAGATACATAAGCCTGACACCCCCCTACGACCTATTTGTTCATGTATAAACTCCCCATCGTATGAATTAAGCAAATATATGGTTGGAATTTTAACAAATTTGACGAAACACTCTGTATACAATGTTAAAGACGCTATTGATTTTAGGCAAAGAATTAGTAACAGTCCTATAAATGACCATGAAGTTCTTGTCTCTTTTGATGTGGTTTCTTTGTTTCCCATTCCGGTAAATCTTGCATTGAAAACAATTGAGAATAAATGGGATAAACTACAGCAATTTACTTCTATACCAAAGAATCTTTTCTTGGAGATATTGTCATTTTGTATTAAGGAAAAATTTTATGAACAGAAGAAAGGAATGCCAATGGGTTCACCCATTTCACCGATTATAGCTGACATCATCATGGAAGAACTATTAGACGCATCACTTGAGAAGATGGAAATCAAGCCACGATTGGTAACCAAATATGTTGACGATCTTTTCGCGATAGTATTAATCGACAAGGTTGATGAAACGTTACAAATATTAAACTCATACAATAGACAAATCCGGTTTACAATGGAACGGGAACATGACAACAAATTGCCATATTTAGACGCAGTTATAATTAAACAAGGAAATATACTCCATCTGGATTGGTATCAAAAACCAATGTGCTCTGGTAGATTAAATAATTTTTATTCCAAACATCCCAGGGCAATTATCAACAACACAGCAGCTAACTTTATCAACAGGGTTTTGACCATCAGTGACCAGCGATTTCACTCCAAAAATATAAATAAGATAAAAAACATTTTGAAGAAAAATGATTTTCCAACCAAATCTATTAATGATTTATTAATAAGGGCAAAACGAAAACAGGTTAATAAGGATATTGCCATTAATAATGAACAAAAAGTATATAAATCTACAGTCTACATACCTAAGTTTTCTGAGAGACTAAAACAATCAAACATCTATGACAAACAGAAAAACGAACTGGCCTTTAAAACGATAAACACTAACCGAAGATTATTTAGCAACACAAAATCGAAGGTGAAAAATGATGAAAAATCCAACGTAGTCTATCAGATTAACTGCGACGGAGACGGGTCCAATATATGTCATAAGGCATATGTTGGTACGACAAAAACTAAATTAAAAACTAGAATGGCATCACATAAGTCTGACATTAAATCAACATCTAATTTTTCATCACAAAAAACAGCCCTTGCAGCCCACTGTGCCGAAACTGGACATAAGCCGGACTTTGAAAATGTTCATATACTGACAAGAGAGAATAGTTATAAAAAGAGATACACTCTTAAAATGTTACATATAATTGATTTACCCAACGAAAAGAGATTAAATTATAAGAGTGATATAGAGGGATGTGCACATATATATAGACATACAATAAACAAACATAAATCAAAACAAAACACAAGAAAAAGCTTTTAGTTCTTGCATAAACTATTTACCGCCAAGTTCTCATACGAACTTTGTATAAACATTAAAATAATTACCCCCTGAGGATGATCAACGAAGTTGATCGAAATATCGGGAAATAAAATAATTGCAGAATAAAAATAATAATTTGTTTTTTTCAATTTTATTGTTAAACAAATATTGAATTATTGACCTCAAGCCGAACGATTAAGTTATCTAAATATCAATCGAACCTGTACAATAATAAAATAATTTACAAAAATCACCAAAAAATTATAAATTACTAGCAATTAACCCGCTACTTCGTACGCGCAGCTTAAAATATTATCTTAAACAAAGTACTAAATGCAAAAACGTACCTTAAGCATAAAAAAGAGAAATCTGCATAATTTTTAAAACAATCTCAGTAAGGAATCTTTAATATTATATCTTTAAAACGTTTAAAAATGTACACAAAAATGTGCAAAAAAGTACTTTTTTACCCTAATTATATACTTAAAGAATC
This sequence comes from Melanophora roralis, assembly GCA_963583895.1. Taxonomy (NCBI): domain Eukaryota; kingdom Metazoa; phylum Arthropoda; class Insecta; order Diptera; family Rhinophoridae; genus Melanophora; species Melanophora roralis. The sequence goes on along the minus strand of OY757191.1, from coordinate 61,556,570 downwards.
GAAATCTTAAAATAATGCAAGAAACTACCATAAATATGAAAAAATACCTTTTGTCTACTTAGTTAACTTCTAGCCTTAATCAGGATTAACAGATCGTCATTTCGTATTTCTAGAATTAAAATCTTAAAACAATGCAAAAAGTACCAAAAATGGCTTTCTGACTACCGACCTTAATCTGTGTCAATAATATAATAAAATAACTTTATATATCTAGAGTCGTAGTCTCAAAATATGCCGGAGAGTACTTCAAATGTAAAAAAAGTATTTTTTGACCTTTTCAATTATTTTTGATCTAAATCTGGGTTATTATTCCTTAATGTCATAAAAGTACTAAAAACAAAAAAATTAATATCAGAGAATGCAAAAAGTACCAAAAATGTAAAAAAAAATACTCCTTCGTCCTCAATGTGGGCCGAAAGTCGTTAATTTCATTTCTGTAGTCTTCTAAATACCAAAAGTTAAAAATAGTAAAAAAACGTGCAACATATAGTTTTAAGTTGATTTCTGGCCTTTATCGCCGTCTTCAGCCCTTCTTTTCGTAACTCTTTACTCAAAAACTCAGAAAATGCAAGAAAGTACTGAACAAAATTTTTTACCCATTTTTTCGCTTTAGGGCCAACATTTTTTTTAAGTATCAATTTACTCTATTTATATATTTTTCAAGACCTGTCGAATGCAATTTCAATTAAGTTTCCACCTTTATTGTCCTAGAAGTACTTAGAAAGTACCAATTTAGAATGTTTACCCTCTTTTCTGTCTGTTTTCAAAAAAAATGCCAAAAACATATTTATGTTTTGCCCTTACCTGTCGAACGCAATTTAAATTATGTTTCTATTTTATTGGGTTCATTTTTTTTAAAAGTTTTGTACCTTTTTTTACCTTTTAAGATCAAGATTTAAAAAAGTATCAAAAATATATTCGAATTTTATCAAGACCTGTCGAAAGCAATTCGAATTATGTTTCTACCTTTATTGGTTTACAAGTTACAAAAAGTACCTAAAAAGTAGCCCTTTAGGTCCAAAATTAAAAAAAGTGGAAAAAACATAATTATTCTCTTTAAGACCTGTCAAATGCAATTGGATTTATTTTTGAATTTTAATTCGTTCGAATGTTACAAAGTGGACCCAATTAATTTAAGTTTTTACCCTTTTTGTCCTTTTGGTCAAAAATTAAAAAAAGGCCAGACACGGGTACGCTTGTTTTCTTTAAAGCCACAATAACCCTCTCTTTGAGGCAGCCCCATGAGAATTAGATTGGGCGACCTCAATGGCCATGGGATGTCACCAAAGCGACTGATCATTTTAAACCACGTGTGTGAAGGGTACGATAGATGAGCTCGCAAGTTTGGCAAAAAAAATTCCGTAATGATGCATCGATAATTTTTATCGTTGACACTCGTCGCCTGGCCCCGAGAATTTTCGAAAAAGATGATTCAATTATCTCATGCGTAGATAAGGCACACCAACAGTTACCCTGGGGCAATGCAATGGTTTTTGATGTTTCAATCGAGGGTTGAGGGTTTTACAAGACCAGTAACGGCAGTTTTGCTTGTTAACGTGGCCGCTCAAAAAATGGAATTTACAGTGCGAAAATGCTCCAACATCGTTTTCGTTCTGGAACGATTTAAATTTTAAAAAGATGGAACTTCAGATCCTTTTTTAAATTACATGAATTATCCGTCTTGGAAGCCCTAGTGAGGGTGCTCTTTTCTTTGAAAGTCACGGATTTTCACGCAAACTACTTTCAACTAGTTTATATTTTCGGGAGTCCTTGAAGATCGACTGAGCCATGGCTGTGGGACATTCACAACTGAAGCAGTTGCGCGAAATCTCTGCACCCACAAACGAATTACATTTTCTCTCGGTCCATCACGAACTTTAAACAAAATTGTCGGCGAGCAATTACGTAAGAATCATTATTCTTAAAAAATGTATCCAAAGCGAACAGCCGATGCTCACTCAACCACTGCGACATCGTGACTGAACAAATCCGCACAATCGATAATTCCAACAGCGCCACCTTCCCCACCCTCCCACCACAACGTTTATTACAGTTTGAAATAATCGTTTTTAAAAATATATATTTGGCACTTTACAATTGAAAAAAATCTTTATGCCAAAAATCAAAAATTTTCTAATGTGCGAAGACTATTTTTAAGTACTTGATAAACGAAAAGGATTTAAAATTATTTTGCACCAAATGTTTAGGTCGAGGACTTCATAACAAATTTGTGTCGGCTTCTTAACGTGCTGCTTTGTGCGAATTTTGTTTTTGTAACAAAAGCAAAACACATGCAAAACGTCCAAGACGTTTCATGTTTTGTAAACAGCACATCAAATTTAATTAAAACTAACTTAACAAATTTTAAACGTTGTTTAAAGCAATTTTCTTTCAAAAATATTTTCAAACGAAAAACAAAGTTTGCTGGGAATAGCATTTAAACTGTTTGATACTTGACCATCTTATGCAATATAAGAATTTTATAACATCTATTAATATTGTGTATAATTTTCTTTTATAATAAACAATTTAAAAAACAAAAACCAAACAATATAAGTATTTTAAGTATATTTTGTTCTCTATAATATTTAAAGAACAAAAACTTAACAAATAAATTAATGTTGATCATATTACCCAGCTCTTAAGAGTCTTTTGTCTTATCACGCACAACTCACACAATAGAAATTAATAAAAAAAAATTATTTGGTTAATACAACTAAAGAAAAAAATTCCTTTAATTGAATATTTTCCATAAATAGCAATTTTATCATACAATTTTCTTAGACACAAAATTTTTTCTTTAAGCGAAGCATTTCCTGGAATTTTTAAATTATCAACTCTCTATTGCGAATGCAAAGGTTATGCATTTAAAAATTGTTGCATTTTTGTTTACTTTGGAAGTGTTGACGGCTGCATTAAGAATTCCATTAATTTTAAATATCATGGGATACAGCATTTTTCAATGTTAACTGGTTATGTGGAGGATGCCAATAATTCCGCAAAACCATTCGTATTAATATTTTTTTTATATTAAAGTTAAAAACACGATCAACAAAAAATATATGTGAATGGCATGTAAAAAAGTACTTTTTGGGCCTTTTTTTAATAATTTTGACCTTTGTCTTGATAAATAGTCAATGTCAGAGAAGACAGAAAAAAGCAAAAAAATTTTTGTTTAAAGCAAAAGAAAATTGCAAAATAGCAAAAAAGGGTAAAACCTTTGTACATTTTAACATTTTTTTTTAAATTTTTTAATGTATAAAAATGTATTTATTACATATAGCGATCGTACACACAAAGAAAAAATTAAGTAAACTTTACTTAAGTCAAGCCAATAGCGGTGTCAAAAGTACGGTGAGTACGGTTTTTCTTAAATCAAGGACGAAATTTCTTACTCCAAGTAAAATTTTTTTTAAGTACGAATTTCTTACTTTTAGCCACAATCAAGCCAAAAAAGGATTGATTTGAGTTCGGAAGCGTACTTAAAGAAAGCCAAAAAAAGATTGATTTAAGCCGTAAACGGAATTATTAATTCGAAAATGAAATGTCATTTTTTTTGACTTGTGGAGCTTTATATAAGAAAAAAACAGTTTACTTTTTTTATTTTTGTGTTATAAATACTTAAAAATTTAAAATTTAAAAATTTCATTTTTTGTACTTACTACCGAAGCTGAGATTCGAACCAGGACTCTCTACACTGCAGCACAAGCGCGTTACCTCTAGGCCACCGAGACACTTTGTTTTCAAATGTAAAATAATATATTAAAACAACAAGCTTTTTTCTGCTTGATTTGTTGAAGCAATCCGAATAGGCTTGATTTAAGAAAATGTAAGTACGAATCGTACTTAAAAATTTCAAGAAAGATTTTGGAAAAATTCAAGAATAAAATTCTTCATTTTAGAAAGCGAATTTTCTTTCTGTGTATGTGGTTTGACAATTTGAAATGTTTTTTTCTCGTGTTTGATCAAAAGCGAACCAATTTGCATTTTATTTTTTTGTTACACAGTCAAATATGCAAATTTTTATGTAATAAATAATTGACACAAAGTTTTATTAGGAGCATTGAACGATAGAATGGAAATGCGAATTTTTTTAAGGAGTATGTCATCCAGATGTCTTCAACCAGATGTCTTCAATCAAAACGGAGCCTTTTCTTCTTCGCTAATTTCTCGACGAATATTTACCTTTAAAGCCGCAAGAGATTGTGGGCTGTCATTATAAGCCCCCTTTTTGAAGTAGCCCCATAAAAAATCCATGGGAGTTAGGTCGGAGGACCCCGGTACCCATTGGATGTTTCCCAAGGCAACTGATCAGTTATTGGGGGAAATTTTCCCGAAGCAAATTCATTGAAGCTCTGCCTGTGTGTGCAGTTGCCCCATTCTGTTTAAACCACATGTGTAAAGAGTACGATGGATGACTTCGCAAGTTTGGCCAAAAATTCCGTAATGATGTGTCAATTATTTTCACCGTTGACATTCGTCACCTGGCCTAGAGAATTTTTGGAAAAAAATGGTTCAATTATCTCATGCGTGGATAAAGCACACCAAACAGTTACCCTGGGGCATTGCAATGGTTTTTAATTTTTCAATTGAGGGTTGCCGGCTTTTGGACACCAGTAACGCCAGTTTTGCTTGTTGACGGGGCCGTTTTAGTGAAAATGAGCACTGCCGCGTCAAAAATTGGATTAAGAGTGCGAAAACGCTGCAACGTCGTTTCACAAAAATTTTTGCGTGACTCAAATTCACTTTCATTTAGTTCTTGAAGGATTTGAATTTTAAAGGGATGGAGCTTTAAATCCTTTTTTTTTTTTGAATTTCACGAATAAAAATCTTAGAATTTTGTTTTTTATTTATAAAAATATATTTTTTAAAATGTAAAATCTACGTTAAAGGTATTGCATTTTTATCTTTTCTGCTCGTATCTCAAAAAAATCACAAAATTTTAAATATGTAAACAAGTAGTTTTTAAACCACTCAATTGGCGTTCTATCGTAATCTTGGTTACTAGCACTGAATTTCATATTTTTAGACTCACAATCTCAAACAAAATTCAAAAGATTACCAAATATGTGAAAAATGTACTTTTTTGGCCACTTCTTTGGACCTTCTCAATATGTTTTAATTGTCTTTTTGAATATCTTATTTCTTGACACATTCTCCTAAAAAAAATCTCAAAAAAGTACCAAAAATTAAAAAAAATAACTTTTTTAACTTAATTGACTTTGGACCTTAATCTGGGTAATAGTCATCAATTTCATATTTCTAGGCTAATATTCGAAAAATTTTTAAAATGTACCAGAATGTGAAAAAAGGACTAGTTGCCAAGTTTCTTTCTTTATTGGTTTATTAACTACAACAAATAAGAAAGTTATAGTCTGTAAGGCCAGACCATATATGCCCTCTACCCCATTTGCTAGGTGCTTTATAAAAAAATAGACCGATAATAATTATATATGTACACTAAAATAGTAGGTGGTACACAAACAAACATGTGTGAACAATTTTGAAAAGAATTAAAGTCATTTATATCCCAAAATGCTAATTTCGAAAGGACATTTGTATGGGGGTACATCCGAAATTAACTCGATCATATTTTTGCTCAATATGCTAGTTGAGCCATTTATAGCTGTCCGGGAGGACACTTATAATAGGGATAGGTAGAACAGGTGGCTGCGGAAGTGTTGAAGTAATAGTTGTGCAGCCCACTTGGGTCCAAATCCTCGGTCCCTATGTGATCCTTGGTTCCTTTTTATATATATAATAGGGATATATATATAAAAAATTGGCCGATCATGACCAAAACCAAAGGGCCAAAAAAATTGTGTGCGAAATTTCATCCAAATATATTTAAAATTTCAACCTGTAGCGTGTTAACAAAAATAAATGTACACCCAGCCAGATGGACGGACGGGCATGCTTAAACCAATTCAGGAAATAATTCTGAGTCGATCGGTATACTTGAAAGTTGGTCTCAGATCAATACCCCTATGTGTGAGTACAAAAAGTACCTAAGTACCAATGTGCAATTTATACCCTTTTGTTAAAAAGTACCAAAAACGTATTCATATATTTTCGAGACTGTTTTTGCTTTTTAAAATTTTATAGCCGACAACGTTGGTTTAGCAAATAAGTTTTTCTCTTACCTACCTACCAATTAAACACTTACTTATGCATACATACAAGGTGGGCCAAAAGAAATCAGCCTATTGAAAGATGCTCTTATTTTTGCAAATGGCGGCCAATGTCAAATCTGTTTTGACATTTGTTAATTAGACAGATATAGAATACAAGTGAACAAGCCATGGAGCGATACACTCACTAACAATGCGGAATAATCGTGTATATTTTTTTGCGTAACAATTTGTCTGGGGTGTTGGCGCAGCTCCAACTCCTTGCCGATCCCCCGGTCGTACGACACCGAATGCACAAACACTGCGCGGTGTGGCCACCAACCTTGAATAGTATGGGACCACACGAAACACTGCCAAGAGTGGCCGGCCGGAGCACGCGTTCTGCCGAGAATATCGCCGCTGTTAGCGAGGACTTCGAGCTGTCACCAGAAACACCGACCAGACGCCATGCCTCGCAATTAGCCATCAGCCGGTTGTCCCTAAGGCGGATTTTGGTCAAAGACCTGCGCATTTTCCCGTACAAAGTCGAGTCCGTGCATCAGCTGCTGTTTGTCGACCGCCAAACGCGTGTAACCTACACCCAAGCCATCCTCAATCTCGAGGCCCGAAGTGGACGATTTTCGGCCAAAATCATAATGAGCGATGAGGCTCATTTCCACCTAAGCGGGTACGTAAACAAGCAAAACTATCGCTTCTGGGGCACCAAAAATCCACGAATCATGCACGAGGAGCCATTACACCCGTTCAAAGTGACTGCATGGTGCGCTGTTCACGATGGAGGAGTCATCGGGCCATTTTTTTCGAGGACGCCGCTGGTCAAACGACAACAGTGGACGGAGCGCGCTATACAGCCATGTTAGCCGAGTTTTGAACGAATTAGGACTGGAGGCGATCTTGTACCAGCAGGATAAAGCAACGGCACACACAGCGAGATCCACAACCGATATTTTGAAGGCAGCGTTCCCGGATCGCCCCACCTTTAGTTTTGGCGTTTAAATTGGCCGGCAATATCGCCCGATTTAGCCTTTTCATACTTTTTTGTGGGGTTTTTTGAAATCCCGTGTTCACGTAAACAAGCCTGAGACCCTGAAGGCCCTCAGGGACAACATTTGACACGAGTGCGAGAATCTGTCGCCTGAAGTTCTCGACGAAGTGATGAAAAATGCCAAATAAAAAAAACGGGACCGTATAGCAATCAATTGTGACGCCGCCAATTTGGCCGATTTTATCTTCTTCACTTGACCAATAAAATTCTGAAGGTTCAAATAAACATAATCAAAAACAGAATTAAAGTTTTTCATTCAGAAAAAAAATGAGAGCCAAACAACATCGGATGACTTCTTTTAGCCCACCTTGTATTTACACAATATGTTTTACAAGAAAATCTGTTATCCTTTTCAATATTGCTGAGCGCTGTGCGTCATCTAATGCGAATTTCATAAGACTGTAGTAGAAATTTTCTAGGTATCAAAGATAAAAAATTGCATTTGTAATAATACGTTCATTTTAACTTCTTCGTGATGAAAACACTATTTTTTAAAACAGTAAATTTGTTTCCCCCTTTTTCCTTAACTTTCTATTGCCCCTACGTCACTGTTTTGCCAATTGATCATCTTTCTCAATATGCTTTAAATAATTCTTTAACTAAATTAAATTTAACTCTATTATTTCCGCAAATATTACTTACGACGTTTTTATTAATAATCAAGATTTTATGCACGTTTAATTAAAAATATAACAAACAAATTAGAAAAAGAAACAAAATTTAATTCTAATACTCGTATTGTGGGTAGATTTTTTGTTTTTATTATACAACATAGAAGAAAATAAATTGACTTTTCACTATCTCGGTTAAACTTCATAATAATTTATTTATTCTTTTAAACACTAAAATTTATCACATTTTAAAGAAGAAAGCAAAATGAATAAAAAAATTAAAAAACTTTAATTCAAAATTGCTAATGAAAAAATAGAAAATAAGATTAAACTTTACAAACACACATAAATCAATTTAAAATTGTCCTTCAATTTTAAACTTTTTAATTAAATATTTGAAAACTGTCTTCTAGATCTTTACGCAGCCTTAATATGGAAGATGTTGATGGAGAAGGGATTAAGAAAAACGATCAACTTGACCTAAAGAATGTCTGAAAATATCAGACATTAGACTCCGAAAATTTTACAAAATACCCATGAGCTTAAAGGGGCACATGAAAAACATTTTTAATAAAATTAAGTATCATTGAGCATTTATTTGTGTAAGAAAAACAACATTTAATATTTTTTTATTAAAAATATAAAACCAAAAACTCTAATTCCAAAGATTTCTTAATTTAAGCAAAAAAAAAAATATAATAAAAAAAATATATAAAAGCTCATACAGTTTAAATCTGTGATTGAAGAAAAAACAAACACAAATATCTTTTAACAAAAAAAAAAAAATAATAAAAAAAAAACACTTTCAACAACACTTTTAGAGAGCAAAATAATTTTGAATAATTCAAATAATATTTATATTTGTAATAATGTAAGAACCTTTAATCTTACCAAACACCAAAACATTTTATGTTTTAAATATAATTTGTTTACATAACATTATTATTAACTTTAAAATAAATAATAATTTCATTAGTTTATTATTTTAAGATTAAAAACTTTCAAAAAAAAAAAACTGACAAACAAGTCTTGCATTATAATCAAAAATATATTAAATTTTAAGTATTTTTCTTTCACAAAGTATAATAAACATTTAAAAGTCTTTTACAAATTAAGATAAAAAAAATACTTTTTTTATTTGGGATTTCTTTAAAAATATATTCGTTTGGGTAATTAACTACTTAACTTTTGTGTTTTACATGCTGCTCATTTACTTTAAAAGTGTCGCAACTCAAAGTTGGTGGCTCTATGCAAATGGACAAATTTTATGAAGTTGTTGATACACTAAATCTCTGAAATTAACACAGATACCGACCGACCTTAAACTTTTTCGAAGTACTTTCGTGTCATACCAACACACACGAAAAATAAACCAAGTAATTTTTACTTAAATCAAGCCATAGCGATGTCAAAAGTACGTTGGGTTCGAAAATTTCTAATATTAAGTGCGATTTATCTAGCACAAATTTCTCACTTTTAGCGATACTTAAGGCAAAAAAAGATTGTCTGCATATAGGTCTTGCATTATGTCTTAATATAGTATACCAAACAAAAAAAGTATCGGTAATTTTTCTGATATAGCCTCCAATACGAATGCCCTCCCGGAATAAGCACTGACTTTAATATTAAGCATTAATTATATTCCTCGCTACAGGCTACCGAACACAACCAGTCAAAAATAGAATACACGTGTGCTTATGAGAATAATTTTTTTAATGGCTACAAGACAACATGACTACGGGTTGCTGTCAATGCTAATTTTGTGGCGTGGTCGAAATTAAACTAATTTCTATTTTTATACGCGACAGTTAACAGATAAGTGCTGCCAATACGGTAAGATGCAAAAATAAAGCTCAAACCATGATACAACTAATCAGGTAATCTCGTCCCTGCAACAACTACAAATAAGTACCAACGTGTCAAACAGAAGCTCATAGAAAAAAAAAACGATGAGTAATAATCTTTGTTGTTTTATTTTCACAGGAAGAGCATAATTTTGACATCTTGGCACTAATCAGCTGGGCTGACGAGACTACCTGGTTCTTTGTATCATGGCTCAAACAATACAAATAGACTTTAGGTGGCACCACTGAAAGTCATATTGCTCATATGTTTATTTTGTAGTGATAGTCTATTAAATATTTCAGTAGCAGCCATAGGGACACAAAGATAGCAAACAACTTTTGTGTTCGTGTGTTTCTGTGTTCTTGTAGCTTGAATTTGTTTAATGCATTACTCTTTTTTGACAACATTTTTAATATATGTGTCTTGCTTTATGCCACAAAATAGCATACTGAACAAAAATATAATTGGTCCATGTTTTATTAATACAGCCTCCATACAAATGTTGCCCCCTAAAAAGCACTTTGAGTTATAACTGACCCAAATATTATTATTTTTCTTAGACAAAAATTTGAATGTGTGTCTTAACTTATGTCCCTTGTTCTATGCTTTTGTATACTAACAAAAAGATGATCGGCCAATTTTTTAACATAGTATGGGGGAATAAGCATTTTGAGCTACAGCTGACATGATTATTACTCTGTTTGGACAAAATTTTCCCTATGTGTTATATGTAGTTTATGCCATCAACTATCGTACAGAATAAAAAATTATAGGTCTATTTTTTATATAGCCCCCATACATACAAATGTGGTGTAGGGTATAATATGGTTGGGCTTGACCGACTACAATCATCTTACTTCTTTATTAGTATATAAATTTTTACATGATTTAAAGTTCAACATAGGGGCTTCTGATGCAGCTGGCGCTTAAACTCAATTTTTAATATACATACATATATCCTTACCACAAAAATACAAATTTAATATATAAATATATAGAGTGACCATTCGTACTGATTTAATCAGTGCATGTACTGATTTTTCATTTGGTGTACTGATGAAAAATGTGTGTACTGATATCAGTGTTGCCACCAACAAAATGGTTAATTACACACGGATCATGCTAATATTAGACATGAAATTACGAATTACACATGCTTTCTTTTTTTTGATAATAATCATTTTTTTGTTTTAAAAAATAACTATTTAAATTTTTTTAAATTAACGATTCGTCGTTTTTTATTTTATAAAAATAACGGTTTAAATAAAATAAAAATTTCATACAATTTTTGATAGTAATTTTAACGTAAAAAAAGTAAAATATATCAGCAACAACTTCCAAAGGTTATTCAGGAATTGATCCTATTTTTTTTTGTTTATTTGTAGAGTTTGTTGTAGGTTAAGTTTGTCTAAATGTATTTCAATGGTTCTTACACCAAATCATCAGTAGGCTTCCAAAAATTTAAAAAAAAACCTCATTAATATTTTCTGTCTTTATACATATGTATAATAACCTTAATAAACTTATTGAGAATTACTATAAACAAACCAAAACGTTCAAGAGTTTTTTAAGAACCCAACAAACCATTATTCGCCATTAATAAATAAATAAAACACATTTTGTTTATATTGAGATTAAAAAAATGGTGCTAAAAGTCGATAAAGTTTTATATTACACATGAGATACACATGCAGCCAGTTACACATGGGCTACACATAAATCGAAAAATTACAAATAAAATATGTAATAACACATAAGGTGGCAACACTGACTGATATGTACAGATTTAAAAAATTTTTACTGATTTAAAAAAAAATTTTCAAATTCTTCTGATTTTTCAGATTATTTGATATTAAATTTTTTTTTCATAAAAAGAATTTTTTAATTTAGTCGCACTAAATATTTAAAAGTTATTTAGGAGCAGAAATAGTAAAATATTATTTGCTGAAATCTACCTGACGTTGATTATCGCCAAATATATTTTGCAACAGTATTCATTAAATACTTTTAAAAATTTTAAAGCAACGATCTTGCATATCAATAAAAAATTAATTGCTCAAAAATTTTAAAGAAAAAAAAAGGTAAAAATGCATCTCAAAGAGGATAAGGCATGGGGAAATTATGTGACCAGGTGGTGTTACGATCACAGCTGATCTACTTTTTTCATGCATAAATCGAGGTTGTGTTGTCAAAGTCGTTTACTTTTACAAATTTTTTTCTTGACACCTAAGCCAACGAAAACTACAACAAAAACGTTAATTTTATTCACCAAATTTTGTTGTAGAATCACCACCACCTGATGCATTATTGCGCCATGGGCTAAGGATTACAATATTCCAGCGATTTTTTAACGCAAATTTCTATTGTTTTGAAAATCAACTAAAAGTCATTTTAATTAAATCATTTCAAGAGAAATTTAAAAAATATAACGAAGGTTTTTTAAACGAAATTTTCATACAAAATCAGTATTTAAAGTCTACTTTAAATTTAATTTTTTTTTTGCATACGACCCACAAAGTCTAAACAATAGCGGCAGACGTTTTTTAGCTGTCAAAAATTCGCATGCGCATACAAATTTTATCATGGTGAAATTAATCATCAGGTGATCTTATCCGGGAGAGAATTTTTGACTGCCCTACTTTTTTCTTTGATATAAATCATGGTGAAATAATGTGTACCAGGTGGTGTTACAAGCACAGCTGATCTACTTTTTTCATGCATAATTCGAGGCTGGGTAGTCAAAGTTGTTTACTTTTACATATCTTTTTTTGACAACAGAGCCAACGAAAACTACAACAAAAACGAAAATTATATTCACCAAATTTGGTTGTTGTAGAATCGACACCACCTGATACTCATAATTTGAACCGAATTTTCAAACTCCATATATAAAAAAGAAAAAAGTGGGGGAGTCAAAAATGCTCTCCCGGATGAGATCACCTGATAATTAATCTCACAATGAATTGCATGAAGTTTACCTAAATACCGCGGGGGCAACGCTTTGCAATTGGAAAATCCAATTTTGACAGCGCGTTAAGAAGCGAAATTAACTGCAAATAACATGAAGGCAAATAATAAATAAGGATGCCAGTTTGGTTTATTAAAGCAAAAAATGGAAGTTTTTCACAAACACTTTTTCGTCAGCTATTTGTTTTATGTTTTTGGAGGAAAAAAATCAAATTTACGTATTTTTTTTTTTAATAAAATTTCATGCTAAACATTTTTAATAAAAAAAATTTTCATATTTCCGATTTTTGCCTAGGCACCCAGCAAAAACTTGGAATTGATTAGGCATTACAAATTTCTTACTTTTCAACTACTATTACATACAATCTGTATTACTTAGCAGTTGTTAGATAATGAGTTATTTTTTTTTTTAAATTTAGGCAGATAGTTTTAGTTTGACAATTTCTTAACTTATTACAACTAAATATTTTAAGCCAGTTTTAACCAAAACATCAAAGAAAAAAACTAAATGCAACAATGAGTAACTGGGGTCCCCAGGAAAAGGTTATTTTAATGCCAGCAAAGTAATGGCTTATGTAAGTCCCTCTTTGTAAGCGAACATGGTAAGTACTTGCCTCCAATGTCATCACCATGTTAAAGTAACGACTTAAAATGCCAATTAGTAAGAGTTTTTTGGATTTTAACTTATTACAAGGCAATGTTAGTTTTTGCTGGGCAATTTTTTTTTTTAGTTTGGCAGCAAAATTTTGTTTGTTGTGGTAGCACTTCTTAAAAAATTACCGCAATGGCTGCCGCTGTTGTTTAGGTATGCAAATTAAGCGTGAAAGCTTTGCGAAAAAAACGCAACGCTTTCCGCTCTCGATTAGGTTTGTCTATTAGAAAGGCAATGCGCCTTATCTTTAAATCACCCAGCAAAACTGAGAAATGATTAGGCATTACAAATTTCTTACTTTTCAACTACTATTACATACCGTCTGTATTACTTAGCAGCTGTTAGATAATGAGTTATTTTTTATCAAAAATTTAGGCAGATAGTGTTAGTTTTAGAATATTATGTTTCATTTGAGTTTAATATTTTAAACCAGTTTTAACCAAAACATCAAAGAAAAACACTTTACATGCCACAATGCGTTACTAGGGGCCCAAGGAAAAGGTTATTTTATTACCAAAAAAGTAATAGGTCATGTAAGTCCCTCCTTGTAAGCGAGCATGGTAAGTACTTATTTAACTCCCTCTTTGTAAGCGAGCATGGTAAGTACTTGCCTCCAATGTCATCGCCATGGTAAAATAATGGGTTAAAATGCTAATTAGTAAGAGTTTTTTGGATCTTAACTCATTACAAAGCAATGTGAGTTTTTGCTGAGCAACTTAATTTTTTACATACTGTGTTTTTACCTTAAAAATAGCATTTCTAGGTGGAGTTACGGTAGATAACTTTTAAAAAAATGTTCATCTTGCACACTAAATCATAAACAGTCACAACTCAAAAACATTAATTTTTCATAAATTTTGTTATAAATTCTAAAAAAATTTTACAAAATGTTTGAAACTTTATTCGTAGCTACTTTTAAGTAGGGAGATTACAAAAGAGCCCTTAACTTAAATTTTGCTTAAGTAGACTTAAGCACTTATACCTTTTTGCCACAGATATTTTGTTACTAAAAAAAATTATAAACTAAATATTTAACAACAAAATGCATAAGAGGTTTATCTAGTAACAAGTGCCGAATGCAGAATAAAGACCACAACTGAACTAAAAAAAAATTCCAAAAAATTTATCAAAACTTTAAAAATATTTAGTGGGATTTTATCGAAACAGAGAACTGTTTTTATACTTCTTTTCACATGAAATTTGCAAATTTTTGTTATCTGTGTGAAATAGTTTTATCGAATTCTTTATCGATGTTTAACATACAAAATTAAATTAATTACAATCAAAAAAAAAAAAAAAAACTTGAGGGTGATAAAAAAACAAAAGATTTGTGTGTCTGGTATGCTTATTTAAATACAAACTTTAAAATTACATACATACATACATACATTGTATAAACGATTATATCGTCAGCTAAACACAAAAAGCTTTAAACTTTAACTTGTTACCTGCTTCATATAGCAAAACATAAGTTAACGTAACAAAGCAAATATTCGTTCTTTAATATAAATCCAACATTTCAGATAACGATATAAATATTAAAATAAAGCAAATTTTCAAGATGAGGTACGTGTAATTGTTAGAGTTTCATTAAGCTCTAGCATAAACTACAAGCATCTAACTAAGAGATAGAGTAAAAATTATTAACTACTTCTTAATATTTATATATTTATGTATTTTTTTACTTATAAAATTTAAAGCAACAAAATATTAAAATAAATAATTTTTTTATACAAATCATATATTTAATGCATTTTAGCTAATGACCTTGAGTTGGTAAAAAAAATTAAAACACAAAATCTTCATATACAACAACAACTTTTAAGCAAAAAAAAGTATATAATAATACTACCAGCTATTGTCATTTTGGCTCGGAAATTCTTAAATAAAATATTTTTTCTTTTAAGAAAATACAAAAATACACACGCGTCTCGTTTTTTGGGTTCATCATTCACAGCAACTTACAATTGTCGGTTTTTTTACATTGCGGAAGTTTAAGTCGTAGTATATTGGTTTAATTTCCGGCAATATTAATTAAAATATTTTTTTCTTTTTCAACTTTATTTACATATTTCCGTAAATTGCTCATAAGTTCCGATTTTTGCTTTTTTGTGGATAAGTTAGACTGAAATAATTTTTAAATTGTTTATGTACATACATACATATATCTAACAGTTTTTCACTAAAATTGAATTTTTAAAATTAAGTTTTTGTATTAATATTTGGTATCGGATAAAACTAGATAAAATTCTACATCACTTTGTCAATTTTCAAGCATCTATCTTGTCAGCTGACTCCGTAGTGACGTGTCAAATTTTAAAATTTTTTGCAATTTTTTTAAAAAGCGAAAAAAGTAAAATTTTACATTAAACGAGTCCGTAATTTCCAAATTTAACGTTAACAAAGTGTTATTTTAAGAATTAAACCTACAACTTCAGGTATTAAAGTATACAAAAATGATTTAGTGTTTTTGAAAATATGTCTAAAAATATTTTTGGCGATTTTTTTTCAAAAAGGTCTATAATTGGCCTATTTTTGATGTTTCGTGAACTAAAACTTCTAAGTTAGTTAAGGTTGGGTTTTGAATCTTATATATTCTAAAAGTATGAAGTCTTAGCTTGATACAACAAAAAAGAAAATTTGCGGTTTTAGAGCTTTATTTTTTTCTTTTAACATTTTTCTGTTTGAAGTCGTGTTTTTTCAAAGTAATGTATTTAACAAAACTAACGTTCGTTCAATACTAACTATTGTTGTTATTGTTGTCGGAGATAGGTGCGTGAACAAGTTTCAGTCATCTTCATTCACGAGAGTGTTAAAATGGTTTTGTATAACTCCTACAATACATAAATATTTTATTCATGGTCCCGAAATCATACAATATGCCCTTTTACCGATTGGAGAACATTCAGAAGAAGCTCAGGAAGACAGAAATAAGGATTTTAAAAATTATAGGGAACACTTTGCTCGCAAATGCAGCCGAGAAAAGTCGAATGAAGATATTTTTAATAGATTTTTTCTCAGTTCAGATCCATTCATATCTAGTATTAATAAACAAAATGAGCGGAAAGAAAAGCAACAATTATCAAATTCCGAACTACAGCTTTTGCTATCGCCTATTATTTCTCAAGAAATACATGATAGTGAGAGTAATGATAGCGAAGATTATGATGATGAAGGTGAGGATGAACATTATATGGTTTCTGTTTAAGTGTATGACAATTATTGATAAATAAAAAAAATTATAAAAATTTATTTCGTTACTTTTTTAAAAAATTTGTAGAATTCTCAAAATCTTTCAAAACCCAAATTCAGACTTTAAATTAAACTTATATTAATATTTATGCAAAATATGTATTATTTTTTTTATTTTTTAGAAAGAAGACAATATAAACTTTTGTTTGCTTCTAACTTTTTAAGAAAATCACTTTCCATTTTAAAATTGCGGCGAAAATTCTGAAACAAACTACAATTTTCCGAAAAATGAATATGTCTATAAAATCGTAAAAAAAAAATTCCGTGTGTCTTTATTTCAGAATATGCCTTTTTCTGCATATTTAACGATTTGAAAAAAAAAAATTTCAAAAAAATTTAAATTACGGCTCCCATGAAATAATCGCCACTTTCGGTGTCATCGAACCCACTGCGCGTCGTTGGTGTTGTGACCATTTCCCAATAAGACATGGTATGCTTAACACCCTTTACTTTATGTAACTAGCTAAAACGACCTACATACGTTAAGAAATTGCGTAAAAGAACCGATCGATGATTGGAAGGAGATAAAGCTTAAGATGGGATTCGCTAAGCCTTTCCATTGCTCTCCCTATATATTCAGTGTTTGCTTGCCAGCCTCTACATAAAAACCAAAAAATCAAATTAAAACTTTACCCCATCGTACCCCATTCTTAAATCTTTACCTTTCGTAATAATACAGGGTGTCCGCCGGCAAGGTATACTACTTTGTTTTGCCACCATTTTGATAAATATTAGTCTTGACAGTTTATATTTGGCAGTCGTGAAGTAGAGACGTGGCAAATTTATTATGAAAAAAATATTCGGTAAAACAACGTGTTTTAATCGGTTAAACGTGACAACCAATGACAGCCATGATTTTTATGAAAAAAATTGTAATAAGTGACGAGTAGGGTTGCCAGACGGGCCTAATTTGGCCTGATTGTCAAGTTTTTTAATGCGTGTCAAGTGAAAAGTTATATGTCAAGTTTTTTTTACAAGTTTGAAATTTCCTGTTGAAATATAAAAAGTCCCTTCTGACTTGGAATAAGCTGCTAGAGCTTCCGCAGTAGTAGGCATTTCAAATAATATTGATTACTGTGTTCTTCGAAAAGTTTACGACATTTTACCTTTTGTGAAAAAGCATTTAGTATTCTAAATAATCTATATACAAAAGACAGGAATATAACCTTATAAAAGCCGAGCAATTAATAAGAATTTTTAATGAGGATTAAAAAATTTTTCAAAAATTTTCTAGTAACACCCGATGGTAGAGAATATGTGGCAATATAAATAGTAGTTTCTATATTTAGATTTTTAAGTAACTCCTAAGTTTTCTTTAAAATTTATAAGGACTGAATTCCATCTTTTTACGAAACAAGTACTAAATTTTATTGTTGTATTTTTGTTGTGTTTTTAATTGTTTCTCTTATTTTTTACTTTTTATGATATTTTTGTTTTTATTCTAATAATTTTTTAGAAAAAAATTTATAAAAATAAAATAAAGAAACAATAGCATGAGTGATTTTAATTGTCAAGTTTTTTTTCAAAATCAAGTTTTTTTTTGGTCAATATCAAACTTTTGGGCAAATTAAATCTGGCAAGCCTAGTGACGAGGCACATTTTTATTCGAATGAATATGTGAATATACAGAATAATCGGTTCTGGGCAATAGAAAACCCTCAAATTATTCATCAGTCACCTTTGCATCCATTAAATAGGGCAGTCTGGTGTGCAATTTGGTCAGGAGGAATCATTGCACCTTACTTTTTGAAACTGAAAACAGCGTAACGCTAACTGTCAAATGTAAGCGATATTGTGATATGATTGAAAACTTGTTAATGCCACAACTACATGCTTTGGGCTTGGTTAACACGTGGTATTAACAAGACGGTGTCATGTCGCATACAGCCAGGAACACAATGAAATTACTTTGAAAACTCTTTGCCCAACAAGTTTTTTAAAGAAATGGCGATGTTGACTGTCCTCCACGGTCAACTGATTCAACTGCTCTGGATTTCTTTTCATAGGGGTATCTGAAAAGCAAGGTTTATACAAACAAACCAGAAACGTAAAGAAGTTAATGAAATACCACGTGAAATGTGTGGAAATGTAATGAAAAATGGCTCGCATTTGTGAGGCTAACAGAGGCGGACATTTATCTGATATTGCATTTTATACATATTTGCCGACATTAAATACAATATTTATCAATATAAGATCCGTTCTCTTTCATTTAATCAAAAATTATAAATAAACAAAGTAGTATACCTTGCCGGCGGACACCCTGTACTATAAGTTTCAATACTTAAATTGAAAGTCCATAACACGCTTTACATGCGCTCTCGCTTTATACGCGGTTGTCAAAAAATTTGAAAACGTGTATTTTAATATGGCAAGTTACAGAGCATGACGCGTTGACGTAATTTGACGCGACGCACGCAAAAAGTAGAGCTACTTTCTACTTTTGCATGCGTCATTGTTATTGTAGTGTAATAAAAAAAAATTCTATGCGTCAAATTATTGCATGAAACGCAACGTTTCAAATCAAAATTTAGTAAAAATTTGTACCTTTGGTTAGAGTTTTATTAACGATTGAAAATCAATTATCAAAAATTAATGTTTATTTCAAAATTCACAGTTAAAGTCAGATAATTCAGGAATATTTCTCGATTGGTTTTTCCCAATAAGGACTTCACAACTTTTTTCAATAAAACGCAAACCATTTGAGATATTTCCAAAAGTTTAAAATCTACTTGAAATACAATCAAAAAATTTTTATTTAAATAAAACGAAAACCATTTAAAATATTTTTAAAGCTTTATGATTGTCTTGAAATACAATCAAAACATTAATGAATGGAACTCGACTTCGTTCCTATGCCCACCGCGGGCACGTCGGCAACGGTCGAGTCGTTGGACCCAATTTTCAAAGTGGCCAGTTGACTGGGTAATTTCTTGAGATAACACGCTCATCAAACTAACTCATCAATAAATCGATTGTAACGTGTGCTTTTTGACTTGTGGCACCGTCCTATTGAAACCACATCTCGTTCAAGTCCATGTTTTCATATTCAGGCCAAAAATAATAGCTAATCATGGCGCGATAACGATCGCCATTCACAGTAACGTTACGATCGTTATTGTCAACGAAAAAATAAAGCCCAATGACGTCGCCGGCATGCACACCACACCAAACAGTTATTTTTTCTTAGCTTCAACAAGCCGACGTCATTGGAAGAACCCAAAGCTAACATTGAACGCGAAATAGAGGCCGAAACGTGTGACCGAGTCATCGCAAATTGGGTCCAACGAATCGACCGCATACAAAATTTTAAAAATTAGGGTAAAAACCACTAAAACTTCCCCGGAGTCGCCACTAGAGGAATAAAATATATCAAAGGTCCTATTGGTTTTCCTTCCTAAACATATTCCTAGAACATACTTACTCCCTATCTCCTTCACCTAATGGAGCTGTCATACCAAAAGCCCCTACAACTTCCCCGGAGTCACACAGGCACAGCCGAAAAATTTCATGTCAAGCAATTTTGTTTACCCCGGTTTCTTCCTACCCTTCCTTAATAACCAGGGCACACTCAACCAGGTATTATTAAGAGCCCAGCTAATTAAAATCAATTTGACATTTTCACGTTATAAATTTATATGAAATTTTTAATTTTTCTGATATTCTACCGGCCTTGGTATAAGCCATAATACAAGTAGTGTTAAGAACCCAGCTGATTAAGAATTCGCCTTGAAATTTTGTGAAAGTGATTGTCAGAATTAATAATTTTATTTGAAATTTAAAATTTTTTTGGCATTCACTTTATCAACCACAAAAAGAAAATGCAGAGGGCGAATTTTTTGAATTCGCTTTGATACTACCTGTATTAGTGTACCCTGGGATAAACGTATTCTTACTTACAACCACTTAGATTTCAGATAAACTACTGAAAATTTTAAACGAATTCGTAACAATAGGTCTGACCTCAGAAAAAGTCGAAACTTTTGGTTACCTGGCATTAATAAAAATGTATAAAAAATAAGTTAAACTAAAAGGGATCACGGTTGTATCTTGTTTTTTTTTAATACGGGTTTTCTTTAAATTAAATGCTTTTTGAAATTTAAAAGTTGACAACGCTAATGCTTAAGCAAAATAAAATCTTGGAAATGAGATAAGGGCAAAAGTTAGGAGTAAAAATACCTCAACTTTAAAAAAAAATATTTTTTTGTTTATCATTTTATTAACATTTTCTTAAAGTGTCGATTAGATTTCTATTAATATTTAATTCTTTGCACTTTGTTTTGCCACAACTATCAACAAGATAAAATCACATTTTTAAATTTCGTGCGTGCCATTTTAATACACGATTAATTATTGATAAAAAATATATTTAGTTTTTAAGTTCTTTAAGAAAAACAAAATTAAAACTGAACCAAAGAATCTACTTATCAAGATGCAGACTTAAAAGTTAAATGCGTTTTTAAAAGGCCTAAAACGATAGAGATTAAATAATAAAATAATAATTTACAAATTGTTTTTTTTTTTCTCTTGGCAAATTCTTTGGTAATGCAAAAGAAAACTTGACGCTTACTACATCTGTAAAATAACTTTATGTAAATGTATCATCTATTAGTTCTAGTTTTAAGGTTATTAAATTTTAACAAAGTAATTGGATTCAAACCAAAACCTTTTTAATCGGTCAGTGAGGATTAAAAATTATTATATTTTTATAAATATTTTTAATTAGTTTTCAAATGATCTCATATTAGTTAGTCATTAGTTTCTAAAGGAATTTAACTTTTTATATACATTTTGCAATTATGTCTTAGAAAACTAATTTATTCAAAATTTGTGAAATTTCTTTAAAGCCAATACAAAAGAAAACATGTATGAAATTTCCAAGAACTTTTGCTTATATTGCATTTATTTATTACTTATATATTTTTTTAAAATTTTTATTAACTCATAAACAAATTGCTTAATAAGTTTAATAATGAAAATTTAGGTGAACTTAAAATATGTATAAAAATTATATCATCATCATGAACTTGACTTTTAATATGAGTCAAATAAGACATTTTTCTATTTGGGGGTGTTTGTTGTTTTTGGTAATTCAAAACTATTTCTTTTAATAAACTATTTATTTTTTGCATAATATACATATGTATATGTTTTTGCTTTTAAATCAATTTGAGTTTTTCTTTTTTTTTTTATTGTCATCTTCTTAGGTGTAGTTTTTTTTTTATTATAAACAAAATCATATTGAGTTATGCAAGAAACAGAATGAAAACTGAAATTTGAGTAGATTTGAGTTTGGCTCTGTTGTGATTTGAGTAGCGAAATGCATTTAAACAACCGTTACAAAGCGGAAACTATGCAAACGTGCTCTTAAGCTTCGTAAGTGTACACAACGCAATTAACGGAAAAGAAGTGGAAAAATTAGAAGCAAAAACAAACGAAAACACATTTAAAAAAATTTATAATAAAAAAAATAAAATAAATAAAAAAAAATATTCCTGAAAATTTAAAAACAAAAAAATCATTATGCAAAGTGCTTATGAAAAACATGCTTTAAAAACATAAACAAATACTTAATAAGCTCAATTAAAAAATTAATAAATACTGCAACATATAAAGAAAAATAAACAAACACTTAAAATTAATAACAAAGCGAACTTTATACAATTTTGTGTTCAAATTAAATTTTTTTAAATTATTTGAAATGTTAAACTATCTGTTTCTAATACTAATGATTGCTCTTTGTTGGCAAAATGTAACAAGTCGTCATCTTGTGCATCCCAACTATCATAGTCTGCAGCAACCCTATTACCTACCATATACCAATTATGGTTATGGTTATTCAGGGCCTCATCACTATCCACCACAACCGGCATTCCATCAACCTTATCATCAACCCTACCATTCTCCTTTTTACGCACCACCTGGTACTTATTTTGATCCACGCCGTGGTATTTTAAGACCCTTCCTTGGTGGCGGTGTTCCCGTTGTAGTTGATTGTGTGAGTAGTACGAGGGCTCATTCCACACCAAAGGCAGTTTCTCTAATTTTTTCTCTTAATTTCAGGATAAACGTTGCACAAATCAGTATGTGGGCTTAAAGGCTCATCCCGAACAGCCCCAGTACTACTATGTTTGTAAGCCGGATTGTGTTATATTTGGCAAATGCCAAAATTTGCAGGTAAGTTTCTTAATAAAATGAAAATTTTTTTACAAAAAAATCCTACAAGGATTAACATAATAGCCCATAATTCATAAGGGCATAGCAGCCATAGATCCAGCAGTAATTTGAAAACTTAATGGCTTTTAGGATTTCTTTGTTTGCCAAAAAAAAACTCCTTAAAGCATGTGACAAAAAAATGTGGTTAAGTTTTCAATATTAAATATAAAAAAATTTTTAACATCAGAGTTTATTTTTATAAACTAGGTTAGGTTAGGTTAGGTTAAGTAGAACAGGCAGCCGTTAAAGGAAAGGATACAGCTCACTTAAGTCCGCTTAATTCGGTCCCTTTGTATTACCTGGAGAGGTAGATAGAATAGGTTGAGATGGAAGGAAAAAAGAAATTTAAAGAGGGATAAGAAAGAAAGCAAGAACAGAAAAATGAAGCAGACTTACCAGGATCTCTGGTGGGAATCGAACCCACAACCGGCAGACTGGTACACTTGTGCATTTACCACTGATCTACCGGACACCCTTTTTATAAACTAAGTACAAGTAAGAAAGTTAGGCCCGGTCATATTTTACCCTACATCATGATCTATTTTATATTAAATATCACCGTATGCACAAAGTATAAGAAGGTTTAGGTGACTTTTGTGATTGAGGTTAACATAATTTTTGGGTAAACGCCTACTACGGAAGGTACAGTTAATAATGGATCAATCTTTACTAAGACATAAGACAGCATTATTTATTAAAAATTTACAAGATCTAATGTGATTTCCAGAAGTTGGGCTTGCAAGGGACCCATAATAAATCTTGGGTTTGCCACTTACAAGATTCTATTTTACATTTTGTGTCATGTGGTGATATAAATACATAAAATGCTTATTCCGGGAAGGCATTTGTGTGGGGAATATTAAAAAAAGTGAGAGTGTTATAGTTGGTGGCATAAAGTGTTACACATGTTTTAAATTTTTTAAAGAGTACTATTCGGGGCGTTTAGGGCTTACTGCGGAACGGCATTTGTATGGCCGTAGTATTAGCTGAAGCTTACAACGTAAAAAGTATCGCAGCAAGTAAAAAAAAGGTAAAAATGTTATAATCGGTCAAGCCCGAACACATTAAACACCACATTTTATTGGGGCTATATTAAAAAAAATCAGCATTCAATATAAAGTAGTATTCGAGCAAAAAAGCTTATTCTGGGAGGACATTTGAAAGGGAGCTATATCAAAATATGGACCGATCATATTTTTGTTCAGTATAGTGGTTGGTGGCATAAAGTAAGACTCATATGCAAAATTTTGTCAAAATTAAGTAATATTCGAGCCATTTATAGCCCAAGACGCTTATTTTGGGAGGACATTTGTATGGAGGCTATGTCAAAAAAAAGACCGATCATTACCAAAATAGACTTTGTGCCAGGGCCAAGAAACTAATTTGTGCTAAATTTAGTCAAAATATCGCCAAAATTTCGACCTGTAGCATGCTTACAAGAACACATGGACGAATACCCAGCCAGACGGACATGCTTAAAATCGATACTATAATGGAATGTCCTTCGAAGAAATCAGGGAACTTGTTCGTGAAACCCATGTTTTTTCTTACGTGATACACGTCTTTCAAGAAGAGCACACCCATTTGTGATCGACTGGCCAGTGAATCGCACTACAAATTACAATGAGAATTCGTTCTTTAGTCGTACTGTCCGTATGTGGAATAAACTTTCCTGTCACAGTTATTGTACGTCTTGACGAGACAAATTAAAAAACGATAATTTATTTACATGCACACTTAAGTACAAGGTGGGCCAAAAGAAGTCATCTGATGTTGTTTCACTCTCATTTTTTTCTACACAAAAAACTTCGTTTCGGTTCTTTGATTACGTTAACTTGACCCTTTAAAATTTTATTGGTCAAGTCGAGAAGATGATATCGGTCAAACGGGCGCCGTCACAATTGATTGCTATACGGGCTCATTTTATTACATTTTTTATCACTTCGGCGAGAACTTTGGGCGGCAAATTTTCGCACTCGTGTCGAATGTTTTTCTTGAGGGCTTCTAGGGTTAATTCGAGTGATCTTTCGGGCCAATATAAATCACCAAAACGAGAAATGAGGCGACCCGGGAATGCCCGGTTGTGACTCGCGCAGTGTGTTCCGTTGCTCGGGTTAAATCGGGCGATCTTTCGGGCCAATGTAAATTACCAAAACGAGAGATGAGGCGACCCAGGAATGCCCAGTTGTGGCACGCGCAGTGTGTTCCTGTTGGAACCACATGCCCTCCAGTCCTAATTCGTTTAAAAACTCGGCTTACATGGCCCTATAGCGCGCACCGTCCACTCTTGTCGTTTGACTAGCGTCGTCTTCGAAAAAATGTCCGGATGACTGCTTCAGCGTGAACAGCGCATCATGTAGTCATTTTGAGCGGGTCTAATAGCTCCTTGTGCATCACTTGTGGATTTTTGGTGACCCAGAAGGGCCGTTATGATTTTGGTCGAAAAATCGTCCATTCCGGCTTCGAGATTGAGGATGGCTTGGGCGTAGATTACACGCGTTTGGCAGTCGACAGACAGCAGCTGATGCACGGACTGGACTTTGTACGGGAAAATGTGCAGGTCTTTGACCAAAATTCGCCTTAGGGGCGACCCGCTGATGGCTAATTGCACGGCACGGCGTCTGGTCGATGTTTCTGGCGACAGCTCAAGATCCACGCCAACAGCGGCAATATTCTCGGCAGAACGGGCGCTCCGGGGACGGCTACTCTTGGCAGCGTCTTGTGTGGTCCCATATTTTTCAAGGTTGGTGGCCAAGGGATGCAGTATTTGCGCAGTTAGTGCTGGAGGACCGGGAAATCGGCGACAGAATTCATTTTTAACACAATAAAGTTTATTTGTTTTGGATCCTTATAGATAGGGAAGTCTAGTAAGACGGATACCTTAAAGACAGCGACCTAATTATGGATTTTTTTCTGATAGGCGAAAGGGGAATGGCAGTCCCCTTCAGTTACATAATGTTTTTAAAAGTTTTTGACATCAAACCGGCTTTTAACTATTTTTTTTTAATGTTTACTTTTCTAAAACAACTTAGCTTAACTGATTCACTAGAGATACAAAACGACCAATGTTTAGGGTATGAAGGATTTGATATAGCCAAATAAATAAATATTGCAGAACGAATTGCATTTAATAATTTATAAATTTCAAATAATATTTTACACTTTCCTTTATCTCTAGATTTTTAATAGCACTAGCGGACAATGTGTCCAACATCCACCACCTGAATATAAGCCCATCTGTACATCAGTGGGGCGTTTTCCCCTCTTCTCTGATTGCCATCTCTATTATAAATGTGAAGAAGATTTACAGCCAAAAATATATTCCTGTCCCGAATATATGGTCTTTTCACCAGCTTCCAAAAAATGTATAATGGGCAATAAGTGTACACCAACACAAATTTCACCACGTAGTGCATATATGCCCGAATATTGCGCTAATAAATTTCCACCTTGTTATGAAAATGGTGTTTTCAGATCGCCTTCTGATTGTTCCTTGTACTATCAGTGTGATTTGCAAAAGAATGGTGTATATTTGCAAACAAGATTTAGGTACGTAGTTGGAAAAACATTATAGAAAGAATAATTATATGTCTTGACATTAAAATGCCGAAAATTTAGATGTCCCTCCGGAAAGTTCTTTGATTTACAAAAGAATGAATGTTTACCTTCGGAAAAAGTTCCATGCGATTGTATCCAAGTGGCTGAGTTGGTTTATCCAAAACCCAATGCCTTAGCCTATCAACCACCTGTTTATCCAGCACAATACGATGTCGATGTCCTGGAGGAAAATTTGTATCCCGTGGAACACTCACAAGAGGGTAAATTTTTGATTTTCATTATTTCTAAATTAAGATAATAAAAATTTTCTTAAAATTTCCAAGAAAATAATAATAACTGCAATATCAGTGAAAGTAAGAATGACAGTATAAGTGATAGTGAGATTGAAGAAGTTGCTGCCACAACTGTTGCTTCCGAATCTGCGGAAGCTGAAGAACAAAACGATAGTGAGGCTGGTGTTTTATCTGATTATGTTGATTTGGGTGCTGGTAATCCAAAATCTGAAATTGAACAGCTAGAAGATGTAACTCATGGTCCAATGACAACGACTATGAGCTCAGAGGAAACGAACAGTGAAGAGGGTTCTGGTACAGAAACAAACTCTGAAGAAACAACTTTAAGACCTGTTGAGGAAATGACACCACAAGCAGAAGATACTGAAGCGACTACAACTGAAAAAAAAATTATTATTGCTACAACAACTGAATTAAACGAAATTACAGATGTGCCCAAAGTATCAGTTGATGAACTAGAAGATGGGCCTCCCATGCTTCAAACAGAAAACCACATAGAGAGTACAGAGAAAGAAGAAACAACCGCCATTAGTACAGAAGAAACAATAATTACCACAACTGGCTCTCCTCCATCAGAACCTTGCGATAATTTGGTAGATAACAATGAAATCAATGATAATGCCCTATCCACAGGTATGTAGGAACTTTTGTAAGCTTCTTAACAACAAGCATTAACTGTACATGATCTAGATTTTTTCAACGAATTCTACCTAAAACTCAATTTTTCATTTAAAGCTTGTTTTTTAAATCCCTTCTACTAAATATTTCAGATACACATACCCAAGATACTTTTGGGGCACAAACAAAAACTTGTCAAGTAAAACTTACAACCACTAGTTCAGACTCTGAGTTAACTGATTCAGATTTTACACGAGATTCTAGAAGCACAATACATGAACAAAACCCCATAACTATTACAACAGTAGCGAGTACAACCACGACACCATTACCTACAACAATGCCAAGTCCTAATCATTTGACAACCACACAAGCTCCCGAAGAAACTAATTTAATTCCTGAAATTAATGGCTTAGAAGAACATGACATGTCTAATCTTCTAGACTCTGAAATGCCATTAGAAACTTCTGAATCTACACAATCGTCTGAGAAGACTACACCATCTAAAGAGGAGACCACTTTAGGACCTAGAACTCAAACAGAGGAAGATAATGAAGAAATCTCTAATTTTATAGAAATAGACGAAACCACCCATGCTACTCAAAAAGATGAAATAATCCAAACTACTCAAAGTGCAGATATACACGCAAAAGAATCTTTTCCAGATAACGATTCATCAGAAAATGAAATAACATCGGATTTGTTACCTACAACAATGGCATCAACGACAGTTAAAATTGAAACTACAATGCCTTTCCATCAACAAGAAAGTACGACAGAAAAACGGCATGTTAAAACCACACAAAATCCAATGATAACAACAACCACAGAAATCCCTTTAAAACCTGATCTTGATGAAACTACAGATGCTGGCCATGAAATTGGAATTACAATGGATGATTTTGATATGACTACACAAGCAACAACAGGAGAAAATTTGGAAATCGAAAATGAGTCTCTTAAAGAAAAGTCCTTTACGCTAAGGGCGGCCGATTTTACAGATGAACAATTTATACCGGTTAATGGTCATTCAACTGTTAAAGATAGTTTTCCAGATCATACTACTGATTTCAATTACATTACAAACGATTTCACAGAGGGAACAACTGACTTTAATGATGATTACACTACAGTTATGACAGATAAAGAAACGACCACCCCAGCTATGACCCATGTGGAAGAAATTGCCGAAACTCTTAATTCTGTGGAGGTAAATGAAATGAACGATGATGGAAAAACTACTGCAAATTTAAGAAGAAGACAAACCTTTCCCGAAAAAACTACTGAACAAACAACAATGACGCCACCCATTGAAATAACCTTGACCCAAAAACCGTCTGCTACAACCACAGAAAGGCCAACAACTATATTGATGACAACAACCCAAGAAGGCTTGGCTTCCATTGACGATTTACTGGGGCAAACTGAAGAAGTAAGCAACAATGAAATTACTTCTGCAGAAACAACTCAAACTTCTACAGCAAAGCAACAATTTCCACTAACGCCATCCACCACGTTATCTACCACACAAACGCCTACTACAACACCCAAATACATAACAAACACAACAGAAACCCCTTCCGAACCATGCGCAAAAAAATCAAACAATTTTGTTTTACACGTTAGAGCAGAAAATCATGAACAGCCATCATCACTTGACCCTTCCCCTCGCAAAAGTTTATATTATATTTTAAAAAACACACCAGTGATAGGTAATAATAATACTAAATCTTGTAACGAAACAGTTACAGAAACACCCTGCCTTGAAACCAACGACAATGGCCTAATACCACGTTTAGAGATTATAGCTGAACGACCCATTGATGTACACTTCTCCATTTGTCCCTCAGCATGCGATAAGGACCACAAACATAAGTGTAAGTAAAAACAGAAAATATTTCAAAGCAAACAAATATAGTAAGTAACACGGCATTTAGACTACGTTACTTGTAACACGTTACTGTAACATGCTACATGTTTTTGAAGGCAAATTGGGTAGAGAAGGCAGAGAAGTTACAAAAGTAACACGGTTTCTGTTTTTAATGTTTCTTTTTGACGTTTCTCTTTTGACGTTTTCGTTTTTTCTTTATTCTCTTTCGTATATGCCATGGTACAATTACCTTTAAGGTAATGGTACATTACAATTAAGGTAATTGTAAGGTAATTGTATAATGGTCGAAACGTTCAAGAAAAAGAATAAACAACGAAACCAAGACAAAAAATAAAAAAGAGACAAGTCTCTAGTAACATAATGTAAGTTCTTGAAGTTTTTGGAAGTTGGCTTAAAACGAAATAAGAAAATAGTCATGTTACAAGTAACATAGTCTAAATTCCGTGTAAAACAAAATCAATTAAAAAAACGAAATTTAAAAAATCACAATGATGGAATTAGACAGGGTGATAACAGTTTGAAGAGAATTAAATTTTAATATATGAAAAATTACGTTTTACTTTTCGGGATATCTTCTTTTGTCGTCTCAAAGTCCTCTTAAAATTCACTACAATATCAAATTCCATACGTCAGTTACCGTAAAAAATGTCACAAAAGGAAAAAATATTTTAAAACTTAATTTAAAAGCATATTGTCGTGCGATTTCTTATTTGCCGCACGGCACAACAAAAAATTTTCCAAAAAACGGTTTATTTTTTTTTTTAATCTGCACGCAAAATTTTTGTATTAATAAAAACATTGTTGGAGACATTTGTTTCAGCTAAAACCTTAAGTTAGTATGAATTTTAAGGCAACATATTTAAAGATATTAAGATTTTACTAAAAAAAAAACAAGTGTTTGAACCGCATTTGATTATTTTGAAATACGGCAAAAAGGGTATAAAGAACCCAGTGTAAAAAATTGAATTAGGGCCTTTTAATATTAGGACTATAATATGTTTAAATCTATTTTAATATAAAAAAAAATAAAAAATTTATACTTATGCTCGTTTTCTTGCAGACACCTCCGGTAATCGAGCCGTATTTCTAAAATGGTTTGCCAAAAACTCAAAGCAAACAATGGGTTTTGAAACAATCAATGATGCCAAAACAAGAAATGATGATAAGCCCTGTTAATATTTATGTGTGTGCTGTTAAAGGTTCTCTATTTAAATGCTCGATTTAAGTTTTATTTTATTTAGTTTTAAGGAAAATAATTTATTGAATACAATTGATACAATGAATAAATTAATTAATAAAAAATTCATATCATTTGTTTGAATTTAATACAAATAAATGTTTATCAAATGAACATTTATCATACAATATTGATAGACTGCAATTCATATCTTGATTACGTTATTGATCAAGTTAAAAATAATATTCG
This sequence comes from Melanophora roralis, assembly GCA_963583895.1. Taxonomy (NCBI): domain Eukaryota; kingdom Metazoa; phylum Arthropoda; class Insecta; order Diptera; family Rhinophoridae; genus Melanophora; species Melanophora roralis. The sequence goes on along the minus strand of OY757191.1, from coordinate 61,526,065 downwards.
TTCAAAATATAGTAATTCTATTTTTCAATACGTTTTAAAAATAATTCAATAAGGCAAATAGAGTAAAATAAAATAGAATATCTTATTATAAGATATTCTTATTTTATATTCAAGTGTTTCCGGATTTTATTTAATTTATTTGGTTTGTTGTTAGTTGAATTTTGTTTATACACATTTCGTTGATTTTTTCACCAAATCATCAGTGAACTTTCCATCAAATTCATGAAAATGTTTCTGACCATTATTTGTTTTTATTTAAAAATCTCAATAAACTTATTGAGACTTATAAAAACACACAAAAAATATTCAAAAATACCTTCACAAACCAATAAATCGTGTTTAATAATTTTATGTTTTTGCTGGATTTTATTGAAGGTACAAAGTTTCTAGTATTCTTGTCAAATTTATTTACGGAATTTTTTACAAAATAGTATTAAATTTACAACAAATACTGTACTACAAAAACTAATACGTACATATATGCTTTTGACAAGATGACTAGAACTGCATGCAGGCTGCGTTTGTAAAAGTTGTTGTTGTAGGGACATTACAGAAAAACAAAAACATTATTGCATACATCACTATAAGACGTTCCTATTTCTACTCCGGGTTTTCGCATATTTTATTATATATAAATTATATATAAAATTTTATCGAATAAAAAATTTATTGAATAAATACAAAATTTATTGAATAAGTACAAAAATACTGTAAATACTGACTTACTGATAACGCATATATTGGACAAAAAATCGCGATTCCTTAAATTTTTGAAAAACACTCTTAAATGCCCGCAAATTTAGTTTATTTCCGCTTCCATTTCCTGTTCATTTATTTTCTCGCATTCACTGCGAAGTGGTAGCCCGTTCACATAAACTGCAGACAACTTCACAATCATTCAAGAGTTTGTTTTGGTTCTTCTTTTTGTTACGGAAAATTTTCAAGCCCATTAAAACAGTTTTACATTAATTATTGATATTATTTAAAATAACTAAAAAAACGTAACAAAAACAAGTTTATAAATGCATGAGTTTCAACTAATAGCTATAGATGTGGACTAAATTTAATGAGTATGTTTAGTTTTCCTAAAACATTAACATAAAAAGTTAATAAAACAGTATACAGTCGGTGTCCATATGTGTATGTGTGCTGTAATTAATTAAATTAAAGGGGCCTTTAATTACAATTAAAGTGTTGACGTTCATAAAATTTGTACAGCATTGTTTTGTGTTGAGCTCTTGCTTTTTTTTCGTGCTGCCAAGAAATTGTGTGTATTAGTTTAAATTTTTTTAATTGTCTATTTAGCAATATGATGGATGAGCAACTAATCGATGAAGTGGCCCAACATGCTGTCATATACAATCGGCAAAAATATTACCTAAATGGCAGCACAAATGGCAATGGGCCGATGCCGGCGAATAAATACGAAACAAAAGATGAGGCTTGGTCCTCCATTGCCATGAAGTTACGGAGCGATGGTAAGTTTCAAAAGTGGTTAATATTGTTGCAATGACCATTAAAATAAAATAAGTCTATAGAATGAATAAATGAATGAAAACAAATTTAAATCCAGCGTAAACATACTGATATGTATTGTTGAACATATTAAAGGTCAGAAATGAATGAAAAAATTTGTTTAGTAGGTACATTGGTGAAAAAAATGTTTTTAATCTCAAGGCACAATCCTTGAACATATCTGTGCTGTGTGTCTACAAAATGTGTATTGTGTTAATTTTGAAAAAGTTACACGTTATACATAGGTAGAGCCTATAATTGGTTTATCTCAAAAAAATAATTCATTTATATAAATAAATAGTTTAATCTCAAAAAATTTAAAACTAATTTTCTTCTCTTTTATTTAATAAAAAATAAATTCATTTATTGTTATGTATATATGTATGTATGTTATGTGCACCCCACCCACAGAGTTTTAAAAATTTTCAGTAATATTTTTATTTTAAAGAAAAATAGCTAAAATTATTGTTAAGATAAATGTATGTTTTGACAAGGCAAATATATGTCTTGTCGAATGTCCAAATCCTAACTAAAAAAAGACTGTAGTTTTATATGGTTTTTTATATACAAAGTCTGACATTTGTCAAGACATGGTTTTATCTCGTCAAGACGTACATTTGTTAATATAGTATTCACCCAAAATTAGTTCTATGGTAGGTGGGCATAATGTCTTAACGACGGCAAAAACATTTACATGTACCGTAATTTACATATCGCTCATATTCTTCAGTAATATTTTAAAACAAGAAATCTGTATTTTATTAATTTTTTTTGATAAGCTTGCCCTTCCATTAAATTCTATAAGCTTTTATAGTAGTTAATATTAAACATAATATGAAAAATAAGTAGTTTTCTCTTATTTTAATTTTAAGTACAAGATTTAAAATAATTCAAAAGCTTCTAAACCTGGGGCCAAATCGTCGCATTCGATTCGAATCGAAATTAAAAAATTCTTATTAGAATTCCTACACTTAAAGCATTGACAACTCGATCGATCGAGTAAAATTTCGATTCGAATCGAATGCGACGATTTGGCCCCTGCTTTACCTCTACTAATTTTTATTATTTAAATATAGCGATAAAAACTATTTTTTACAAAATAAGGGATAGAGAAACTTAAAATCCACTCAAAGCCATTAATGTATGTTTTTTGAGTTATGACAATATTAAAATAAAGGAGCAATACATACATACATAAATGCATTTTTTTCATTATAGCAAGAAGCGGTTTAATTGAACATAAAAAATAACTGTTTATACCTTTTCAGTTGAAACTTGTAAAAAACGCTGGAAATATTTACGAGAGCGTTATGTAAGCCAACGTAAACAGGGTGATCCACCTGTCTATGAGCATTTATCGCGGCCCTATTTGGAGAAAATGAAATTCTTAGACTCACACATACAACCTAGAAAATCGTATCGTAATGTTCCCAACTTTTTGACTTCACCGCATTCGGCTAACAGCTCCACTTTTAATGACTACAATATGGACTCTAAATCGAATAGTTCGATTAAAAGTATGGGACATTTTGGGCAACATACCCATCATTTTCCAGATCAACAGCATGCAATGAGCGCTTTAAGCTCAGCAGCAGCTGCAGCTTCTGCTTTAGAAGGTGATGGCAGAGTTAAATTAGAAGCGGACCAGGTATTTCGAGATTTTGCCGCCGCCGTAGCTTCACAGCATTTACAACAGATTTCACAATCACAAATGCAACATCAACAAACTGTTGCGGCTGCTATGGTAGCGGATTCCTCGCAAAATTATAGCGATCATTTTCGGGAAACTGCCGGGTCAGCTTTGTCGACTGTAGTCGGTGGAACACCATCACTAAATGGATCTGTTGCTGGGGCTGGCAATACAGGAAGTGGTCTTCATTCTTCTTCATCTTCAATTAAGTCACCATTATCATCACCATTGGCAGCCTCTAATCACCATAATGGTACAACGAGTGCTGAGCACTCGAGTTCAACAGCCCTGCAAGCCATTGTACATTCATCATCCCCTAATACGCCTTCTAATACTGTGGCGAGCGCTAACTCAAATCATCATTTTACTCATTCCTTTAATGAATCAAACAATGATGATATGGATTCATCTATCTCTAGTAACTTCAATACGAAAAAACCTAGAGTGCAGCTCAGTCCTAATGTTACCAATATGGCCGGCAACTCACAGCTGCATCAGAATAGCAACTCCAACAGCCATACAATTCCACACAATAATCTCAACTCCAACGCCAACAACTCTCACTTTGTAGACGATTCGGATGACGATGATACGGACGATAACAGCCCCTCACTGTTACAACCTCAAACCATACTTAATGAACATCACACTGCAGAAAACCCATTCCAAAACATGGGCGCATCTACGTCAAGTGCGGCGACAATTCAACGTTCTCACTCTAGCTCCTCCATGAGCAACCAAAACAATGGTAGCATTGCAAACAACAATCAAAATAACAACCAACAATCCTCAAATTCAAATATGTTTTCTTCAAATGCTGATTTTCTCTTTCAACTCTATCAACAATTGCCCCAACATCACACACAACAACATCAACATAGTAGTAATGTAAATCCCACACAGCAGTTCAATAAATTCCAAGTGCCACCTACACCTCAGCCCGCAATACAGCGCAGTTCAGAACATTTGCTGGGTGAACTTGTGACGACTGAATTACTGAAAATGTCCAAAGAAAGGCGTAAAAATGCCCAAAAAAGAATTTTGGAAATATTATTCTTTGATGATTGAAAACTTTACTAAAAAGTTTCTAAGAGATTTCAAAGACTAAGTTTTACTATCATTTATAAAAAATAAAACAATGACTAAAAGCATATCTTAAGACATTCCCAGTTAGTTTTTGTAAAAGTAAAAGATATCATCAACATAAAGCCTTATCTGCATTAGCCATGAATCGATGTTAAAACGTAATGTTACAACACTGTTGTTTTAACATTTGCACTAACAGCGGCGTTATAACATGAAAACCCCCGTAACATGATTCTAATTTCACATTAACATGATGTTATTGTTAATGTTAGTTATTTCATGTCTAATGGAGACCAAAGGTAAATATATATTAGATACCAATTTGCAGGTTTTTTTAATTCCCTACTTTGTTTAAATCTAAGAATTTCCAAACATTCAGAAAAAAAGGTTTTAAAATAATAGAGTTTATTAAACATTTTTTTAAAAAACGATATTGGTGTAGAATTCCAAATAAATGCAGATCATAAGGCATGTTCTGAAAATCACTTTTTGTAAAACTGGGGCCAAATCGTCGCATTCGATTCGAATCGAAATTAAAAAATTCTTATTAGAATTCCTATACTCAAAGCATTGACAACTCGATCGATCGAATGAAATTTCGATTCGAATCGAATGAGACGATTTGGCCCCTGATTTCAAACCACAGTTTTGTGTTCTACACTCAAACCTTTTTTAAATTTTTTAATTTTAAACCGATTAGCCAAATGCATGGTTATTTTTTCAATAACCTTTTTTTAAAATTTTGCAATAATAATTTTCAGAGCATGCCAGTATGTATATTAAAAAATTTTTGTTTTAAATAATATTTAGTTACCATTTTTTTAACGCTGTAATTTATTCACACATAAATTGACCACCTAAGCAATTTTTATGTCAAATTTTTACCGAAACATCTAGAAGAACTGTTTGTCCTTAAAGAATATAAACTAAGTTCTATGCAAAACAAGTATTTTTTTAACATTTATTGAAGTAGTAATTCCACTATTGTCAAAAAAAATAATCAGGCATGTTCTGAAAATCACATGGTTTCAAATCACTTGTGATTTTAAGGTATTCATTGAATTTTTTATTGCGAATTTCAAATTAAGTGTTTTGGAAAAAAATAACAAAGTTATTTAAGACCGCAGGAATTTTAGCTGGCCGGGTTAAATCAAAAAAATTGAAAAAGTTTAGTGTGCAGAATGCCTTTCTTGTGATTAAATCACTTTTACAAAAAGTGGTTTTCAGGACATGCCAAAATAATTTTATTCTTCATATTTATTTACGAGAAAATATCCCACCTATTTTTAAGTCAATTTTATTTTAAAATTTATTTTAAGATTTATTATTTAAAATGTACAATTATTTTCATATGTACACAAACTTAGGTATATGCAACTTTCATTTATCTTTTTATGTACTTCCTAATTTCTAGTCAGTATATTTGTCACTAAAGTCCAATATTGCATGGATTTTCTAACCACCCTTACTAAATATTATTCATTGTATTTGTCTTTTCTATTATTAAGAGAAAAAATGTCTTTGAAAAATTTAGTTTCTAAGCTAAGCTTTAAAAGTATTACATGTGTGATTGTAATATTTTATTAAACTACAGACATACATACATGTATATTTAGTAATAAAACTAATAAAAAGCAAACTAAAATTATATACAACACCTAAGAGTGTTTTTTTATATGTGAATAAAAATCAAAATTTTTAGTTTTATTAGTGATATTTTTGTAAATGTGGCGAGCATTTACAAATTTACAATATTTGTCTATTCAAAATAAATACACTTTGCTAATAATACTGAAATATAACAAACCTTGGGCCACAACGTCGCATTCGATTCGAATCGAAATTTTAAATTCTTATTAGAGTTCTATATTAAAAGCATTGACAATTTGACCGGTCGAGTAGGGTTTTAATTCAAATCGAATGCCGTAATTTGCCCCCATATCTTTTAAACTTTTAAATAGCTTACCTACATATTTCAATAAATGTAAGGAATTTAAAAATTTCATATATTAAAAATTGGTACAGCCCAGTAAAAAATTAGACATTACAATTAGAACAAGTTAACACATAATGCAATACTTGTCTAATTTATTTATTTCAAGTTCGAAATCAGTACACTTTTTGTTTTTCTGGTTTTTATAGGCTACAAATCGCGTTCAATATACGAAAAATTTGTTCATTAATTTTGTAACCAGCAATCAATAAATTAAAACACAAAATTTGAAAGCCAACTCCAAGGCGAATTGATTACAAGGTGGTGGTCAAGGCACATTTAACAAGGTAAGCCCAAGGCCAAGGCACATTCAACCAGATAATATTAAGAACCCAGCTGATTAAAATCAATTTGACATATATACGAAATAAAAATTAATTTTATATGGAATTTTTAATTTTTCTGGCATTCTACCGTTCAAACACATAAAGAAAATGCAGAGGGCGAATTTTTTGAATTCGCCTTGAGTTTATCTTGTTGAACGTGCCCTGCCCAAGACAAATTAAAAAATTCGCCCTCTGAATTTTCTTTTTGTGTTTGAACGTTAGAATGTCAGAAAAATTAAAAATTTAATAAAAAATTAAATATTTAAAACGTGAAAATGTCAAATTGATTTAAATCAGCTGGGCTCTTAATATTACCTGGTTGAATTTGCCTTGGTTGTGATTTTCGTTGGCTGTCAAAAAAGGTGTGCAAGAAAAAAGCTTTGCTGTTAATTCAACCTGGTCAATGAATCCGCTTTGGCCAGCTCCAAGGTATATTAAAAAAGGTAGGAGTAACTGATCAGCTGACTTCTATTTCCGCCATATGATTTCTAGCTTACCATGGTGAAATAATCGTACCAGGTGGTGTTACAAGCACAGCTGATCTACTTTTTTCATGCATAAATCGAGGCTGGGTAGTCAAAGTTGTTTACTTTTACATATCTTTTTTTGACAACAGAGCCAACGAAAACTACAACAAAAACGAAAATTATATTCACCAAATTTTGTTGTTGTAGAATCGACACCACCTGATACTCATAATTGCGCCATGTAGCTTACCTTGGAAACTTGTTTATGTTATACAATGGTTGTGTATACTGTGTGTATGTGTGTCCGCTACATTTTCGACAACCAAGCTGGAATTAGCAACAACAAAATACATGCCTAAATTTTACAGGAAATTGTTTTAGGGGCGTTCCCACCTTCTTATTTCACCATTCCCAAGGCAAATTCAAAAAATTCGCCCTCTGCATTTTCTTTTTGTGTTTGAACGTTAAGAGCCCAGCTGATTTAAATCAATTCGACATTTTCACGTTAAGGACATTTAATTTTATATGAAATTTTTAATTTTTCTGACATTCTAACGTTCAAACACAAAAAGAAAATGAAGGAGGCGAATTTTTTGAATTTGCCAAGGCAAGGGTTTACCTTGTTGAATGTGCCTTGGAAAATTTTTTATGTTCTATAATGGCTGTGTATACTGTGCATCATGATAATGTGCGTATGTGTGATCGACCCATTTTTACCAACCAAGCTTGAATTGAGCAACAACAAAATACATGCTTAAATTTTACAGGTTGTTTTAAAGACGAGGTCACCTTATTCCGCTATGGCTTTTTGTTACCGATTTTAGACTTAAATCGATTATTGCGCCAAAAAAATCGATTTTACTTACGGCCTTATTGCGTAAAACGCAACGCATGAATACAAAAAACAATTGTATGGAAAAACTCTAAAATTTTAAAAATTTTAAATATATTATATTTTTGTTTGAAGGCGTTGGGTTTTAGGATATAAGGGAGTTAAATAATTTTAATATGCTAAAAATTTTAAGTATATTTTTACTTAGCGGCCAGACGTTCAATGTTTGCCTTTCAAGTTTCAATACACTTAAACTTTGGGATTTTGAAAGCATCTTGATGATAAATTTTTCCATTCAAGTCGTCTTTCACCTTGATGGTTCATATATGTATTTTCATTTTTTACGTGTCTGCTTAAACAAATATTTTACCGCAAATAACTTTTTTTTTTTTTTTTCATTTGTTTGTTTGTGTGTCGTTGTGCCAAAAATTTTGTCGCAAATAAATAAAAAAATTTAATAAAACAAATATTCTGCCGCAAAGCGAGCATTTTAAGTTTATTACTTGACGACCGCATCTTAGGATATAGAGTTAATGATCAAGTTGATAAACGAAACACAATAATTGGTTTATATATAGGGATATTTATTACATTTTTTATTTATTTCCGACTGAATTGTGGCACAACGACACACAAACTACATATTTACAAAAATTTGTGGAGATATGTTAATATACGAACATTTAATTAAAATTATTAATGGTATAATATTTGTATAAGCAAACGCGTAAAAAACGAAAACTGAAAAAAAACTATGATCATCAAGTTGAAGGGCGACTTGAATGCAAAAATTGATTATCAAGTTGCTTTCAAGTTCAAAAAGTTTGAGTGTATTGCAACTTGAAAGGCAAAAATTGAACGTTTGGCTGTAATTAAAGCATATCGATAATTAAAATGATTTGCTGAAAACTCTGTGTGATATTCTCTAAAAGTTTTTGCAATCGACACATCTGTAAAATCGCTATGTGCTCATCACTGTAAGCCAACATAGCAGAGTTTTTATTTCTGGGCCAGTTTCGTAATTTCGTGTTATTTTAAGTTTAAAAATAGTAATTTTTAAGAATTTGCAATTAAATATTTTTTTAGTAGATTAATTTAGATTTTAACTGAATAAACTATTTGCGTGTGTTGAATTAATAAAAATTCCATCATTTTTAAGTGTTTGTGCCTAAAATCTGCCCATCTTCTGCGACTACATAAACAGCGAAATTGTGGTATACATTAAAGAAAAACACAACTGCACTGAAGCGAAGTGCGCCAGGTTTTTGTTGTCACGAAGCATCGAAAACGTGCCCAGTGTTTTTCATAAAAATTATCAAAGTTGTTAGATAATTACTAAATCGAAGGTAAAAACTAATGGTTAAAAATACTACGATACTATGCAAAACTGCTTAGATTTCGTTTAAAAAATTTCATAATTATGCAGAAAGTCCCAATTCGCATGATGCAAGTATTTGAGCTGGGGCCAAACCGTCGCATTCGATTCCAATCGAAATTTAAAAATTTTTATTAGAATTCCTATATCAAAAGCATTGACAACTCGATCAATCGAGTGAAATTTCAAATTGAATGCGGTGATTTGGCCTCTGAACTGATGAGGTTGTTTGACAACGGGGTGAGGGGAAAAAAATGGGTGCAGGCATGGTGAAATCAATCGATACTCATAATTGCGCCATGGGTGCAGGCTTGCGTATACATGCAATTCAGCTTGCTTAATAGCTTTTTTACACTTACATATTTAATCAATTTTCAAAATGTTATTCTATTATACAAGTTTGTGTGTCAACTTTTTTCGTCTTTAAAATATGTTGCTATATCATTTTGTTTCACTTATCATTTTTTGATCATTTTGGTGTCATCACTAGTGAACGAAGTTGAATAAAAACAAAAATGTATACAATAAAAGCTTGTTTTTATTAGGTGAGGTTATTTCTACAACAAAAACGATATTTCAAAAACATGTTTTTGACATCAAAAGCATAAAACATGAATAAAAAGAGTATAGATTTGCTTTCTTAACGCCATCTTATTAATTACGTTTTGTAAACATTTAGAACTATGTGTGTGTGTGTGTGCATATGTTTTGTTAATACAAATGGGAATATACATACACACCAGAGTACTGCAGCCGGTGTTTCAAAAACAAGTCTTATTCAACACACAAAAAAACAAGTAAGAGCGCTATATTCGGCTGTGCCGAATCTTATATACCCTTCACATTGACCTCTCGCAATCCCAAACTTTTTTTATTTTTAACCATTTTTTTACTTATGAAATATTTCTAATTTTTAAATAGGCTCTAAGGCCAACTCTAAAGGAGTTGTGGGCATTTTCATAACATTTTTGTAAATTTTGTATGGAAACCCCCTTAGGGCGTGGAGATAGAGGGTAAGTATATTCTAGGAATATGTTAGGGAGGGCAAACTAATGGGGGTCGGTCGTACACTTTATTGCTCTAAGGCCAACTCTAAAGAAGTTGTGGGCATTTTTACATAATTTTTGTAAATTTTGTATGGCAACCCCCTTAGGGCGTGGAGATAGGGGGTAAGTATGTTCTAGGAATATGTTTGGGCGAAGAAACTAATAGGGGTCGGTCGTACACTTTATTGCTCTAAGGCCAACTCTGAAGAAGTTGTGGGCATTTTATAATTTTTGTAAATTTTGTATGGCAACCCCATTAGGGCGTGGAGATAGGGGGTAAGTATGTTCTAGAAATATGTTTGGGAGGGCAAACTAATGGGGGTCGGTCGTACACTTTATTGCTCTAAGGCCAACTCTGAAGAAGTTGTGGGCATTTTATCATTTTTGTAAATTTTGTATGGCAACCCTATTAGGGCGTAGAGATAGGGGGTAAGTATGTTCTAGGAATATGTTTGGGAGGGCAAACTAATGGGGGTCGGTCATACACTTTATTGCTCTAAGGCCAACTCTAAAGAAGTTGTGGGCATTTTTACATAATTTTTGTAAATTTTGTATGGCAACCCCCTTAGGGCGTGGTGATAGGGGGTAAGTATGTTCTAGGAATATGTTTGGGCGAAGAAACTAATAGGGGTCGGTCGTACACTTTATTGCTCTAAGGCCAACTCTGAAGAAGTTGTGGGCATTTAATCATTTTTGTAAATTTTGTATGGCAACCCCATTAGCGCATGGAGATAGGGGGTAAGTATGTTCTAGGAATATATTTGGGAGGGCAAACTAATAGGGGTCGGTCGTACACTTTATTGCTTTAAGGCCAACTCTGAAGAAGTTGTGGGCATTTTATCATTTTTGTAAATTTTGTATGGCAACCCCATTAGGGCGTGGAGATTGGGGGTAAGTATGTTGTAGGAATATGTTTGGGCAAAGAAACTAATAGGGGTCGGTCGTACACTTTATTGCTCTAAGGCCAACTCTAAAGAAGTTGTGGGCATTTTTACATAATTTTGGTAAATTTTGTATGGCAACCGCCTTAACGCGTGGAGATAGGGGGTAAGTATGTTCTAGAAATATATTTGGGAGGGCAAACTAATAGGGGTCGGTCGTACACTTTATTGCTTTAAGGCCAACTCTGAAGAAGTTGTGGGCATTTTATCATTTTTGTAAATTTTGTATGGCAACCCCATTAGGGCGTGGAGATAGGGGGTAAGTATGTTCTAGGAATATGTTTGGGCAAAGAAACTAATAGGGGTCGGTCGTACACTTTATTGCTCTAAGGCCAACTCTGAAGAAGTTGTAGGCATTTTATAATATTTGTAAATTTTGTATGGCAACCCCCTTAGGGCGTGGAGATAGGGGGTAAGTATGTTCTAGGAATATGTTTGGGCGAAGAAACTAATAGGGGTCGGTCGTACACTTTATTGCTCTAAGGCCAACTCTGAAGAAGTTGTGGGCATTTTATAATTTTTGTAAATTTTGTATGGCAACCCCATTAGGGCGTGGAGATAGGGGGTAAGTATGTTCTAGAAATATGTTTGGGAGGGCAAACTAATGGGGGTCGGTCGTACACTTTATTGCTCTAAGGCCAACTCTGAAGAAGTTGTGGGCATTTTATCATTTTTGTAAATTTTGTATGGCAACCCCATTAGGGCGTGGAGATTGGGGGTAAGTATGTTCTAGGAATATGTTTGGGCAAAGAAACTAATAGGGGTCGGTCGTACACTTTATTGCTCTAAGGCCAACTCTAAAGAAGTTGTGGGCATTTTTACATAATTTTGGTAAATTTTGTATGGCAACCGCCTTAACGCGTGGAGATAGGGGGTAAGTATGTTCTAGAAATATGTTTGGGAGGGCAAACTAATGGGGGTCGGTAGTACACTTTATTGCTCTAAGGCCAACTCTGAAGAAGTTGTGGGCATTTTATCATTTTTGTAAATTTTGTATGGCAACCCCATTAGCGCGTGGTGATAGGGGGTAAGTATGTTCTAGGAATATATTTGGGAGGGCAAGCTAATAGGGGTCGGTCGTACACTTTATTGCTTTAAGGCCAACTCTGAAGAAGTTGTGGGCATTTTATCATTTTTGTAAATTTTGTATGGCAACCCCATTAGGGCGTGGAGATAGGGGGTAAGTATGTTCTAGGAATATGTTTGGGAGAAGAAACTAATAGGGGTCGGTCGTACACTTTATTGCTCTAAGGCCAACTCTGAAGGAGTTGTGGGCATTTTCATATCATTTTTGTAAATTTTGTATGGCAACCCCCTCAGGGCGTGGAGATAGGGGGTAAGTATATTCTAGGAATATGTTTGGGAGTAGAAATTAATGGGGGTCTGTGAAACATTTTTTTCCTCTACGGACGAGTCCGGGGAAGTTATAGCGGTTTTTACCTTATTTTTTAAAATTTTGTATGGCAACCATGTCAGGGGCTAGAGATAGAGGGTAAGTATGTTCCACAAAAATGTTTGGATGGAAAAAATAATTCGGGTCGGTCTTACATTTTACCTTTGTAGGAGAACCCTGAAAGCCGTAGGAGCGATTTTAAAAATGTTTAAATTAAGCTTTGTATGGCAACGCTGTTATATGTATGAACACTAATACTAATAAAATTTTTGTTTTGGGTGTGTTTCAATAATATAGACATGACTGATTCTGTTTTTTTCTTTTTTTGTTGTTATACCCTTCACATAAGTGATAAGGGTATATATAAGTTTGTCATTCCGTTTGTAATTCCTTTATTATCCATTTGGGACCCCATAAAGTATATATATTCTGGATCCTTATAGATAGGGAAACCGATTTAGCGATGTCCGTCTGACCGTCTGTCCGTGTTATGGCTGAAGCCCCCCGATATCGCATAGACCCGAATGTGGTATCAAACTGTCACAGATAGCCGCGAGAAAATCGGTATTGAAATTCAGCAAAATCGCCCGATAAATAACCGAGATATAAGCAAAAAACCACGACTACCTCGGTTTTTTGAGTCTACAACAACAACAAAGAACATACTTTTACATGTAATAATAAAAGAACAACAAAAAAACAACAAAAAACGAAAAAAAAAGGAATCAGTCATGTCTATATTATTGAAACACACCCAAAACAAAAATTTTATTAGTATGAGTGTTCATACATATAACAGCGTTGCCATACAAAGCTTAATTTAAACATTTTTAAAATCGCTCCTACGGCTGCCAGGGTTCTCCTACAAAGGTAAAATGTAAGACCGACCCGAATTATTTTTTCCATCCAAACATTTTTGTGGAACATACCCTCTATCTCCAGCCCCTGACATGGTTGCCATACAAAATTTTAAAAAATAAGGTAAAAACCGCTATAACTTCCCCGGACTCGCCCGTAGAGGAAAAAAATGTATCACAGACCCCCATTAATTTCTACTCCCAAACATATTCCTAGAATATACTTACCCCCTATCACCACGGCCTGAGGGGGTTGCCATACAAAATTTACAAAAATGATATGAAAATGCCCACAACTTTTTCAGAGTTGGCCTTAGAGCAATAAATTGTAGGACCGACCCCTATTAGTTTCTTCTCCCAAACATATTCCTAGCACATACTTACCACCTATCTTCACGCCCTAAGAGGGTTGCCATACAAAATTTACAAAAATGATAAAATGCTCACAACTTCTTCAGAGTTGGCCTAAGAGCAATAAAGTGTACGACCGACCCTCATTAGTTTGCCCTCCCAAACATATTCCTAGAACATACTTACCCCCTATCTCCACGCCCTAAGGGGGTTGCCATACAAAATTTACAAAAAGGATATGAAAATGCCCACAACTCCTTCAGAGTTGGCCTTAGAGCAATAAAGTGTAGGACCGACCCCTATTAGTTTCTTCTCCCAAACATATTCCTAGAACATACTTACCACCTATCTTCACGCTCTAAGAGGGTTGCCATACAAAATTTACAAAAATGATAAAATGCTCACAACTTCTTCAGAGTTGGCCTAAGAGCAATAAAGTGTACGACCGACCCTCATTAGTTTGCCCTCCCAAACATATTCCTAGAACATACTTACCCCCTATCTCCACGCCCTAAGGGGGTTGCCATACAAAATTTACAAAAATGATAAAATGCCCTCAACTTCTTCAGAGTTGGCCTTAGAGCTTATTTAAAAATTAGAAATATTTCATATGTAAAAAAATGGTTAAAAATAAAAAAAGTTTGGGATTGCGAAAGGTCAATGTGAAGGGTATATAAGATTCGGCACAGCCGAATATAGCGCTCTTACTTGTTTTTTTATTATTACATGTAAAAGTATGTTCTTTGTTGTTGTTGTAGACTCAAAAAACCGAGGTAGTCGTGGTTTTTTGCTTATATCTCGGTTATTTATCGGGCGATTTTGCTGAATTTCAATACCGATTTTCTCGCGACTATCTGTGACAGTTTGATACCACATTCGGGTCTATGCGATATCGGGGGGCTTCAGAAAGTTGATTTCAACCATAACACGGACAGACGGACATTGCTAAATCGGTTTCCCTATCTATAAGGATCCAGAATATATATACTTTATGGGGTCCCAAATGGATAATAAAGGAATTACAAACGGAATGACAAACTTATATATACCCTTATCACTTATGTGAAGGGTATAACAAGTTACTTCTACTTCATGTTTTAAATATGCCGTAGCACTCCTTACATTTATTCATTTTAAATACATCAGAATAATGATTGTGTGTCAACTTTGCACAAAAAATCATGCACACCATGTAACTAAATCATACCGAGTCTTTACCACATTTTCAACTATGCATGTTCGACAATCGATTTTAATATGAAGGCTTGATTTAATCATTTAGAGTTGATAATGAAATTTTGAACAATGCATGTTTGATACTCGGTACAAATTAACACACTTTTTGCGTTGTTTGGTATGATTAAAATTGAAATACGAAGTACAACATGCAATAATGCAAAAATATAGAAATGAAAGCAATCATTGTGCTAACATTAAATAATTTACTGCCTACTGACGGGTCGAACATAGAGGTAGGCACCAGGGCTGGTGTCTATATAATTGACACTGGGGAAGGAAGGTCTTATAGACTTGCGGACGAATGCAGCATCTTCCAGGCTGAAATTCTGGCGGTGATGAAGGTCGCGGAATTAATAGGGGAGGACGCAAGTGGGAGAGGTGACGTAACAATCTACGTTGATAGTCAGGGCGCGCTGAAGGCTCTAAAGGGTCATTTTGTCAGGTCTAGACTCGTGGGCGACTGCAGACGTGCTCTTAGAGCGACCATGGGTACACGCAGGGTCAGGCTCTGCTGGGTTGCGGGTCATTTTGACATTTTCGGGAACGAGATTGCCGATGAATTGGCGAGGAAGGGATCGGCCCGGAATATTGAACTTAGTTGTGAGCCGGTGAGGCCACCACTGAGTTTCTATTATCGACTGATAGGGACTTGGATAACGGACAGGGTGGGCCAAACCTGGAGGGACAGGGCCGATTGCAGCATCTCCAGGCTTTTATGGCCCAGGATGGGCACTGACCTGCTGCTCAAGAAGAGCAGGGGGTTTCTGAGACGCATTATTGGGACTCTCACAGGGCACTGCGATGTGAGATACAGGACGAACAAATGGGACAGGAACTCTCCAGATTTCTGCAGGGTATGCGGGGACGAGGAGGAGATAGAGACGGTGGAACATCTTCTCTGCCTCTGCCCTGGGCTGCAGATTCGCCGACAGAGGTGGTTTGGAGGACGCTTCTTAGATGGACTTGGTGAGGTCCCTGGCAGTGGGCTGGGGAGCATCATAGGCTTCATTTGGGAGGTTGGGTGGCTGGGCAGCTAGGTGATTCAGAGCCTAGGACTACTGTCTTTCTTAGACATCTTGCGGACGGTACTCTTGCTTCTTTATCCTCTTTCTTACCTATGAGTCGCTTGACTTACTGTTTTTCTTTTCTTCTCGACTCTTCTGAAGGGATTCACAATGGGCCTAAGGGCCTCCGAGTGGAGGTGGGGGCTTTTGGACTCACCACTACCCTTCGTAACCCAACCTAGCCTAACCTTACTGCCTACAAAAAAGAAGTGAATGTTAAAGTGTGTGTTGGTAGTTTAGTTGCTTAAAAACATTTCGTCGTAAAAAATCTTTTTAAAATTAGGTAGAGCATCTCTTTACTTTTGTAATAAAATATTTTACCCATTTTTATAAAAAAATTTTAATTGAATTTTAGCATTAAGATAAGAAGTACTTATTACACTTTTCATGTAAAGAAACCCCATTTTATTTTTTTTTTGAATAAAAATAAGTTTTAATATTTGCTTTTTATTTTAGAGAAAAAAATTAATGCCCCTTATTTCCTAAAACGCAACGCCCTAGAACAAAAACAGAATGTATGGAAAAGTTTTTTAAATTTTAATTTTTTCCATACAATTGTTTGCGTTATAATGCGTTGCGTTTTACGTAATTTGGCCCTTTGTTTTACCGCAGAACAATACTCAGAAATGTCTACAATATGACTTCATGCCTTTTGTATACATACGTATGTATGTATTTGCATTGTTAAATCTTTTCAGTTCGTTTTTCAACTTTAATCATACCAAACAACGCAAAAAGTATGTATATTTGTGTCGACTATCAAACATTCATTGTTTAAAATTTTATTATCAACTCTAAATGATTAAATCAAGGCTTTATATTAAAATCGAGTGTCGAACATGCATAGTTGAAAATGTGGTAAACACTGGGTATGATTAAAATGCATGTTGTGCATGATTTTGCCCGTAACTTTTCTCGGTCGAGTGTCTTGATCGATTATATATGAAAATTTGTGTGCACGCACAAATCAACAAAAATATGATTTTTGCAGATCACTGATACACACAACATGCATGCATTTTGTAAATTTCGCAAAGGCAGAAAATTAAACAATTAATGTATGTTTGCATACAATTTTTATTTAATTTAAATTTATTTTATTTAGTTTTCAATGATTTTGGAAATCAAAATTCTGTTAAAATAATGTTTTTTATTATTTTATTTCTTATCACTTGGCGTCTTAAATACAGTAAAATTTGACGGATGAAAGATGTTACAAATGTAAACGCAAGTTTTAAATTTTTAACATATTCCATTCGTTCCTGCAAGATGTACGTAAGTGTAAAAAAGCTATAAAATGGATGGCAGCGTTGCCAGTTGGTTAGGTAGAGCAGGCAGCCGTTGAAGGAAAGGATACAGCTCACTTGGGTCCGCTTAATTCGGTCCCTTTGTGTTACCTCGAGAAGCAGATAGAATAGGTTGAGATGGAAGGAAAGAAGAAATTTAGAAAAGGATAAGAAAGAAATAAAGAAAGAACAGAAAAATGAAGCAAACTTACCAGGGTCTCTGGTGGGAATCGAACCCACAACCCCCAGACTGGTAGACTCGTGCACTTACCACTGATCTACCGGGGCACCCTGCCAGTTGGTTACATTTGTTACATTTTTTGACCCTCTATGTAGCATGTACATATACTTTGAACGCATTAGGTCTAATTTTCGTAACTTTTTGTACAAGTTACAGAACAAGACATAATGTTTGGTAGAGATATTTTGAACTACATGTTTAAAATATACATTATTGATTACCTTGAAGGTGGGAGTTATTATACATCATATACAACATTTTGAAATCAAGTATCCATAAGTAATTTTTTATATAACGCTTCCTAAAAACTACGTTTTAAAGGCAATTATTCCTGGGGATGGTAGGACTTTAAACTTTGAAAAATATCTTAAAATGCTGTTACGGCTGTAATTTTATAAATTTGGAATTTTAAGAAATTTAATAAAATTAAAATAAGTTTTTTCGTTTTAAGCCGCTTTACGTGAATTTGCCCAAATACAAATGAATAATAAAATATTTGCTGATGGATGGACAAAAGAAATTTAAAAAAAACACAGTAGTGTGTGTGTATATTCATGAAAAAATCAAAAACAAATTAAGCAATAAGACTTGAACCGTGCGAACGCCAATGAGAGTTCAAAGAAGAAAAAGAAAATAAGCATGATACAAAGAACCAGGTAGTCTCGTCGGCCCAGCTGATTAGTGCCAAGATGTCAAAGCTATGTTCTCCCTGTGGAAATAATACAACAACAATTATTGCTCATCGTTTTATTTTTCTATAAACTGTTTGACACCTTGGTACTAATTTATAGTTGTTGCAGGGACGAGATTACCTGATTAGTTATATCATGAAAATAAAGCATTAAATACATTCCTCGCTACACGTGTGCTTATGAGAATAATTTTTTTAATGGCTACAATGCAACACGACTACTGGTTGCTGTCAATGCTAATTTTGTGGCGTGGTCGAAATTAAACTAACTTCTATTTTTATACGCGACAGTTAACAGATTAGTGCTGCTAATGCGGTAAGATCCAAATAATATAGCTTAAACAATACAAAAAGACTTTAAGTGGTACCACTGAAAGTCATATTGCTCATATGTTTATTTTCTAGTGGTAGTAAATATTTCAGTAGCAGCCAGTCGGACACAAATTTAGCAAGCAACTTTTGTGTTCGTGTGTTCCTGTGTTCTTGTAGCTTGAATGTATTTAATGCATAAGACCGCTTATTTTCTTTTTCTTCTTTGAACTCTTATTGGCGTTCGCACGGTTCATGGTAGGAACGTCCCTCAAACAACAACTTCCTGTAAAATTTCAGCATTTTTTTTGTTGTTGCTAATTCCAGCTTGGTTGTCGGAAATGTAGCGAACACACAGTATACACAACCATTGTATAACATAAACAAGTGTCCAAGCTAAGTTAGAAATCATGGTGGAATAAGAAGGTGGGAACGTCCCTAAAACAACAACTTCCTGTAAAATTTCAGCATGTATTTTGTTGTTGCTAATTTCAGCTTGGTTGTCGAAAATGTAGCGAACACACATACCCACAGTATACACAACCATTGTACAACATAAGCAAGTGTCTAAGCTAAGCTAGATAACATATGGCGGAAATAGAAGTCAGCTGATCAGTTGTCCCTACCTTGTTGAATATACCTTGTTAGAAATCATTAGGCGGAAATAGAAGTCAGCTGATCAGTTATTCCTACCTTGTTGAATATACCTTGGCACGGTTCAAGTCTTATTCATGGTGAAATAATCGTACCAGGTGGTGTCACAAGCACAGCTGGGGCCAAATTACGGCACTCGTGAACGAGTAGACTTTCGTATCGAATAAAATTTCGTCACGTATCGAATGAATGGATTACCGCATTCGATAGCTCACGTATCGAAATTAAAATAGAATGTAATAGATTTTTTTTTTTTGCATTGTAATTGAATGAAAACATGTTTTAGTAAAAAATGACAACTTTGTTAAGAAAGGAAACACAAAATTTTGCTGTTATATTGTTTTTAAGTAATTAATAAAAAAAAGCAAAATAAAAATGACTACATTAGTTTTGTTGTGTTTATCTTCTGACTCAGAGGATGAATCTAATACTATGCGTATAAGAAGACAAATACGGGTTAAAAGTGATCCACTGTCATTGTCAGCTACTGAATTTCGTTTAAAACTTTATCATTTAAGGTTTGTTAAGCGTTTTAGAGTTTCAAAAGTTTTATTCTTTGTGAGCTAAATTTTGAAGGACATATGTCTACTGCCTTACCACCAAACCTGCAGCTGGCCGTAACATTATCACTTTTAGCCAGTGGATCTTTTCAACATACCACTAGAAATGACTATTTAATTGGAATAAGTCAGAGCAGAGTTTGCAAAACGGTTAACAAAATGATGAAAGAAATAGATAATAAGCTGTATGCAAAATTTATTAAATTTTTATCAGAACAGTTTGCTTTATGCTCGGAAGCGTTCATGCAGAAATTTAAACTCCCTGGCGGTAAATATAAAATCGCAATATAATGCTAGCTTTATGTAACATTTCCTTTATTTCTTAGTGATGGGTTGTATAGACGGCACTCATTTTGGGTTGCAAAATCCATCTCAAAATTAACATATGTTTGGTAATTTATTTTTGGCCAAGTTAGGATGATCAACCATATCCTTTTGCTTTCCATTTATTTTGTTTATATTGGTCCTAAAATGTTTATTTTATTTATTTATTTATAGCTTCAACTATGATTTGTATAAAAACTTACATTTTGTCTACCTTCACTGCCTAATGTTGCACATAAAATAAATTTCGAATGCTGTGTACCTCACGAACAACTTTTCGTTAGCCAGCACTCGATAGCGTACTCGTTAACGAATACTATCATCATAAATTACGATAGCTCTTACTTTTACATATCTTTTTTTTACAACAGAGCCAACGAAAACTACAACAAAAACGAAAATTATATTCACCAAATTTTGTTGTTGTAGAATCGACACCACCTGATACTCATAATTGCGCCATGGTCTTATTGCTTAATTTGTTATGATTTTTTCATGAATACACACACACACACTACTGTGTTTTTTCACATTTTCTTTTGTCCATCAATTTTAAGCAGCTGAATTGCAAGTACAAGCAAGTGTACTTACTCAATTTCCCCTCACCCCGTTGTCCACAACCTAATCAGCTTAACTTAGTTTCTTGCATAGTGCGAATTGGGAGTAAGTATCTCTGACTGTAAGTCTGGTGGGCGCGGGTTCGCTTCCCGCCAGAGACTGCTAAGTCTGCTTTCTCCTATTTTTATACATAACTTTAAAATTCTACGAACTACCTATAGCTTAACTTTAAAGGACAGAAAAACAGTTGCATGTGCTACTAAACTTTTAGCAGCTATTTCTAAATACACATTGGCAGAAGTATTTATTATGATAGGTAGTAAAGGAGCCAATCGCAGATTTAAAAAAAGTATGGACTATAATGCCAAGCAAATGAACAGGTCAGGAAAAAGACCTGAAGTACTAAAGTATTGAAACTGTTGTGTGGGCTGCTACACATATTGCGGTACAATTGATTTAAATTTTATAGGTAGTCCAAAATGAACTGGAGACACTTGCAAGACTTGGTATTTTCTAAAGTAAATAATACTTTTTGATCAATCCTCTTGATTTTACAACAAGATAATGTTAAAACTATAAAAGGCTTAAGCCAAAACATTTTTATTTTTTATAAGTAACTACATATATTTTTCTAATATTAAGATATTTAGAAATGTTTGGGGTTAGATTTCCCGTACGGTTTGTTCAGAGAACGGTCACTTTAAAAATAAGGAGTCATAATAACTCTCTTTTGTTTTTTACGGTTGGCAATTTTATGCCTGGAAAATATATGAAAAATTTTTCTTATTTCGGGTCAAGTTTATTTATAATATTATCTTTTAAACTCCATCTTTAAGATCTAATTAACACAAAGTTGGTTAATTAAAACAATTTTTTATTTTTAATATCCTTTAAATGTTGTTATTGTTTTTTTTATGTATCATTTGTTTTTTATCATAAAAAGTTTTGAAAGTTATTGCACTTTATTTTAGATACACAAATGTCTTCTTTTCAGCCAGCAAAGCTTTAATAATAATTATGAATCGGATGCTTTTTCAGATGGTGGGGTAAGTTTTGGACTAATATATGTCACAATATATGTGTTCATCATCCCATTCTATACCACCATCATAAAAAATATTAACACAAATATCTATGTGTGTATGTATGTCTTGTAAAAGGGTATTTCTGGCAACAGAAAAGGTTACAACATTAAATTATTCATAATCATGATTCATAATTATCTGTTTATAAATAATTTCATATTCTTTTGAAAAACAAATAAAATAACATATTTTTATGCAAATAACCTCCTATTATGGTTTATAACTCAAATCAGTTAAGTTGTAATTGCAAAATTTAATTCGCAACTATCACGATGTCCCAGTCGTCGAGTAAGCATCGCGCTTTCGCTGTGAAGACATTTTTTAAGAGGCATTATTCTTACGTAATTGCTGGTTGACAATTTTGTTAAAGGTTCGGTATTCGGCAAATACGTGATGCAAATACTAGTGCAAATTTTATTTGTTTGTGGGTGCAGAGATTCCGCGCAATTGCTTCGGCTATGAATGCCCCACGGCCCAGCACTCCCGAAAACATTGAACTGTTGAAAGCAGTTTACGTGAAAATTCGAGACTTTCAATACGGAGAAGAGCAGCCTCACTGGGACTTCCTAGAGCGATCATTCATGAAATTTTAAAAATGGATCTGAAGGGAACTTAAAATTCAAATCGTTCAAGAACTGAAAGAAAGTGACATTGATTTACACAAAAATTTTTGTAAAACGATGTTGAAACGTTTTAGCACTGTAAATCCTACTTATCGGTTTAACATGTGCTTAACACGAGTTCCTACTTAAACCAAGGACAAAGAGAACAAAACAAAAGAAAAGTAAGCCAACAGCACAGGGTGATATTACATTGTTTTTTTTATAATAATAAACAAAGCAAAAAAGCACCAATACATTCCTATAAATTATCCTCTCTTGTTGGGCAACGCTAAGGCACATTGAGTAAGGTAGGAGTAACTGATCAGTTGAATTTTATTTTCGATATTTCTCTTCTAGTTATCTTGTCAAATTTATATACGAAAACAAAGCAAATGTATGACGATTTTGAGAAGATGGCTAGAACAGCATGCATATCACCTTTTAAATATACCTTGGACAACGCTGATTAGTCTAGGCCAGGGATAGGCAGCTAATACTACATTTGTTCTTGTATATGTGCAGTTTCAGATCAAGCCGAATTCATTTACAGGTAATCCCAATGCTGCAACAAAAACAACTTCAAAAAAAGGCCCATGTATTTTGTTAGTGTAAAATGCGTGCTAGCTGTCAAACAGCTGACAAAATATTGTAAAAGAAATAAAAAAAAAACAATGAAATTTGTTGCAATATTTGCAAATATTTGAAAAATATGTATGTATATACAAAAAAAGAAAAATACATAAAAAGTCAAGTGAGTGCTACATGTTTGTAAAATTACGTTAATCTAAAATGATAATTTGATTATGGTTACAGGCATTGCTAATTTAAGTGTTGTGTCATTTTGTTGGTGAAATATTTGTAAATATATGGCTGTGTTTCAAAAAGCAGTTTGCTTTGCATCACAAAACTTCAAGTTTTCCCTGAAAGCAAAGATGAGGTTTTTGGTAATATCTTCTACTTCCAAATGAGTGTTTACAGCTACTTATATTAATGTCCTGAAAGCAAAAAACGTTGTCAAAATTATAAGAAGTGTACAGCCATACAGCCATATATTTGTAAAAAGTAAAATAAAACAATAGTAGAACTGTTTTAACATAAAAAGGCAAGTTAGTGCTATTTATAAATTACATTATTTATTTACATATTTATTAATTTGATTCGGTTACAGGCATTGCAAATGTTAGTGTTGTGTACTTTTGTTTAAGGTGAGGTTTCCAAAAACTAAAAATGGTCAACGGATAACGACCATGCATTATGTGGTCCCTAAGCACCCTAAGCAGCGACTATAAATTGAAGTTTTCACAGTGATTTCCTTCCAACTGTTTATAAACAACTACAGCTTGTATGCAACTACAACTTTTATTGAAATGGATGGATGTATGTTCTTATGTGTGTATTTATTTGTATATAATTCTGTGGACTTTTGACAAAAGCACTTATTTGAAAAAAGTGAATTTTAAAGGAGAGCAAAAAAACTACTTTAACATCGCAAAAAACGTCGTGATTATTATCTAAAAAGTTTTAAAACCTTAAATGTAAAGTAAGTTAGCTGAATTATTTTCCAATATTAAATTTTCGCATGTACTTGCGATGTTAAAGTAGTTTTATTGCTCTCCTTTAAAATTCACTTTTTTCAAATAAGTGCTTTTGTCAAAAGTCCACAGAATTTATATATGTATTAAAAAAAATTTTAAATATTTTTTATTAAAATCAATAAATTCAAAAAAAAAAAAAAAAATACAAATTGTTAATTAAATTAAATCTTTTTTCATTTAAAACTTTATAATTTGTATTTATATTGGGAAAGTTGCTAAGCATTCTTATTGTTGATGTAGTCATAGGTTTGATTATCAAAAATTTTGCGAACTCGCGTTGCTAAAAGAGAGAGTAAATAGGAAAAAAATAAATTATAAAGTTATATGAATGTAGCAGTATAATTTCTTTCTTACCATTGTAACCGTTGAGCACTTCTATCGTTGCTGGGTTTGTCAGATACATACATATGTAGGCTCCAAAAATGTTCCTCCATGTAAAAAATGAACTTGGAACATGTTCGATTTCATTGAAAGTAAAAGGCACGTATTTGTTGTTAGCCTGAGCAAAGTTTTGCAACCTTTACAAATAGATATATATTTGTACAAAATTTGTAAGAATGGCCTGTTTGCTGTTTATTTTTCGTTAGTTCACTTACTCAGCGAGTGGAACTTTTGTTCCGATGGTCACTGCTTCTGAAATTGTTTGAACTTTTAGTTCAGCATTTGGCAGAAGCAGAACTTTGTTTCCGGAACGTATAAAATGCTACTTGGCAAAAAGTGGTCTTCACGCAAAAGGGCGCTTACTGAGAAGTTCCTACCGCAAATTTCGCCCCACAACACTTTTTTTGCACATCTTTAGGCTTGCGAAACAAAGTTCCACTGCCTTTTTTTAATTTTTTTTTGCACAGTGTAAAACAACGCATCTTTTATTTTAAATATTTTCAAAAAAAAAACACCTAACACGTAACATGTTTATAAATTTTTGTATACAATCTTTGTTTTTATTTTAATATTTTAAAATCCTTTTTTTAATTTTCTTTTTAAACACAAACACTTAATTTTTTTTTTTTTAACAACTTTATTTGAATATAAAAATTTAAACAAACTTTTACAAATAGCAATCACAAAACAATATCGAGCAAAAAATTGTCAGCTGGCTTTTAAAAGTCACCTGTAATGAATTCGCCTTGAGCAGCGTTTTTATTTTTGGGCCAGTTTTGTAATTTCGTGTTATTTCAAAAGTTTTAAAATAGTAATTTTTAAGAACATTCAATTAAATATTTTTTTTAGTAGAATTAGTTAGATTTAAATTGAATGAACTATGTATGTGCGTATGTTGAATTAATAAAAATTCCATCATTTTTAAGTGTTTGTGCCTAAAATCTGCCCATCTTCTGCAACGACGTAAACAGCGAAATTGTTGTGTGGATTAAAGAAAACGTATATACCACTATGGGCACAACTACGTCAAGTGAGGCGACAGTTCAATGTTCTCACCCAAGCTCATCCAGCATTACAAACACCAATCATAATAACAGCGAACAATCCTCAAATTCAAATAGGATTTCTTCAAATCAACAATTGTACCAACATCACACACAACTACATCAACATAGCAATAATGTAAATCCCACACAGCAGTTCAATAAAGTCCAAGTGCCACCTACACCTCGGCGCAGTTCACAACATTTGCTGGGAGAACTTGTGACGACTGAATTACTGAAAATGTCCAAAGAAAGGCGTATGGAGGTCCAAAAAAGAATTTTGGAAATATTATTCTTTGACAGTGATGCCAACAATATAGAAGCAAAAAAATACCTACCGATAGTCAGAAAGGGCTAAAGGGAGCTAAATAAGAAAATTGAGGATTTTTCCATCTTAAATCTATGAATGTATTTATTATTTAATTTGTACTTCGGGATTTTTTTACAAAATAAAAATAATGGAAAAAAATAGAAAAAATAATATCAAATTATATTATTTTACAACAGCAATTGGTACAAATTTTTATCAACATTAACAATATGACCATACAAATAACACGGCATTTAGACTATGTTACTTGTAACACGTTACTGTAACATGCTACATGTTTTTGTTGGCAAATTGGGTAGAGAAGGCAGAGCAGTTACAAAAGTAACACTATTTCTGTTTTTAATGTTTCTTTTTGACGTTTCTCTTTTGACGTTTTCGTTTTTTCTTTATTCTCTTTCGTATATGCCACGGTACAATTACCTTTAAGTTAATTGTACATTACAATTAAGGTAATTGTACCATGGTCGGAACGTTCAAGAAGAAAAATAAACAATGAAACCAAAACAAAATATAAAAAAGAGACAAGTTTCTAGTAACATAATGTAAATTCTTGAAGTTTTTGGAAGTTACCTTAAAACGAAATAAGAAAATAGTCATGTTACAAGTAACATAGTCTAAATTCCGTGTAAGTAAAAAAATATTTTCATTTTTTATATGTTTCAACTGAATTTATTTTTACAAAAACGCTTGCTGGTAACTCGTAGTTTAAACAGCAGGTGCTACACTTTTGTAAACCATATTTAAAATGAATTAAACTATTAACCGCATTCAAAGCCATGCGGTTTCTTATTTTATTCGATACAATAATATCATGGTGCAATTACCTTACAAAGTAGTATCGATTCAACTGCTGACTATTTTCTGCTCGAGTTTTTCCACTCTCTAAATCTGTCAAACAGTACGTTTTTTGACATAAACGGGGATGCTTTTACAACAACTTCATAAATTTGGTATCGAGTTTGTTGTAGTTGTTGCCGTAGCGATAGTACCTTGTAAGGGAGATAATATTATTAAAACAAACAATGATGCACTTCGATCCGAAATTGGTCGGTTACATCTAAATTTTTTCACTGGTAGTTTTAAGTTTTTTTAGCTATTTTACAGCTCTTCAAATTCTTTTAAAACACATAAAGTATTTCCTAAATCCTGCAAAAAAAAACAGTTGTTACGCTAATTGCCGGAATTTTTTCCAACATCTTAAAATTTGTTGGAAGCTTTTCTCTAATTTCATAAATTAGGGTTTTTGTGAACTGTAATAAATTACGTTTAACGATATGTTTATCTGATACAGTTACATTAAAATTTTCGCATGCTTTTTCAAAGTTATATCCTAGATAACAGTTGTTATTTATTAAAGATTCAAATTCTCCAGCTATATAATCGAAGTCATCTGTCGGTATAATGATTTTATTTGTCAGGCTTTGTATTAAATTAAATAAATCAGTGAATAGGTTTGTATTGTAAATGCCACAAAGGCAAGACAATAGGGTAAAAACGAAAGAATTTACTATAACCCTTAAATGCGGGCGTCTTGTATCTTTATGAAAAAAATATATTCTATATAAATAAGCACGAGATTAAGAATGGTTTTTTTATATTTTGTTTCTTTTTTTAAGTTTATTAAGAAAAAACTGGTTGCATCTTATAAGATACACTGCGCACTCCACACACAAAGAGAAACGCTTAAACAATGAAAGATTGTTTACTTGAGTGAAGTAAATTTTTATAAGAAAAAAATGAAAAATTATTGATTGTATAAAATATAATTGAAATTCATTCAGTTAAATTAAAATTATTAAAATTGGATGTTTTATTTTTTTTATTAATTTTAATTTTTTTTATTTAAAAATAAGTTTCATATATAAAAGTTAATATGTAATATGAAATACAAAAAATATTAATTCGAATTCACTAGTTAAATTAAAATTGGTAAAATTGGGCTTTTTTTAATTTTTATTTATTTTTTTTTATTAAAAATAAATCGTATATATGTAGAAGTTAATAATATGAAATCCAAACAATTTTAAAGTACATTTCCTTCAAATGTTATATTTATTGGTTATGATATTTAAAAAAATCATTTTCTTTCAAAGTTCAAACATAAATTTAGCTCACACTTGCTGCAAAACATTTTTGTTTGTCCTGTGCAACGTGGCATTTTACATTTTCCTTTTTTACTGACCACGGTTCAGTGTTGGGTGGCACCTAATTGCACATCTTTCAGAGGTAGTGTCTGTGAATTTTCCTTATGCCTCTTCTGTTGTACGAGTATTTCAGTTTCAAGGTTCGGTTGTCCACGTTACAAGGCATCTCTTGATTTATTTTTAATGTTGAAAACTGTAAGCCAGCAGCTGTGGTACTGGCGGATTTGATATTGAACCATTTATGGCAACAGGAGATTGGAGCAAGGAAGACCTTCCTAAATTTGGTGCTAGGGAGCTAGGAGTATTACTATGTACTAGGCCAGGAGGCCAGCAGTTGGGGCACTGAAAGCAGTAGGATTTGGTATTGAACGATTTCTGGCAGCAGGAGGTTGGAAAAAGGAATACCTTTTTAAATTTTGTGCTGGGGAGCTAGAAGTATTACTATGTACTAGGCCTGAAGGGTACTAGACTTAGCAAGATTTGAGCGTGCAGCTACAGGAGAATGTATGGGGCTTGAGAGCACATAATCGTCGTTTATCAATTCAATAAACGAGCCATGAATTGAAGCATTTATATCAAAGCTAATTTAGCTTCTTCCTCTGTGTCAGTGTCATTATCAATAAGAACATTTTTATTTTTAGTGGACACTATTTTGGGATTTTCAATTTCATCATCACAACTTTCATCAGTGCTGTCATAAGGAAAGTCTTCGCTATTGCAAAGCATTTTACATATTTCATCATTTGTCATTTTGGATCTACCAATACATCTAAGCGCATCCATATTTTTATTTAGAATAAAATAAAATTACTATACGTAGCTAACGAAAAGAACTTGACACATCAAAGGACTAAACAAGAATGAAACACATAAGCTATACAAGCAGCTTGTGCCCCAGCAAGCTCATGTACGACATTTTCAATACAAATATCGTACATGAAACAATAACAGCCAGCATTCATAATAAGTGTGGAATGCGCAATGTATCTTATAAAATACAACCACTATATACGGTTATCTGACGAAAGTATAAATCAGACCGTACTGAAAATTTTTGTATAGATAAATAACACTACTCCTATCAACATATATTTTTTTTTCAGAAAATTCGGTAAAAAATAATGCAGGTAAAAGTGGGTACTGCTTAGCTTAATTTCAAAAAGTTCATATTTAACAATTTTGAATCTCCAGCTCTATATTTTTGAAAAACATAACACTCTTAATATAAAATTAGTCCAGAATAAAAGAAAAAAGTGTTGTAAGTAGTAACAATTAAACTTTTTCTCGTTTTTTTAATAAATGTGGAGATAGAACCAGTTTTATTGGTTGTATCTTTAAAAATACGCTGCGCATTTAAGGGATAAAATTCAAAAAGTGCCAAACGTGCCGTTTTCACAGTTGAAAAGAGCTGTGTTAGCTCCTTTTTAAAAAAAGAGCTAAAGGGAAAATTTTCGAGTTAGAAGCAGTTAAAAAGAGCTAAATCTAGCTCTGAAATAGCTAAGTTGGCATCGCTGTTCTTTGATGATTGAAAACTTTACTAAAAAGTTTTCAAGAGATTTCAAAGACTTAGTTTTATTATTTGGTCCCTAAGCAGCGACTATAAATTGAAGTTTTCACAGTGATTTCCTTCCAACTGTTTATAAACAACCACAGCTTGTATGCAACTACAACTTTTATTGAAATGGATGGATGTATGTTCTTATGTGTGTATTTATTTGTATATAATTTATATATGTACATATTAAAAAAAATTTTAAATATTTTTTATTAAAATCAATAAATTCAAAAAAAAAACAATTTTATATATACCCTTATCACTTATGTGAAGGGTATAAAATACAAATTGTTTATTAAAGTAAATCTTTTTTCATTTAAAACTTTATAATTTGTATTTATATTGGGAAAGTTGCTAAGCATTCTTATTGTTGATGTAGTCATAGGTTTGATTATCAAAAATTTTGCGAACTCGCGTTGCTAAAGAGACAGTAAATAGGAAAAAAATAAATTATAAAGTTATATATATGAATGTAGCAGTATATTTTTTTTCTTACATTGTAACCGTTGCTGCGTTTGTCAGATACTTACATACATATATAGGCTCCAAAAATGTTGCAAGCAGGGAGCTTTGCTGTTGTGGAGAGTTCCTCCATGTAAAAAAAGAACTTGAAACATGTTCGATTTCATTGAAAGTAAATGGCACGTATTTGTTGTTAGCCTGAGTAAAGTTTTGCAACCTTTACAAATAGATATATATTTGTACAAAATTTGTAAGAATGGCCTGTTTGCTGTTTATTTTTCGTTAGTTCACTTACTCAGCGAGTGGAACTTTTGTTCCGATGGTCACTGCTTCTGAAATTGTTTGAACTTTTAGTTCAGCATTTGGCAGAAGCAGAACTTTGTTTCCGGAACGTATAATGCTACTTGGCAAAAAGTGGTCTTCACGCAAAAGGGCGCTTACTGAGAAGTTCCTACCGCAAATTTCGCTCCACAACACTTTTTTTGCACATCTTTAGGCATGCGAAAAAAAGTTCCACTCCCTTTTTTATATTTTTTTTTTGCGCAGCGTAAAACAACGCATCTTTTATTTTAAATATTTTCAAAAAAAAAAACACCTAACACGTAACATGTTTATAAATTTTTGTATACAATCTTTGTTTTTATTTTAATATTTTAAAATCCTTTTTTTAATTTTCTTTTAAAGTCACCTGTAATGAATTCGCCTTGAGCAGAGTTTTTATTTTTGGGCCAGTTTTGTAATTTCGTGTTATTTCAAAAGTTTTAAAATAGTAATTTTTAAGAACATTCAATTAAATGTTTTTTTTTTAGTAGAACTAGTTAGATTTAAATTGAATGAACTATGTATGTGCGTATGTTGAATTAATAAAAATTCCATCATTTTTAAGTGTTTGTGCCTAAAATCTGCCCATCTTCTGCAACGACGTAAACAGCGAAATTGTTGTGTGGATTAAAGAAAACGTATATACCACTATGGGCACAACTACGTCAAGTGAGGCGACAGTTCAATGCTCTCACCCAAGCTCATCCAGCATTACAAACACCAATCATAATAACAGCGAACAATCCTCAAATTCAAATATGATTTCTTCAAATCAACAATTGCACCAACATCACACACAGCTACATCAACATAGTAATAATGTAAATCCCACACAGCAGTTCAATAAAGTCCAAGTGCTACGTACATCTCGGCACTTTTCAAAACAATTTATGCGTGAACTTGTTAAGACTGAATTACTGAAAATACCCATAGAAACGCTGGGTGGACTTGTGACGACTAAATTACTGAAAATGTCCGAAGAAAGGCGTATGGAGGTCCAAAAAAGAATTTTGGAAATATTATTCTTTGACAGTGATGCCAACAATATAGAAGCAAAAAAATACCTACCGATAGTCAGAAAGGGCTAAAAGGAGCTAAATAAGAAAATTGAGGATTTTTCCGTCTTAAATCTATGAATGTATTTATTATTTAATTTGTACTTCGGGATTTTTTTTACAAAATAAAAATAATGGAAAAAAATAGAAAAAATAATATCAAATTATATTATTTTACAACAGCAATTGGTACAAATTTTTATCAACATTAACAATATGGCCATACAAATAAGTAAAAAAATATTTTCATTTTTTAGATGTTTTAATTGAATTTATTTTTACAAATACGCTTGCTAGTAACTCGTAGTTTAAACAGCAGGTGCTACACTTTTGTAAACCATATTTAAAATGAATTAAACTATTAACCGTATTCAAAGCCATGCGGTTTCTTATTTTATTCGATACGATAATGTTATTAAAACAAACAATAATGCACTTCGATCCAAAATTGGTCGGTTACATCTAAATTTTTTCACTGGTAGTTTAAAGTTTTTTGAGCAATTTTACAGCTCTTCAAATTCTTTTAAAACACATAAAGTATTTTCTAAATCCTACAAAAAAAAACATTTGTTACGCTAAATGCCGGAATTTTTTCCAACATCTTAAAATTTGTTGGAAGCTTTTCTCTAATTTCATAAATTAGGGTTTTTTGTGAACTGTAATAAATTACGTTTAACGATATGTTTATCTAAAACAGTTACATGAAAATTTTCGCATGCTTTTTCAAAGTTATATCCTAGATAACAGTTGTTATTTATTTAAGATTCAAATTCTCCAGCTATATAATCGAAGTCATCTGTCGGTATAATGATTTTATTTGTCAGGCTTTGTATTAAATGAAATAAATCAGTGAATAGGTTTGTATGTTTTGTAAATGCCAAGACAATAGGGTAAAAACGAAAGAATTTACTATAACCCCTAAATGCGGGCGGTCTTGTATCTTTATGAAAAAAATATATTCTATATAAATAAGCACGAGATTAAGAATTGCGTTTTTTTATTTTGTTTCTTTTTTTAAGTTTATTAAGGAAAAACTGGTTTTATCTTATAAGATACACTGCGCACTCCACACACAACGAAAGATTGTTTACTTGAGTGAAGTAAATTTTCATAAGAAAAAAATGAAAAATTATTGTGATTGTATAAAATATAATTGAAATTCATTCAGTTAAATTAAAATTATTAAAATTGGATTTTTTTATTTTTTTTTTTATTAATTTTAATTTTTTTTTATTTAAAAATAAGTTTCATATATAAAAGTTAATATGTAATATGAAATACAAAAAATATTAATTCAAATTCACTAGTTAAATTAAAATTGGTAAAATTGGATTTTTTTTAATTTTATTTATTTTTTTTTTTTTTATTAAAAATAAATCGTATATACATATGTAGAAGTTAATAATATGAAATACAAAAAATTTTAAAGTACATTTCCTTCAAATGTTATATTTATTGGTTATGATATTTAAAAAAAATCATTTTCTTTCAAAGTTCAAACATAAATTTAGCTCACACTCGCTGCAAAACATTTTTGTTTGTCCTGTGCAACCTGGCATTTTACATCTTCCTTTTTTACTGACCACGGTTCAGTGTTGGGTGCCACCTAATTGCACATATTTCGGAGGCAGTGTCTGTGAATTTGCCTTATACCTCTTCTGTTGTACGAGTATTTCAGTTTCAAGGTTCGGTTGTCCACGTTCCAAGGCATCTCTTGATTTATTTTTATGGTTGAAAAGTGTAAGCCAGCAGCTGTGGTACTGGCGGATTTGATATTGAACCATTTCTGGCAACAGGAGATTGGAGCAAGGAAGACCTTCTTAAATTTGGTGCTAGGGAGCTAGAAGTATTACTATGTAATAGGCCAGGAGGCTGAAGGGTACTGGACTTAGCAAAATTTGAGCGTGCAGCTACAGGAGAATCTAACGGGCTTAAGTGCTCATTATTGACGTACTTTTGTAAGCCAGCAGTTGGGGCACTGGAAGCAGTAGGATTTGGTATTGAACGATTTCTGGCAGCAGGAGATTGGAAAAAGGAATACCTTTTTAAATTTTGTGCTGGGGAGCTAGAAGTATTACTATGTACTAGGCTAGGAGGCTGAAGGGTACTAGACTTAGCAATATTTGAGCGTGCAGCTACAGGAGAATGTATGGGGCTTGAGAGCACATAATCGTCGTTTATAAATTCAATAAACGAGCCATGAATTGAAGCATTTATATCAAACTAATTTAGATTCTTCCTCTGTGTCAGTGTCATTATCAATAAGAACAACATTTTTATTTTTAGTGGACACTATTTTGGGATTTTCAATTTCATCATCACAACTTTCATCAGTGCTGTCATAAGGAAAGTATTCGCTATTGCAAATCATTTTACATATTTCATCATTTGTTATTTTGGATCTACCAATACATCTAAGCGCATCTATATTTTTATTTAGAATAAAATAAAATTACTATACGTAGCTAACGAAAAGAACTTGTCACATCAAAGGACTAAACAAGAATGAATCACATAAGCTATACAAGCAGCTTGTGCCCCAGCAAGCTCATGTACGACATTTTCAATACAAATATCGTGCATGAAACAATAACAGCCAACATTCATAATAAGTGTGGAATGCGCATGTATCTTATACTATGTTTCCATCTACGTGATTTGCGCCAAATCATTTAATTTGCTCAAATTAAGTAATTTGCTACATGATTTCCCATATATTTTTCATATGAGCAAATCATCTCAAACTTTGTAACTTTGTTGGAAATTGTTTTTCGAAAAAGTTGTTCGAAACATAACTATTCCTGGGAAAAGTGGGTATGAGCAAATATAGCCAGTACCTTCCTCTATAAGACCCCGGTCTTAGATTTTTGGCACATGTTTTTGTTTGGACCCAGTGGGTCGAACAAGTTTAAAAGTAACTTTGTTGGAAATAGTTTTTCGAAAAAGTTGTTCGAAACATAACTATTCCTGGGAAAAGTGGGTATGAGGGAATATAGCCAGTACTTCCCTCTATAAGACCATGGTCTCAGATTTTTGGCACATGTTTTTGTTTGGACCCAGTGGGTCGAACAAATTTAAAGTAACTTTGTTGGAAATAGTTTTTCGAAAAAGTTGTTCGAAACATAACTATTCCAGAAAAAAGTGGGTATAAGGAAATATAGCCAATAGCTTCCTCTATCGATCCCTGTTTTCAGATTTCTGGCACATGTCTTTGTTTGAACCCAGGAAGCAAAATACTACATTGAAATAGGATGTAACAAAAATTATATATATGTTTAAATTTTATGTAGATGTTATCCTAATTTAGTTAATTCAATAACAAATTTATATTCTAATATTATTCAAAATTATTTTTTAATCAAATCTTAGGTGAAATTCAAAAAATTATATAAAATCTACATATGCATCAAAAAGTTTGTTAATATGCTAAAAAAGTTTGTTAAAGGCAAAAATCCTCTCCCATGAAAATTTTTGATGCTACCATATTAAAAATACACACTTTGCTTAGTAAAAGCGTGTGTATAAGCTTGGCAGCACCAATTTAACTAATTTTTTTGCGCCATTTTTAAATTGAGAGATTATCTAATGCGTACTCCGAAAAATTTACCGAAAAATCCGAAAAATTTCCGAACCAAAAAGTTTGCCAAAAAAAAAGTTTGTTATCTTCTCGCACGTTATTTTCTAAACCATTTTAGAAACTTGTGTATTCTCATCACATCAGAGGTGTGAAAGATTGGCAGCACTTACAGCATCTAATGAAGGTGGCTACACTAAATGAAACAATACACAAACAATCAAAATTAACCTTAACCATATGGCGTTACCCCAAAAGGAAAGTGGCAAGAAACAACCGATTTTGATTTTACCAACCTCATCCGTGTAAACATGAAAAATAGTTAGAACAGATTTTTATTCTCTTTTTTTAAACACGGAGAGAATTTCATAATATTTTGATTCTACAAAATCTAATTACTTTGTATTACCGTGTAGAGGTATCTTAAGCAAACATGTGAAAAAACATAAATGTATGAAAAAATGGTATAATTATCTCTTAACTTGCTCATCAAGTTGAAAGGCGAGTTGAATGGGAAAATTGATCATCAAGTTGCTTTCAAGTTCGAAAAGTTTGAGTGTATTAGTAAAAATTGGTGAGTTTATTGCAACTTGAAAGGCAAAAATTGAACGTCTGGCTGCTAAGTAACGCTGCGGCGAGACGTTCAAGTTTTCGCTTTCCTGTTGATCACACATATTGGTTGTCAAATTCATTCGAATTCATGATCTTGACGTAGGCTGCATGCAACTTGATAATCAACTTAATCATCAATTTCATTTCTTAAGATGGCGTCGTCAAGAAATAAATGGAAAATGCTCACTTTGCTGCAGAAACGAAGCACAATTTTGTTTTAAATATTACATTTGTTATTTTATTATTTATTTGCGACTGAATTTTGGTACAACGTCACACAACCTATTTGCATTAATTTATTTATTTATGTCAATATACGAAACATACACGAAAATTAAGTTAAGTTGAAAGGTGAGTTGAATGAAAAAATTGATCATCAAGTTGCTTTCAAGTTCGAAAAGTTTGAGTATGTTAGTAAGAATTTGTGAGTTTATTGCAACTTGAAAGGCAAAAATTTAACGTCTGGCTGCTTAAAGTGCTTTCAGACGATATGTATTTTACACATGACTTGTCAAATTTTGCAGTGCGGAATCGATATCTGCCGTCTGAACGCGTTTAAACAATGCATGCGTGCTCTATTTTCATCTGACAAAGCATGTGTCATCAGCTGTTTTTAGAATAACAACAAGGAAAAGTAAGTTGTTTATTTTGGTTTGGAGGTTATTTGAGATGTAATTACATGTGTACGTGTGAAAGCAAATATTATAAACCGTCTGTAAAATGACAATTTTGACAGACATATGCAAATACATGTGGATTGCAAAAGTGACCAGTCATGTATAAAATACATATCGTCTGAAACCACTTTAAGTAAAGAAATGGCAGCATTCATGATACAACTATGTATCATGGAAGCATTGGTTGGTGAGTCCCCATTCGCACTATGCAAGAAAATAAGCTAAGCTGATTAGGTTGTTGACAATGGGGTGAGGGAAAATTTAATGAGTACAGACTTGCTTGTACTTGCACTTCAGCTGTTTAAATTTGATGGACAAAGAAAATGTAAAAAAAACACAGTAGTGTGTGTGTATATTCATGAAAAAATTAAAAACAAATTAAGCAATAAGACTTGAACCGTGCGAACGCCAATGAGAGTTCAAAGAAGAAAAAGAAAATAAGCAGTCTTATTTTCTTGAAAAGTGCGAATAGGGACTAAGACATTCCCAGTTAGTTTTTGTAAAAGTAAAAGATGACAACATAAAGCCTAATCTGCATTAGCCATGAATCGATGTTTAAACATAATGTTATAACACTGTTGTTTTAACATTTGCACTAACAGCAGTGCTATAACATGAAAAACCCCGTAACATGATTCTACATTTAACAGTAACATCAAGGCGAATTCATAGAGAAGGTGGTCTCGACAGATCAGCTGACTATTTTTTGCTCGTGCAATTTTCCTCACAATGTGTCAAAAGTTTGTCTATGTGCTTCTTCTTTATGTAAAAAAAATTACGCGTCGGTTAGATTATTAAAGCTAAAATTAAAAAAAGTGTTCTTAATTAACAAATAGTAAAACCAAATGATGCGTTCTTGTGCTTGTGCAAAAAAAAACACTAAAATTAATTTTATGCACGTTTTTTTCTGCAAATAATTTGTGCTTATTTTTAATGATGCCATATTCAATTAATTTGTGTTTTTTTCAATGATGCCATATTTGTGTTTGAAATTATAGGTATGAATTTTTCGACTGCGTCCACCTTGTATGAATTCGCCTTGAGTTACATGATGTTATTGTTAATGTTAGTAATTTCATGACTAATGGAGATCATAGGTAAGTACAGAGTTGGGCAAAATACATGCTTTGCTGTATTTAAAATACAAAATACTTTTTCCGCTTGTATTTCAAATACAAAATACCAAATACTTTCAAGTCGAGTATTTCAAATACAAAATACAGTATTTAAGTATCTTTTATTTGAAATACAAAATACATTTATAACTATTAATCATGAACACAAGATATTTAAAAGTTTAATCAGATAAGCAGCCTCTTGTTGAAGAATAAAAAAAAACAATATTTCTACACAGAAAGAAACCCCGCTTTCTAAAATCACGAATTTTATTCTTGAATTTATCCAAATCTTTCTTGAAATTTTTAAGTACGATCCGTACTTACATTTTCTTAAATCAAGCCTATTCGGATTGCTTCAACAAGTCAAACAGAAAAAAGCTTGTTGTTTTAATATATTATTTTACATTTGAAAACAAAGCGTATCGGTGTCCTAGAGGTAACGCGCTTGTGCTGCAGTGCAGAAAGTCCCTGGTTCGAATCTCAGCTTCGGTAAGTACAAAAAGTGAAATTTTTATATTGTAAATTTTAAGTGTCTATAAAATAAAAATAAAATATAAAATTCTTCTTCTTAATTAAAGCTGCATAAGTCAAAAAAATGACGTTTCATTTTCGAATCAATCCCGTTTTCGGCTTAAATCAATCTTTTCACGCTTACATCAAGTACGGTTCCGAACTTAACTCAATCCTTTTTTGGCTTAATCGTGGCTTGAAGTAAGAAATTCGTACTTGAAAAATTTTACTTGGAGTAAGCAATTTCGTACTTGATTTAAGAAGAACCGTACTCCCGTACTTTTGACACCGCTCTGGCTTGATTTAAGTAAAGTTTACTGAGTTTATTCTTTGTGTGTACAGGACCTGATGAAAACAGACTGGTGTTAAATTTTATGAAAACAGTTCTCTGCAAGGCACATTCAACAAGGTAAACCCAAGGCGAATTCAAAAAATTCGCCCTCTGTATTTCCTTTTTGTGTTTAAACGGTAGAATGTCAGAAAAATTAAAAATTCCATATAATATAAATGTCAAATTGATTTCGATCAGCTGGGTTCTTAATACCTGGTTGAGTGTGCCTTGGCTGGGCCCTTAATATTACCTGGTTAAATGTGTCTTGGTTCTCTGTATGTGACTTGTATGTGAAAAACAAATAAAAGTAAAGTAATATCAAGGCGAATTCGAAAATTCGCCCTCTGCATTTATTTTGTATACCCTTTACATAGTGATAAGGGTATATATCAGTTTGTCATTCCGTTTGAAATTTCTTTATTTTCCATTTGCGACCCCATAAAGTATTAACATTCTGGATCCTTTGATATAGGCGTGCCCGTCTGTCAGTCTGTTGAAATCAAGTTTCCGGAATCAAATATTGGTGTCAAACTTTTGTAAATATCTTGGAGACAATCGATATTTAAAATTAGCAAAATCGGTTGACTTTTGACCGAGATATAAACAAAAAATCAAAATCTTTAGGACAAAATCCGTGCATACATCCCTATATATCTCAGTGAAGGTAGTCATTCTTGCCACAAAACTTGGCACGGATACTCTGAAAATAGGGACCTCAAAAGGAAAAAAAATTTTCAGATAGGATCAAGGGAAGTGTTTTTTCTCTTCAATTGCACAAATTTTGTAAAATTTTTCATGCGCTAAATCTTAGAAATTGTAACAGCTTTCGACCTACACTTTGGAGAAAAAATGTTTTGGGTGGGGGGTGAAGAAGGGGTAGCTTCCATACAAATAAACAATTTTTATGAAATTTTCGATACGCTATATCTCGGAAACTATAACAGCTATCGACTTATAGTGTTTTACAAAAAGTAATTCAATGACAAGACCTACATTTTGGAAAAAAAGGTTGAAGAGGAGCAGGGGGATTAGAAGATTCCATAAAAATTAACAAATTTTATTAACCTTTTAATACGAATAATGTCGAAATGTCGACCTTAAATCTTCATCTATTTCTATTATCCATACGAACGTTAAAATTTTGTAAAGTTTTCTATGGACTTTAAAACTCGCACAAAGTATTTTTATTATATTATTTGCAGTACAAAATAACTCGGCTGGGTATATTAAAAGACCAATGGAAAGTGTATATTAGATTCGGCAGAGGCAAATATAGCTATCTTACTTGATGTGTTTAAAAGTGTAAATGTCAAAAAAAAATTTTAATTTTTATACAAAATTTAATTTTTTTGACATTCACATTTCCAAATATCCGCTTAGCTCTTGATATTAACTGAATGAGTGGTACCTGTAAAAAAATGTGCCTTGCGAAGACACTTGTTTATGTTATTCATTGGTTGTGTATACTGTGTGTATGTGTGTTCGCTACATTTTCGACAACCAAGCTGGAATTAGCAACAACAAAATACATGCCTAAATTTTACAGGAAATTGTTGTTTTAGGGACGTTTCCACATTCTTATTCCAACATGTACCTTGGTGTGCATCATGATAATGTGTGATCGACCCATTTTTACCAACCAAGCCAAGGTATATTCAACAACATGGTGGAATAAGAAGGTGGGAGCGTCCCTAAAACAACAACTTCCTGCAAAATTTCAGCATGTATTTTGTTGTTGCTAATTCCAGCTTGGTTGTCGAAAATTTAGCGAACACACATACACACAGTATACACAACCATTGTATAACATAAACAAGTGTCCAAGCTAAGTTAGAAATCATATGGCGGAAATAGAAGTCAGCTGATCAGTTATTCTTACCTTGTTGAATATACCTTGTTCAGCAAGGTAGGAATAACTGATCAGCTGACTTCTATTTCCGCCATATGATTTCTAGCTTAGCTTGGACACTTGTTTATGTTATACAATGGTTGTGTATACTGTGTGTATGTGTGTTCGCTACATTTTCGACAACCAAGCTGGAATTAGCAACAACAAAATACATGCCTAAATTTTACAGGAAATTGTTGTTTTAGGGACGATCCCACTTTCTTATTCCACCATGAACCAAGCTTGAATTGAGCAACAACAAAATACATGCTTAAATTTTACAGGAAGTTGTTGTTTTAAGGACGAGGCAAGTCGAATTCATACAAGGTGAACACAAGGCGAAATATTCGTACCTATATTATCAAACACAAATATGGCATCATAAAAAAACACGCATATTATTTGTATATGGCATCATAAAAAAAACAATAAAACTAATTTTACACTGTTTTTTGCACAACGCACAAGAACGCATCATTTGGTTTTACTGTTTGTTAATTAAAAACACTTTTTTAAATTTTTAGTTTAAAAATCTGACCGATGCGTAATTTTTTTAAATCAAGAAGAAGCACATAGACAAACTTTTGACATATTGTGAGGAAAATTGCACGCGCTATATATAGTCAGCTGATCTGTCAAGACCACCTTCTCTATGAATTCGCCTTGGCTTTTTGTTAACGATTTTAAACTTAAATCGATTATTGCGCCTAAAAAAATCGATTTTACTTACGGCCTTATTGCGTAAAACGCAACGCATAAATACAAAAAAGAATTGTATGGAAAAACTCTAAAATTTTGAAAATTTTCTATATATTTTGTTTTTGTTTAAAGGCGTTGGGGTTGAAAAATAAGGCGTTAAACAATTTGAATATGCTTGAAATTTTAAAGATTTTTTTACTTAGCGGCCAGACGTTCAATGTTTGCCTTTCAAGTT
Organism: Melanophora roralis; assembly: GCA_963583895.1. Taxonomy (NCBI): domain Eukaryota; kingdom Metazoa; phylum Arthropoda; class Insecta; order Diptera; family Rhinophoridae; genus Melanophora; species Melanophora roralis. The sequence continues at coordinate 61,485,049 of OY757191.1, read as the reverse complement.
GCAATGCACTTAAACTTTTGGATTTTGGAAGCATCTTGATGATAAATTTTTCCATTCAAGTCATCTTTCGAAATGGTCAAGTAAACAGCTGATTATACCTAGTTATTTTTCATATATTTTTATTTTTTACGTTTCTGCTTATACAAATATTTTACCGCAAATAACTTTAGATAAATTTTCGTGTACTTTTCATATATTAACAATTATAAATAAATTAACGTAAATAGGTTGTGTGTCGTTGTACCAAAAATTTAGTCGCAAATAAATAAAAAAATTTAATAAAACAAATATTCTGCCGCAAAGCGAGCAATTTAAGTGTATTTTTTGACGACCGCATCTTAGGATATAAAATTAATGATCAAATTGATAAACGAAACACAATAATTGATTTTCATATATATAGGGATATTTATTACATTTTTTATTTATTTGCGATTGAATTGTGGTACAACGACACACAAACAACATATTTACAATAAATTGTTGATACATATATGTTAATACACGAATATTTAGTTAAAATTATTAGCGGTACAACATTTGTGTAAGCAAAAAATGAAAAAAAAAAAAAATTTATTATCAAGTTGCTTTCAAGTTTGAAAAGTTTGAGTGTATTGCAACTTGAGGGGCAAAAATTGGCCGTTTGGCTGCTAATTAAAGCATATCGATAATTAAAATGCTTTGCAATCGACACATTTGTAAAGTCGCTTTGTGCTCATCACTGTAAGCCAACATAGCAGAGTTTTTATTTCTGGGCTACTTTTGTAATTGCGTGTTATTTTTTAAAGTTTTAAAATAGTAATTTTTAAGAATTTGCAATTAAATATTTTTTTAGTAAAATTAGTTAGATTTAAACTAAATAAACTATGTGCGTATGTTGAATTAATAAAAATTCCATAATTTTTAAGTGTTTGTGCCTAAAATCTGTCCATCTTCTGCGACGACATAAACAGCGAAATTGTTGTATGCATTAAAGAAAAACAAACATACCACTGCACTGAAGCGAAGTGCGCCAGGTTTTTGTTGTTGTCACGAAGCATCGAAAACGCGCGCAGTGTTTTTAATAAAAATTATCAAAGTTGTTAGATAATTACTAAATCAAAGGTAAAAATTTTTTTTTTTTTTTTTTTTTTTTTTTTTTTTTCATATATTTTATTATTGGATCTTCGCTTAAGCGAACTAACAATAAGTATTCAAATCTTAAGACTAAGTAATTAATATTAGCCCAGCCAGTGCCAGACTAAAATTTAAGTTCTCATAATAGAATAGTTCTCTTCATCTAAGCGCAATAGTATCCCTCTTTTTCAGTCGGGAGTGTCTACTATGTTGCAAGATACTTCGAGCGAGCGGATTTGGATGCGTTTCCAGCTTATTTAAATACTTGTCCACATATTTCAGGATTTCGCTTTTAACTAGTGGAACTTCTAGATCCTTATGGATGTTGCTGTTTTTCACATACCACGGAGCACCAGTTATCATTCTTAGGATTTTATTTTGACGGCGTTGTATTTTTTCGATGTTAGACATCGAAAAAAAAAAAAAAAAGGTAAAAATTAATGGTTAAAAATACTACGATAATATGCAAAACTGCTTAGGTTTCGTTTAAAAACTTAAGGAAAAAATTGCATGATTATGCAGAAAGTAATAAAAGAATTCAGTTGGAGAACGGATTTAACCCTCAAAGGTTGACTTTTTTTTGCTCAAGTTAATTCTTAAAAGAAGCCACAATGATTAATAAAGTTAAATTAAAAAATATAAACTTATAAAACTTGAAATAAACAGCCTTTATGTGTTTTTATACCCTTTACATAGTGATAAGGGTATATATCAGTTTGTCATTCCGTTTGTAATTTTTTTATTATTCATTTGCGACCCCATAAAATATATATATATTCTGGATCCTTATAGATAGGGAAGTTGATATAGCCATGTCCGTCTGTTGAAATCAAGTTTCCGGAGTCAAATAAAAAGATACAGACCAGTTAATGGTATCAAACTATTGGAAATATCCCGCTAACAATCGCTATTTAAAATCAGCAAAATCGGTTCACTATTGACCGAGATATAAGCGAAAACCCAAAGTAACCCATTTTTTTAGGACAAAGTCCGTGCATATATCCCTATATATCTCAGTAAGTATAGTCACTCTTGCCACAAAACTTGGCACGGATACTCCTAAAGAAGGGACCTAAATAACTGAAAAACTTTTTTCAGATAGGACCAGGGAAAGGGGTATTTTTCCTACAACTGCACAAATTTGGTGAAATATTTTATGCGCCATATCTCTTAAACTATATCAGATATCAACTTAAAATGTTCCACAAAAAGTAATTGTACGCTAAGACCTACGCTTTAAAGAAAAAAAATTTTTGAGTGGATTTTTATGAAATTTTCTATACGCTATATCCCAGAAACTATAACAGATATCGAAATCAAATGTTCTACAAAAAGTAATTCGACAACAAAGCCTACGATTTGAAGAAAAAAAAATTTTTGGGTGGAGGATGGACAAAGTGGATCTCCCATACAAATTAACAATTTTTATGAAATTTTCGATATGCTAAATTTAGGAAACTATAACAGAAATTGACTTCAAATGTTTTGCAAAAAGTAACAAAAATTTTTTTTGGGCAGGAGCAGGGAAGGGGTAGCTCTAATACAAACTAAGAATTTTTATGAAATTTGTGATACGCCACATCTGGAAAACTATAACAACTATCGACTTCGAATACTCCACAAAAAGTAATGATCAAATAATTCATTCATTTTGGAAAAAAAGTTGGAGAGGAGCAGGAGTACTAGAACATACCATAAAAATTAACAACTTTTATTAACCTTTTAATATAAATAATGTCAAAAAATTGCATTACTGTCGACCTCAAACGTTCCTCATCTATTTCTATTATTCATACGAACGTTAAAATTTTTTAAAGTTTTCTATGGACTTTAAAACTCGCACAAGGATTTTTATTATATTATTTGCAGTACAAAATTACTCGGCTGGGTATATTTAAAGACAAATGTGAAGGGTATATAAGATTCGGCACAGCCGAATATAACGCTCTTACTTGTTTTTTCTTAAAGACGTATTTAATTTTTTGGGATTGTGTAACATATATGCCAATGTTAATTAAATAGTATCCAAATATTAAACTGAATCTAAACACACAGGCCAGCAAAAGAGATTGCATTTTAGCAAATTTGGTCTCTAAGTATCTCTGACTGTCAGCCTGGTGGGCGCGGGTTCGATTCTCGCCAGAGACTGCTAAATCTGCTTTATCCAATTTTTGTACATATCTTTCCAATTCTACAAACTATAGCTTAACTTTAAAGGACAGAAAAACAGCTGCATATGCTACCAAACTTAGCAACTATTTCTAAATACACATTGACAAGTATTTATTATGATAGGTAGTAAAGGAGCCAATCGCAGGTTAAAAAAAAGTATGGACTATAATGCCAAGCCAATGAACAGGTCAGGAAAAAGACCTGAAGTACTAAAGTATTGAAACTGTTGTGTGGGCTGCTACACATATTGCGGTACAATTGATTTAAATTTTATAGGTAGTCCAAAATGAACTGGAGACACTTGCAAGACTTGGTATTTTCTAAAGTAAATAATACTTTTTGATCAATCCTCTTGATTTTACCACAAGATAATGTTAAAACTATAAAAGGCTTAAGCCAAAACATTTTTATTTTTTATAAGTAACTACATATATTTTTCTAATATTAAGATATTTAGAAATGTTTGGGGCTAGATTTCCCGTACGGTTTGTTCAGAGAACGGTCACTTTAAAAATAAGGAGTCATAATAACTCTCTTTTGTTTTTTACGGTTGGCAATTTTATGCCTGGAAAATATATGAAAAATTTTTCTTATTTCGGGTCAAGTTTATTTATAATATTATCTTTTAAACTCCATCTTTAAGATCTAATTAACACAAAGTTGGTTAATTAAAACAATTTTTTATTTTTAATATCCCTTAAATGTTGTTATTGTTTTTTTATGTATCATTTGTTTTTTTTTATCATAAAAAGTTTTGAAAGTTATTGCACTTTATTTTAGATACACAAATGCCTTCTTTGCAGCAAAGCTTTAATAATAATTATGAATCGGATGCTTTTTCAGATGGTGGGGTAAGTTTTGGACAAAATATGTCATAATATATGTGTTCATCATCCCATTCTATACCACCACCATAAAAAATATTAACACAAATATCTATGTATGTATTCTTGTAAAAGGGTATTTCTGGCAACAGAAAAGGTTACAACATTAAAAATTATTCATAATTATCTGTTTATAAATAATTTCATATTCTTTTGAAAAAACAATTAAATAACATATTTTTAGGCAAATAATCCCCCTATTATGGTTTACAACTCAAATCAGTTAAGTTATAAGTGCGAAAAAATTATTATCTCTTACAACTTTGTATAACTTTGGTTAACAAAAACATAAAAAAATTACAACTCGTCTGTAAAAGTTCTTTAATTTGCCTTAGACTCCTGCAAAACTGAATTCACTTTTCTAAATAATAACAATGACTTCAGCTTAACACTGTGATGATATTTACCACACAGTCATTCACTAAGTTTACATTCACTTAAACGTGATACAATTTTTTATTGTACAGTATAAAGTATAGCAGTAACAACATGCTGTGCATTAAAATAAAATCATGTGTGCTTTAAAAAACTACATAGTGCATATCATTTGGTTTTTGACTTTTTATTATAGAGCCAAACAAATGTATCAAGTGAGAAAATGAGTACAAACAGAGAAACTCAAATGATATAAAATAAATTTAGGGATGACACTTTCATGCGCTGGATTTTTTTACTTCTGCAAACATTGGCGCTTCGTTGATTTGGTTTTTTTTTTAATTTTTGGTAAAATATTATTTCTAGTTTTAAAACACAAAGTTTAAATTATTTTTGCTCATTATTTTTGATATGACCTAAAAAGTTCAGAAAATAGTATGTTTTTTTACTGGGAAAATAATTTTTACTGTGGAATCCCCGGTTAAATGCATAAACATCGGCTTTTCTTTACTTAACCGATCGTGTGACCGACATTTCTGACGTGAATAACTATCAACGTGTAAACGAAAGTTTTTATCAAGTTATAAAAAAAGTTCATGGAAACTATTATGTATTTATAAACTTCCACAACTGCTCCGGAGTTGCCCCTACACGGGTGCAATGTAATACCTACTCCCATTAATTTTTTTCTCACGAACATTTTTGTGGAACATACTTACACCCTATCTCTCCCCCCAAATCCTCTATCCAGCATTAAACAAATTTCCATACAAAATTTAAAAAAAAAAAAATACGAGTAAAACCCCTACCACTTCCACATTAGTTTTTTCCTTCCAAACATAAGGGGGTTGCCATACAAAATTTACAGAAATTATTTAAAAACGCCTCATAATCGGCCTTTGAAAAATAAAGTGCACGACCGATCCCCATTAGTTCCCCCTTCTAAACATATTTCTTAAACATACTTACCACCTATCCCCATCGCTTAATAAATTCCCCCTTAAGCTTCCAGGGTGCCCGTGGATATGTCAAATGTCGGACTAATCCCATCTAATTTTTTCTTGCAAATTTTTTCCTAATACATACTTGCCCCCTAACTTCACCCACTAAGGGGGTTGTCATACAATTTGAAAAAATAAGTGTAAAAACATCTACTACTTACCCGTAGAGGGTAATTTTATTTTAAAATTTGCAGTACGAAATAACTCGTACTGAAATTCATTTCTCACAATTAAAACTCTCATCAGAAATGATTATCTATTTTTTTCTAGTTTTTTGACCTTTTTAATGTTAATAAATAAGACTATTTTTTTAAGCTTTAGGTCTATTTTTTTGTAAAATTTTTTCAATATTTCGCCACTCCGTTGTGTGGCATCATCAGGAGGTTATTTCAGTTAAATATTAAAGTTGTTATTTTGGTTTTAAAATTAGCTTTTGGCTTTTCGAATAACGATTATAATATTAAAAATTTGTTAATATTATAATCGTTATTCGAAAAGCCAAAAGCTAATTTTAAAACCAAAATAACAACTTTAATATTTAACTGAAATAACCTCCTGATGATGCCACACAACGGAGTGGCGAAATATTGAAAAAATTTTGCAAAAAAATAAACAAAAAAATAGACCTAAAGCTTAAAAAAATAGTCTTATTTATTGAAATGGTTATCTTTCAGCTATAATTAAAATTTCATTAGCAATTTAAGTATCATTAGATTAATAAAAGAATCACTATTTTGAGAGTAGCGAGAGTAATAGGAATTACTCTCATACACTTATGTATGTGTGTACTTATGTACATACGTTTGTACGTACATAAAACGCTATTCCTTTTCTCGTTTTTCACCTTTCGATCATTTTTAATGTCTTTAACTGATCAATACATCGAAAAGTACATAATAGAATAATATTGTGCAATTAGTGGCGTACATGTGTGTGTGTCTTCTCTTAAAAATAACTAACACTTTCTTTTTGTGCATGTGTGTATGCATGTATGTGTGCGTGTGTTTGCAGCTAAGAACGTATTGAAGAATTTTTGATTGCATTGCATTATTTTTTGTGAAATAAAAATGTACTAATAAACCTTTTCATTAATCGTTCCGGAGAAAACCTTTTGAATGTTTCTTTAATTGACCTGTTTATGTGTGTGTGCAAGTTATCTACGTAAACGTTTTTGCCTGCTAATTAAATACAAATTAACATTCACGTATTTGAATTTTGTGATAACTATGCTCATTTGAAAAATTCGTTTTAGCAAGTTCATATTAAAGTGTGTATTAATGTAAATAACTTTATACATAGTTTGTATTAACCAACGATTTCATAAAAATATTTTTAAAATAAAATTCAAAACAAACTTTTTATTCAATTTCTCCAGTCCATTTTGGGAACACATCCTGATTTTGACACGCTATATCTAGTAAAACCGCCTTCATATGGTAACGAAGTAACCATAACAACTTCGTATTTTAACTTATCCAACTCAATGGCTTCAATGAAATCTATGTCTTTGCCTGCCTTAAGTGAACTAAACAACAATACGGAGACTATTTCAATTCAGAAAGAGCCATTAAAATCAAAAAATCGTGAATTAGTGTTTGGCATACCCATCAATTCTAGTCAAGAATCATCATTTGAGGGTTTTGATTCAAACTCATTTGATAAACTACAACGTTTATTTTATTCCAAACAATCACCACAGCAACAGCTACCCAAAGAAAATACATTACAGCAAAATTGTGCTGGGAAAAAGACACCAGAAACCACACAAAAAGCTTCTCCTGGTAAAATGTTGTTTCCAAAGTTTTATGACACCATTGTAGAGGAAAACAGTTGCAACGCTGTAGACTTGCATATATCCAAAGACTCCGGAAATGGCAGTTCGCTTACTCGAATAGCCAGCCTTGACAGCCATAATTCCAATAACAGTGAGTTAAACCCTTCATCGGAATTGTCATTTAATGGTAAAATAAAAAGTTTTAATCAAAGTCAAGATAAAGTTCAAGCTTGCCAACCTGAAGTCACAGGTTTTAAGTCCAGCTTGACAGAAACTTCTTTGAATGTCACACAGCACTTTTCCGAATCGTTTATCTTGAAGAAATATAGCAACGAAAAATCTCCTGATTTATTTGGTGAGGACGATGACGATGAAGTGGAAAAAGATGAAGGACACGACGAAGAGCTAGAAGAGGAAGATGAAAATACTGAATGTCTGAAAACGATTCCCAAACGTTCAACAGTATTAAACGAATCCCAAAAAGCTCTAATTTTTTGCAATTTAACCGACAATTCTTTTAATTGCCCCACCGAATCTAGTTTTGCTAACGATGATCAAACTATGGACTGCAGTTTAACACAAGGCAATTCCTTTACTAGCATTTGTAACTCAACGAATTTGCAAACTCTATTCAGAGACAATTGCCGGCGAGAACGTGAAATGTTAAGACGTATACGTAAATGTTTGGCCGGTGTTTTGCCACCACCATCAGTGACAATACCTCAACTTGATGTTATTGGTGCAGTGCTTTTGAAAAAGAAAGAAATTTTTGATTTCTTTGAAGATATTAAAAATAAGTCATCGAAACAGAATAATGCAGTTAAAGATTCTACATCTGCCAGCACATACAAACAATCAAGTCTTTTCAAACCTTCGCACAGCTTGGACGAAACTAAGGGTATGCCCTGGCGTGATATTTTAAGTGTTAGACAACATGGTCTATGGTAAGTTCTTGTAACAATATTTTTAACAAAATTCAAAATATCTTTGAAAAACACTTTTGCAACATTTAATCTATTGCTGTTCTTAGCTATAATTTAAATAAAGCCTCCGAAAGCAATGAGTATCTCAGTTTATCAGTTATGGAACGTTTTATTGGAGCCGAAACTGCCTCATCATATCGAAACCCGCCATCATCAGCTAAAAAACGCAGTACACGTCTTAAGTATGTTAAAGAAAGTTAAATGGTTTATTTAAGATAAAATTTTGAATATATTTTTTTCTTATTTGTTTTAATAGACTTATAACTCAATCACCTGGCAATCGTTTAAGTCATTTGGCAAAAAGACGCGCTATATTCTCATCAGCTAACTTGGCTACGCAAAAGACTAACTCTGTGGTCGGACCACAAATATTATTAGACAAAAAGTAAGTTCTTTTAAAATAAAAGAAAATAAAGAGAATAAAATCTTATGTTGTTTTTTCGTTATACTCATTTAAGGAAAGTTAAAAGTCGCCGCAAAGCCACACCTAAACGCATGACACCTGGCAGTAAAAAGAAGAGTAAGTGCCAAAAAATATTTAAATAACTTTTTTGTATTCTTTTTACTCTTAAAAATTGAAGAAGTTGAAAAAAATAAAAAAAATCCTTGAACTCGTTTTTTTATTCTTTTTTTTCTTTAAGTTCGCAAAACACCCAGTTCATCGGCCAGCAAACGCTTATTTCGTAATGATATCATTAAGCCAGGTCCCTCGCGTGAAACTTCTAAACGGGCATTATTTCAAAGCCCTGCCAAACATGCACAGCCGAGAACAAGCATACCAAAACTGCCTGTCATGAAACCCGAACTAGCGAATCGTGTTGAAAAATCCAAAAGAGCTCTGCTCTTTACACCCGAAAAACAAAAAAGTGAACACAAAACTGTTTTATCCGCCACGGCCAGTACATCATATTATGCTCCCAGTACAAATTCACAATTGGACCAATTACTTAAACGCAAACGTAATCATAATGATGATCAAGATGACATTGACACCTCAGAATTGACAGAAAAAAGTAGTAAATTATTTAAATCAAGTGGTTCAACTGGACTTACGCCTCGAGCGCTTAAAATAAAAAGTCAAAGCTTTTGTATTGGGGCTGGGTTTTCATCCACAAAAGAACACAACAAGCAACTGCCTTATTCCTTCAGCTCATTCACACAACATTCAAGCAATTCACTATGCTCGAATAGTATCAGTGTCAGTCAACAGCAAATGCCACATACCAGTTTGATGTCTTCTCTGATGGGCTCAAAGTTGCAAAAATCCTATTCGGATAATATAGCTCCTTCAAATAGTTTAACAGAAAATCAAAAGAAAAAATTACTTTGGGCCGTGTCGCAGGCTTTGCAGGAGAGAAAAATTACCGTTAAACATGAGAGTTTTAAACAATATGCCTCCGTTTTAGCCAGAGTGGTGAGAAGAATATTTCAGGAGTTTTACCAAAGAAGCAGTACCAGTAACAGTGAGACCATGTTAAGGTAAATAGGAAATGTTGTTTAATACTAAAAATCGCAATGTTTAAAAATCCTGGGTGGTTATGAATTTGATTCGAATCGAGAGTGTTTCTAAATAAATTCAAATTACATTTAAGTAAAATTTTTTAACATTTTTATTGCGAACTTTCGGCGTTAACTTTTACTTTTCAATGCAAAATGATAATTCCCTCAAATTATTCAATAGAACTCTTTGGGTCTTACATATTTTTAAGATAATTCAACTGAATTAATTTAATTATCGGGGCGAACGCATCCGGGAGAAAATTTTTGACTCCCCCGTTTTTTTCGGTTTTAAATATGGAGTTTGACAACAGGGTAGGGAAATGATTTGAACTGTATTGTCAAACTCCATATATAAAAAAGAAAAAAGTAAGAGAGTCGAGAGTCTCTCCCGAATGCGTTCACCTAATAATTAATTTCACCATGGGTTATTAGGTGTGTTCATTTACAGAAAATTGTCAATAATTTTTATACCCTTCACATAAGTGATAAGGGTATATATGTATAAGTTTGTCATTCCGTTTGTAATTTCTTTATTATCCATTTGGGACCCCATAAAGTATATATATTCTGGATCCTTATAGATAGGGAAGCCGATTTAGCGATGTCCGTCTGTCCGTGTTATGGTTGAAATCAACTTTCTAAAGCCCCCCGATATCGAATAGTGGCATTAAACTGTCAGAGATAGTCGCGGAAAAATCGGTATTAAAAAACAGGAAAATCGTTCCAGTCTACAACAACAACAAAGAACATACTTATGTATGTAATAATAAAAAAAAACAACAAAAAAAGGAAAAAAAAAGAATCAGTCATGTTAATATTATTGAACCAGACACAAAACCAAAATTTTATAAGTATGTATTAGTATTCATACATATAACAGGGTTGCCATACAAAGCTTAGTTTAAACATTTTTAAAATCGCTCCTACGGCTTCCAAGGTTCTCCTACAAAGGTAAAATGTAAGACCGACCCGAATTATTTTATCCATCCAAACATTTTTGTGGAACATACTTACCCTCTATCTCCAGCCCCTAACATGGTTGCCATACAAAATTTGAAAAAATAAGGTAAAAACCGCTACAACTTCCCCGGAGTCGCCCCTAGAAAAAAAATGTATCACAGACCCCCATTAGTTTTTTCTCCCAAACGTATTCCTAGAGTATACTTACCCCCTATCTCCACGCCCTAAGGGGGTAGCCATACAAAATTTACAAAAATGATGTTAAAATGCCCACAACTTCTTCAGAGTTGGCCTTAGAGCAATAAAGTGTACGACCGACCCCTATTAGTTTCTTCTTCCAAACAAATTCCTAGAACATACCCACCCCCTATCTCCACGCCCTAAGGGGGTTGCCATACAAAATTTACAAAAATGATGTAAAAATGCCCACAACTTCTTCAGAGTTGGCCTTGGAGCCATAAAGTGTACGACCGACCCCTATTGGTTTCTTCTCCCAAACATATTCCTAGAACATACCCACCCCTATATTCACGCCCTAAGGGGGTTGCCATACAAAATTTGTAAAAATTAGGATAAAAACCCCTAAAACTTCCCCGTCACCCGTGGAGCTTTAAAAAATGACACCGACCCCTATTTAAAAATTAGAAATATTTGATAAGTGAAAAAATTGATAAAAATAAGAAAAGTTTGGGATTTCGAAAGGTCAATGTGAAGGGTATATAAGATTCGACACAGCCGAATATAGCGCTCTTACTTGTTGATAATTTTTACTAGTAAGTGTTCACCTACACAAAAAATTAGCAGCTAGAGAGCCAAAAAAGAGCGTAATATGTTTAGAAACAAAAATGTTTCTAATAATTTCTACTAGTAAAAATTTTACTATCAGAAATTATTTAAACAGTCTTTCTGTCATTAGTTGTGTTCAATAACTTTCCAGTAATTACTAGCAACGAGAGAGAAAAATTCTTTTTTCAAAATTGCTCTCAAAAATATTTAAAAGTAAATGAACACTTTTACAGTCAAAACACAACTATTGTATTCTAATTAAGTTTTATAAAAATTTAAAAATAATTATTTCCGCCGAACAATTAAAAATAAAAAATTATAAATATTTTTTGGCATTTATTTTAATTTTTTTTTGCCTAATATACCGGTCCCTCAGATAAAGCTTAAACGAAATCAGAATTATCGTGAAATCCATTTTTTATCCTGTCATTTTAAGGTCCCTTTCCTTTAAGTTGATTTAATCGCTCACATAACGAATGCAAATTGTTGCTAAATTTTTTAACGGTTTCTCTTTTAAGATTGGCCAAAAAGTATGTTTATCTTGTGATGGCCGGTTCAACAGCTGATGATATCTATCTTCAGGCTAAAATTCAAATCGAAGATACAAAACGTCAATCCACTACACGTCTTTCTGGCTATATTGGGCCTGAAGAATATCAGCAGCTAAAAAAGCAAGAGTCGCAGCTGTCTTTGCTTAACCAGTCGCAAACTAACAGGGGTTCAACACACAACATTTTTACTGGTGACAGTTCTCTTGATTCCTTTGGTTTGATCAGTCAAACATCGTCGGCATTTTGTGGCGCAGCAGTTTCTCAAACAAGTTTCTTGGGTCAAATATCTCAGGATATTACAGCTACCCATTCTCCACAAACTTCTAATTCACGAAGTGCCACTAAGGTTACACAAACGTCTTCTTCACAGCAAAACAGCTCCTCAAAAAGTAACCTTTGTGGCGTAGTACTGCGGGAAAACGTTAATTGTGAACTAAGCAGGTCGGCTCAAAAGAACTTTACTGGCAAAGATCAACGCAATATAAGTCCCTTTGCGGCTGGAAATGTTAGTTCAGCTATAAAGGCTCAACAACAATTTGTCTCCGATGGTGCTAAAGCTCGACGTCAAATATCTTTCGATAGCTAATACAAAGATCACTAGCAACAAAAACAATTTTGAATACAGTGGTAAAAATTGAAAACTATTTCTAAATTCTATTTAGAATACACATTGTATGTAGTTTGTAATTTAGTAAATTCTTCTTACATATTTTTATTAGTTTTACACGTTTAAGTTTCCTTTTTTCCTTTTGCACAACTTAAATATTGCAAACAAATTATTTTCTTATTACTTTTTTTTCCTATCGACATTTATTTGTTTTTCATTTTAGAAATTTTTTATTTTGTTTTTTTTTTTTTTTTTTTTCTTCAAAAAGATCTCTTTCATCCTAAAATTTGCAGCTTAAATTTTTAAAATTATTGAGTTTTAAACCGATTTTATAATTTTCAAACATCATTAAAGTTTTTAAAACTCTAAAAAACTCCAAAAAAGTTTTGGTTTTTAAATAATTGTTTTATTCATAAAATTCGCAATATTCTTAAATGAGAACAAAAAATTCATACAATCATAAAAATAAAATTTAAAGAGCTTCTCTGTAGAAAAATTAAGTAAATAAAAGTTTAATAAAAAAACACTTTTTTATTAATTTAATTGGAAATAGTGTTTCAAAGCTTTTGAATATATTAAATAATGATTTGGCTAAAACGTGGGTTTTGTTAACCAACTCGGTCAGTGTATCTAAGATTAGGTTAGGCCGCAAAATGTAGTGACGAATTATAGTTCGCCATCTTCACTCAGAGGTCCGCGGCTCTCATCACCTCGAAAATTTTAGGTTGGAAAGCACTACATTCGTCCGGAAGTCAGCATATCACCTCTCGTATACACACTTTTTTTTTAGTTAAGATTTATCATCTGTCCTATAAATTATTGGGCCTTATTGTGTTTGGCGTAGTCGTGTCGAAAGTTGTCGAATACGCCACAAAAACGACAAGGGGGCTATTCATATAGCATTGGCGTTTTTGTTAGACGGTACCAAAAAACTAAAAACGACTACGCCAACGCCAATCACAATAAGGGTGATAGTTTTTTAATCACGTTAGCTTTTAAGGTTTTTAGGTTACGAAAGGGAGATTTTTAGAAAGAAGGATAAGAAAAGAAAGCAAGAACGTCGTCAACTAAGGTCAAGGAAATCAGTCTTCGTCAGTCACCCTTAGACACTGAAAACACCTATTTATCCACGCCAAGCCACCAAGTCTATCTAAGAAGTGCCCTCCTAGCCACCCCGTCAGCGGATCTCTAGCCTAGGGCAGTGACAGGCAAGGTGTTTTACAGTCACTATCCTCCTTATCCCCGCATAACCTGCAGAAGTCCGGAGAGTTCCTGTCCCATTTACTCGTCTTCTATCTCACATCGCAGTGTCCTGTGAGAGTCGCAATTATACACCTCAGAACGCTTCTGCTCTCCTGGAGCAGCAGGCCAGTGCCCTTTCTGTCTAGCCTGGGCCACAGAGGAGGTTGAGAGTATTCAGTACCTCTTGTGTTTTTGTCCAGAATAGGCACTTTGACTAACAGGCAATCTAGTCTTTCATTTTTATCAGGGCTAGCGACTGGCTCTAGAATAGGAACCAGGAGGGAGATACTATTGCCAACCATATAAATTAGCAGATATCACAACGGAATCGGAAAAAAGAATCCAAGTGGGATGCTCTCGCATTTCTATTACTTCTACAGAGCCACCTGATCTACCTAACCTATAAATGAAATAAAAATTCCTTTCAACAAGACTGTAGGTTGGAAAATTTATTATATGTAAATATGCATAGTAGGAATATTTACATACTGTACTTATGTAATAAACTTATGTTATAAAAAATAAAACTTATAATCTACTTGCGCCAGTACTGAGCCAGCTTGTGTATTTGTTCTACCAAAGCTGGCATAACGGCCGTTATTGATATATCTAATAGACCCTGCAAATGTTGAACGGCTTCTTCATCTGTCAAGCCTAATTGCAAATTATCTTCGACCTTCTTGACAGCCTTATCGGGTTCCAGGGCGATATCGGGCACAGAGGCATCTACCATAAGAGAGAATAAATTCAAAACCACATTGGCATGACGTCTTAAATGCAAATATGCTGTATAGCATTGTTTGCGGAATTCATGATGATGTTCCGAGCTAACCCCACCCATAGCTTCAACCATTTCTTTGCTTAATTTCATGGGTGGTGGCAGGGGTTTAGGATCGCGTCCCAATATATAGCCGAAGTCAATATGAAACAGTTTGCCATTTGTAGTGAGCAGTAAATTGTCCAAATGGCGATCACCGACACCTAAAAAATGCAATATTTTTCTATAAATTATTTAAGTTGATTTACCAGAAAAGTTTTAATTATTACCCAAAAGATAGGTTATAACACAATAGCCTGCACAACTTTTAATATAAGTGTCCATGGTTTCTGGTGAAATACCATAGGGACCTGTTTCACATGGGTTGTATTTACGAAAGAAATTGTGTATACTGCCATCGCGTGCCAGCACATCGGCCACTGTATAGGAATCAATGTACTGTAAGAAACCATGCTTGGAACTTGTTGCCAGCACTTTGTACGGTGTCAATTTGAGATCTAAATTTTCGCGTCTTAGCAATTTATCCATAAGGGTGATCATTTGTAGGATAAGTTGATCTTGCCGCAAATCATCGCCATGCTTGAAAATGGCCACATATTCGCAGGCATCTGGGGATGTGACAAAAGTTAATCTGTAGAAAAAAAAAATATTAAAAATTATTTAAAACTTTGGTAAGTCTGCGAAGACATGGATGAACAGACCAAAGATATATTTTACGAACGCCTAGATAGAGCATATGAGTTATGCCCTGACCATGTCCTTAAAATCATCCTAGGAGATTTTAACGCAAAAAAAAGGGAGGGGAAATATCCGATAACGGAATAGGGCTGGTAGAAGGTAAATTGGTGACTAATACTATCTGTATCTGCGCTAAAGATATGATAATAATAAATTTTTTACATTGTTGGTATCCAATAGTAGCGAAGATGAAGATTACCCAGAACCAATCCCAGAAGACGATCAGAATGAGGCCAAAATATCAGTTACCCGACTTAAGAATGATAAGGCTGCAGGAGCCAATGAGATACCAGCTGAGCTCTTTATTTTATTTTTTATTTTATTTTAATATGTGCCAACTACAGAGGAATGTGCCTCCCACCCATTGGTTACTATCCAGGGTATTGTATGAAAGATTAAAATTAAAAGTTGACGGGGAAATTGGGCGATATAAATGCTGCTTTAGTCCTGAGCAATTAAGCGTCGAGCAGATATACACGCTATGCGAAGTTGGTAAACGAACTCACAGAAGGGGATAACCGAAACTGCGTTGACAGGACCAAGTGGTGTCAGAAAACGCGAATAGTTCTACAACACATGCCATATATTTATTTTGCAGGAAATTGCCTACTTGTCAAGTGATATCAAATGTAGTTTTAACAATATGGGAGAACTTAGAAATTATACCGCATGACGATTAAGGTGGAAACAAATTATAGAAATCCCAATATAGAAGCGATTCGTAATTAGGGAATCACGACCAAGACACTATGATAATAATTATACATACGTAAAGATAGCTCAGGAAAGACGGAATGTATTACATACAACATACGAGGATTGCCTTTTATGTTTCGGAATTTGGCAACACTAGTGTTGCAATCTGACAACTGACAGCTCTATCGTAAAGTTGACATTTTCTAGGTTATACGTATCCAGAACGTTTTGACATACGAGCGCTATTTTTTATTGTTTACAGTAACCTAAAAGATTCAACTCGACCCAAAAATGAAATTAAATCCTGGGGTCGAATTACGACATACGATTCGAATCGAAATTGTACTCGATCGATCGAGTTGTCAATGCTTTTACTATATGAATTCTAATAAGAATTTTTAAATTTCGATTAGAATCGAATGCCTTAGTTTGCCCCCTGAACATTTTCGTGCGATTATTTTTTATAACTTTCGACGTGGATTAACTCAGCAACAGTGCATGATGAACCAAATTCTGTTTTTAGCGATGAAGCTTCATCAAGGACCAGTGTTTATCGATGGTATGGTGAATTTTATCGGGGTCGTCCAAAATCAGTTGTTGTTCGAAAAACCATTGATGCTGTGCGTGAACTGATATTGGAAGATCGTCATGTCGTGAGATTGAAACAACCTTAGGCATTAGTGGGACCAGCATACATTCAATATTACATTAACACTTAACTGTCAAAACAATTTGTTCGCGTTGGATCCCACACAATTTGTCAATCGCTCAAAAAAAGCTCGTGTCGATTGGTCGAAAGAAACTGCATTATTAGTTACCCAAAATATCTATTTAAATGAGTCATCCGCCGTATAGTCCTGACTTATCACCGAATGACTTCTTTTTATTCCTGTACGAAAAAACAAATTTAGAGGTCAACGTTTTTCGACACCTGAAGAAACGTTTGCTGTATTCAGAATTCATGTTTTGGAGATACCTCAATCAGAGTGGCAAAACTGTTTCGACAATTGGTTCAAACGCATGCAAAAGTGTATATATATGTAGATCTTAATGGGGAATATTTTGAAAAACAATAAAGTGATTTTCAATGATTAATATTTGTTTTTGTTCTCTAATCCCGAAATATAAAATGCAACCCTCGTATATGTAAACTATAGGATTGAAAAATATTTTGCAATAATTGCAAACCAAGGGGCATAATATTCACAAGCAATTTCAAAATAATAAATTGTTAAACAAAATATTACAAACAAAATCAATATTTTGAAATTTACTTTAAATTTAAAAATTGTTTATGAATATGGCCCCAAATGTTAAAAAAAAATTTAATAAAAATAATATAACATACTTGGCTGGCATTAAAGCACTTTTAAATAGAGTCGTCTTAGTGGACACAATTTTCGTTATGTGAATATCTGGATCCAAAGGAAATGGTATAGGATCAAAGCGGGTAAAATTTATTTTAAACGTGTCTATTTCTTTAAGTAGTCTTTGAAACTTTTCCATTTTCTTATTTCGGTTTCCCGTTTCTTTGGCCACCATTTTTACCAATCTAACCAACTCGTCTATAAAGCGTTGTTGTTTTTTTAAGTTACAGTAAATGCCACGCAAATTAAAGTTGCCATTTTCCAGCACTTTCATAAACATTTTCATAACCATATCATACATTTCGTGTACTTGTTCGTCTTGTTCACGTATGGACTCTTGGTCTTCCACTTCAATCGATAAATACCAATACAGATAATTGGCTAATGTTGGATTTTTGCAGGCTCTTTGTATAAGAAATGTGGCCAAATTAATATCTGAATTGGCCATAGTTGAATACTGCATATTGGTGTTGGTTTCGCTCATTAGAGTATTCGAAACGTCTGAGTTTATTGAACCAATAGAGGTATCGTTATCGTCGGCTAGTAAAGAATTTACAGAAATGGGCATAGTAGAAGATCGTTCTATTTGCACATTAGCACTCTGCATATTACGTTGGGCGGTTGTCGTTATTGAAGAAGTTCTGCTGCTTTCGAAGAAGCATTCTGGAGCAGCCATACATAACTCGGGCCCCAAAGAACTTTGCTCAAACACTGCAGAGCTATTGTCTAATGAGCGTAATTCACGCTCAGGAAAATATCGCTTGTGCGATTCCATTATATCGGCAAAGTTTTCATATTTTAGTGCTTGCACCAACTGCAGCAAATAAAGTAAGAGATCTTCATCGGGAGCCTGGGCCAAACGACTTATCGCATATTTACGCACTTGAGGATGCTTAAATGCTGGACTTAAAAGTTCCAAGGCATCATCTACATCCATAGGAGCCCATTTACTTAAAAGGCCTAATGCCTGCTGAACTTCGGCCTGTGTTTCCCAGTTAATACATTTCAAAAATTTTGTCAAAGCTTTTTTGTGAGAACATAAATAAAAACGGAATTTCCATAATAGATCCTGTTCCTCGCTGTTCAAAACACAAGTAGGCGGATAACGGTACACAATTGTATGCAGCTGATCGCGTATGCTAAAACAACAAAAACAATTTATAAGAAATAAATATTTGCTTTTGCAAAATTAAAATACAAACCTGGCTATGGGCTTGGCATCACGATCAGAAATTCTAGATCTTTCGGAACGGGCTAGACGGTGATGTTTTCGCTCAACCAAGTTTTCCTAAAATTATAAATGTTTTGTTAAAAAAAAAAAAAAAATTTTTTTACAAGCATTTAAACAATTTAGGCAATTATTTGCTTCTTACGCGCCACTTTTTCAGGAGTTTCCGAAATTTACAGTTACGAAAACATTTAATTTTATGCTTTATCTTACGCATAAGCGTATTAAAATATTTTAAAAGTTTTTCTTTAAATTGCTTAATTTTTACTAAGATTTTACATCGACAACAATAAAGAAAATTTATAATTTTGCTGGCAAATTGTAGGCAGCTGGTATAGAATTTAACATTTGTAAATTGCAAATTGTAAATATTTACTAAAAGAAAATACGCACAAGTTAAGGTCATAAACACTATTTAACGCCTCAACAAATTGTAAGGAATCAAAAAGAAAACGATATTTTTGTTATACATTGTATTGTGGTGAGGTTTGTAACGTAATTTTAACATTTTCTTTTTAACTATTTTTAAATATTATTTAAGACTTGTTCCCAATTTTTCTAGTTTATTTATAGGGTTTGTTGTAGGTCAAGTTTGCTATAAGCATTTCATTAGTTCTTTCACTGAATCGTCAGTAGACTTCCACCAAATTCTTGAAAAACCTCATGAATATTTTCTGCTTTTGTATAATAACTTCAACAAACTTATTGAGAATTACTAAAAACAAACCAAACCATTTAAAATTTCCTTAAAAAACAAAAAAAAACTATTTTTCGATATAAGCTTTTTTGATTGATAGTGATAAAAAAGAAATCCAAAACGGCTAATATCGAAATATTCCCTACAAGAAATTTGTGACCGAAACTAACACTAAAACATTTTCTTTCGGTCATTTGTGACCAATATTTCTATCACATCTGAAGGTGCGAGAGAGATGCAAGATCACACGTACACAAAGTTTCGGTCATTTTTTTCACATCGCCCTTAAGAAAATGATAGAAAATAATGACCGATTGACCGGTCATCTGTGTCGGTCATATGACCGGTCAAATGACCGTCACTGTTCTGGTAGGGTTGTTTGTTGGATTTTTCTTTTCGTTAATTATAATTCAACTCGATGTTAAAAGTTTTACATTTTTATTACACTTGACAAAATTTGAACCTGTTATAATTTCTATAGTTTCTCAGATTAAGTGCATGAAAAAAAATTCCAAACTAAGGTCGCCATCTTTAAACTAAAAAAGGAAATGACGAACTGATATATGCCCTTGTCACTATGTGAAGGGTATAATATTTTTGTAGGGTTATGCAAAAGTCTTTAAAAACCAACATAAAAATATTAATTTATACATATTTTCTGGTTGCTAATATTGATTAATTTTTTAAGGTCAGAGTTAAGGTTGAAAGACTCACAGTCTCAGGTCAAAAACTATTCATTGGTATTGAACTCACGTTTAAATGATAAACAACAATTTTAAGAAATTTTAGGTTTTACCTATAATTACATACATACATATGTATGTAAATAAATATACGTACTTATGTATAAACAGTTTTCTTTTAAGTCCTCTTATCTTTGTCAATATTATATTAAAAGGCAAGTTCATACTAAAAAGGCAAGGGCTTGTCTTTTTTTTAAATTTTTGGCAAGTAAATGTATAATTTTTTTTATAAATATAAAGAAGGGCTTTTGCTTAGTTTAAAAAATTACCTGCAGAATTTCAGAATCTGGAACCGTAACCAACTTTGGTTTACTTAAAAATTTATAGTTTTTATCGCCTTCTGGTTCAAAATAAACAATTGAATACTAAAAAATTAAAAAAAAAAAAAACATGTAAATATGTGCATTTATATAAGCTGTGTTCAATAACTTTCCAGTAATTACCAGCAACGAGAGAGTAAACAGAAATATTTTCAAAATTGCTCTCAAAAATATTTAAAAGTAAATGAACAATTTTACAGTCAAAACTTGCAAGCAAATGTATTTTGTTATTGTAAACTTATAAAAATTTAAAACTTTAATTTTTTTTCAAAGCATAATGACAGAAAGACTGTTTGAATAATTTCTGAAAGTAAAATTTTTACTAGTAGAAATTATCAGAAACATATTTGTTTCTAAACATATTACGCTCTTTTTTGGCTCTCTAGCTGCTAATTTTTTGTGTACGTGAACACTTACTAGTAATAATTATCGAAAATTAGTGATAATTTTCTGTAAATGAACACACCTATAGTTAATTTTCATTCCACTTACATTATAACAATCATCCACCAAAACGGTGGGAAATTCAATCATTAAATACATATAATCTGACATTCTCTTCTCCTTTTCGTTGATTAATTCTATCTCTCGAAATGTAAGACGATCCAACCAATCGACTTTTGGTATATGTCCATTTCGATGCTTCTTCGCCAATTTGCCTAAGCGTTGCATTTGTGATTTGGAAGAATTTTTACCTTTTCCCGGGGTTTTCGATGGGTAGCTGCCATCTCCTTCTACTCCCAACCAAATTCTCAAATCATACATACCTTGACGAAACATGCCATCCTTGCCGAACAACGATATAGCAGTACCTCCTATAATGGCAGTCTGTCCTGAACCAGCGCAGTCAAGTATGGTAAGAACAAGCATGGCAGTGCGTGGCAAATGGGAAAACTGCAAAGGCAGACTAACCCATTCATTCCAGCTCCAACGTTTAGTAAACGATTTATAGGAAGTAGTCACAGGCAGACAATACGGACGATCCTGGTTAAAAACTTGCAAACGTACTTGAAATGAAGGACATTCTTCAGCATAGAGTCCGGAAAAACGTAAAATAGGATCATCTAAAAGTTTTTCTAAGTCCGGTTGACGTTTTCTACCTTCCAAAGTGCCCCTGATGAAGACATTAACATTTTAATATATTTTTACTTTGGTCAATTATTCATGTTTTCTGATACTCACACTTTAATTTGTATCAGTTCATGTAGCGATGAACTGTATATATATCGAAAGTAATCATTCGGTTGATCCATTGTTGCAGCTATAATTTTTATTAAATTAGAGGATTTGATTTTAATCCTCTCCGTATTTTCTGCGAACTTCTTAATTGATTTTTTTTACCTGAATATAAACAAAGCTGCAAACTGTTCTCATTACAAAATAAAACTCAAATCCAAAAACAAAGAAAAAGTAAAAACAAACAGCTGTTTGCAAAGAGAATAACACATGGTACAATTACCTTAGTGTTCGTCTTGACGAGACAAATTAATGCCTTGACAAACGTCAAACTCAGTATATAAAAAACCCAGTATAATACTGGATTTTTTTTATTTGGATTTTGTCATTTGCCTAGGCATAAATTTGATGCTTTGATTTTGTTGAAACTGTTGCCGTAACAATAATACCTTGAAAGGTAGTTGTACCATGGTACAACGCAAATCCCAAATATGGAAAGAGCATCCATACTAATCAGGGTACTCTCATGGTGCAACTATGTGTACCAGGTGGTGTTACGATCACAGCTAATCTACTTTTTTCATGCATAAATCGAGGCTGGGTTGACAAAGTTGCTTACTTTTACATATCTTGTTGTGACAACTGAGCCAACGAAAACTACAACAAAAACGAAAATTATAATCACCAAATTTGGTTGCTGTAAAATCACTACTATCTGATACATTATTGTGCCATGAGTTTAACCTTTCAATCTTGGAGGGTTAAACTTTAATTAATATATATTTGACCACACAGGGCACACTCCACCAGGTAAAATTAAGAGCTAAGCTGATAGAAATCAATTTGACATTTTCACGTTATAAATATATAATTTTATATGAAACTTTTAATTTTTTTGACATTCTACTGTCCAAGCACAAAAAGGAAATGCAGAAGTCAAATTTTTGGAATTTGCCTTGAGTTTACCTTGTTGAATGTGCCTTGTGACCACATTTTAATAACACATCACAGATAAATTTTATTTAAAGCAATAAACATGGTTGAAACAAAGTATATTTAATGAAGTAATCCCAATTCTGCAACAACAAAGTTTCGTGATTTTCAATTGTCATGTAGACTCTATATAAAAAAAAAATATTGTTTACTTTTTTACATGTGAACTTTGGCAGCTAGCCATCATAAAAATCAGGAGCAAAAATAATCAGCTGTGTTTTTGACTATACCTTATTCGTTGTACCATGGTTGAATAAAGTTTTAAAATATCTTAAGCGAGGGTTTCTGTTTTAAAACATTTTTAGCTTGACCTCACTGGTGGTCGTTTGCTAAAGTGTTCCCAAGGCAAATTCAAAAAGTGTGGTCAATCAAGAAAAAAAACGACTTAATTAAACACCAATAAGACTGGCAACCTAGTGCTTTATAATTTGTCGTATTTTGTTTATAAATTAATTAACCAACTAGTTTATAGCAAAAAATAAAAGTTAAAGTATGTCCTCAAGCACGAATAATGTCATGTAAGTATAAAAAGAAACAAATTAAAAAAGAATAGAGTCTAAATATCGTCTATAGTACGGACTGGAAACGTTTGTGGCAACTAGTGTCTGGCATACATCATGAGACTCCCGAGTCTACTGTTAAAGATGAAATGTTTAAAGTTTCCAAAGAACTACAAGATGGTATACTACAATTCAAAACAGCTAAATCAAGTAAAACCAGTTTGGAAAAGTTATTAAGCGAAAAGAAACAGGAGAAGCTGCTACCCTTTACTTTGCGACTGCAGGAATTGTTGGCAAGTTGATGGTTAAAAAAACTACTAAAAACAGCTAATCATGCAGTTTTTATTTTATTATTTAGGATCTGGAATCTTTACAATGCTGGGAAATCTTATGTTATTATTTAACAAATGAGTATCGTGGATCTGCCAGTTCTCTTACTAGCCTTATTTCGACAGAAAACAACATGACCCAGTTGTTAGATGATATATGGGGATACTATACTTTGGAACGCATGATTGTTTTAAAAATCGTTAAAAATTTGTTAATTTTCTACAAAGTGTCAAATCATCCCTATCACAATGAATATAAGGAAATAGTAGACAAAATTGGATTGGACAAGTTAAGAGAGTCATACATTAAGCAGTTGGAATATTTGTTTAACGAGCAGCCGCCCCAAAAACTTACATCCCGCGAATTTTTCAACTATCAAGCTAAATTGGTGAATTGGTCTGAAAGAAATGCCAGAGAAATCATAGAGGTGTTGCAAATACTAGTTATTTTATGCGACCATAATCACTTGAGTGTATCAGACATTAAACGTTTGTACAAATGCTTTAAGCAGCATTCGTTTGGGCGCCAACAACCTTATTTAAGCTCTTCAAATTCCTTGCATTCAGAACTATTTGATCGTTTGGCATATTCTGAAGTGGCAATATTTCTTAAGTGTTTGGATTTCAAAGACGATCCATCATCTTTGAAAATCTGTCAGGAAATATGCGAGAGTATAGATAATGATGTAACACATAATTGCCATCATCCAGAAAATGGTCCCCTACTATTGTCATGGATGATGTTGCAAATACGATTCTGCAATGCTGCTGAAAATGATGAAAAACTGTTGCGTTGCCAACGAATGGGGAAAAAGGCTGTAGACTTAAAATGTTTTAACTATTTGCATAATTTAATATCAAGTCCATTGTTTCAGGTTACAAATAATTTTTTTTTATTTTATTTATTTATTTTTTTTGTTGTTTATAACTAATTTATTTTCAGGACGATTCTTTGGTGTCCCGTATTGTTCGAAAAACTGTTTATGACTTGCTGTCTTATTTGTGCGATTATTTTGATGGCGATGGCTCTTGTTCAAAGCATCCCTTTATATATGAACTATTGTGTGAACTAATTAGTTGGCCCAGTTTAGCCAAGGAATTTTGCAGCTTAGAGGGTAAGCCAAACCTTTTCTTGAAACTTATTATTTTTAGTGGATTCCCTGTAGTACATCACAATGCTGTTGCTACTTTTACATAATAATAACAACAGATAAAATTACAATCGACCTTTATTGGTAGCGGCAAGATCTTATAAAAAAATAATATAAAATTGTTCAAAAAATGTTATCTATAAAAAGTTATTAAAAATTTTAGATGTTGGCGTTCGTTCTTTATACAATACTTTGTTGGAAAAATTCCCCATAGACTTTCAACGCATCTCTATGTTGGCTTGTTCCCTAACAAAGGCTGGAATGGGCAATTATGTAAGTTTTCTAAAACAAAAACACTAAGAGCTAAACATTCATACATATGTATCTATGTATGTAATAACTGCCATGTTTTTTCACTTCTATTCTTTTCTAGATAAAAACACAAATGGAATCTTTACCCATATTCTCCGATTTATATGATGAAAATAAATACTTTCTTAAATCGGTGGGAGATGATGAATACATTTTAACAAAAACAGTTAAGCCGTTTGCACGCATTGATTTCTATGTACCCGAGGGAACATCGGCAGCGGTATTGGCTCATCCAGAAGGCTATTGTGTACACTTTCGTTTGCCAGTAAATTATTTTAATGTTTTGCATCATGAAGTCAATATTCTGCTCTCCGAAACAAAGCAACACTATGGAGAATATGAAAATATTGAAAGAGTTAAACGGGTTAATGAGGGTTTGAAATATTTAAATGAATGTTTGAAAAAAACAAAGACTCTAGCTAATATAAGCGTGGAAATGGTGCACCCAACAGAAATGTGTATAGACTTACTGAATAAGTTTAAGGCTGTACAACAGCCTCCCGTAGAATTAATGGCTAATTGTTTGAATGTATGTACAGCTCTATTGCCTCTGGCCGACGCTGAGATTTTCATTCGTGTCATAAATTTGGCAATTTTGCCAGTTATAACTAATGATTCTCTGGATGATTATAGAAAATATGCACATGGTTCGTGTTTTGATTCCAACCTAGTGGGCACTTATTTGGTTGATGTGGAAAAGAAAAAGGAAAAATTCGATTTCTTGCAGGCTTACATTAGCTTCTTGCGCTGTTATACAAAACTGCAAAGGCGAAAATATTTTCATGTGGAAATCCCTGGTTTAATATTTCTACTTCGCGATGTTTTTCCTCACTTACATGTCTGGCGGTTTCAGTCTCAACAGGTTAAACATAAAATTTATGCTGAAATTATGGGTTTTATATGTGATATTTTGGATGAGTTCACTACTCTGGAAAAGAGTGTTAAAATACCGAAGGATCAGCATATGTTGCGGGATATTTGTGTATATTCTTTGCTGTCTATGGAAAATGGCCAGATTTTGCTGAGATTTGTGGCCTTAGGCAATGCCTACTTACAGCATTGCATGGAAATGGAAGCTAATTGGATTAAACAGCAAACTCTGGACTTAGTTTTGCTAGTGCGTTTATCCATGCGAATTTTAATGCAGGTCCTAAAGTTGAAAAGTAATATTTTTAAAACTTCTGAATTATCTCCCTTGGAAGCTATGATTTATACACAACCTAAGCAGAGGGACACTCTAAGGATTATTCCCGTTGTCACTAGTTATATGAGCAACATATTTGATCGCTGGCTGCCTATATTATCCTGTCGTTTATTGAAAAGGATTGCCTTGGAATTTAATATGTCTTTGTTGGCTTGTTTAGATATGGAACCAGATCAGATTCGTTTGACGTTTTTGCAAAAACTACCCGATGAGTTGGAAAGTGATTCAATAAAAACAGCTATTCTCGAACTAATAGAGGCCTGTATAGAGAAGCAACCTGGTGTTACTGAAGCTTTTTTCAAAGTCAACCATTTTAAAGAGAAACGTATTTTCGGTAAAGAACAAAATGCCCAAATTTCCGATAGTATTGTCACCTACATGGAGGATTATTTAGAGGCAGTTTCCAAAGATCCCCATATAGTTGAACAAATAATACCCAGTAAAATAATGAATCTGTATCACATGCTATGGAAACAGAATATGCAACTACTAATGGAATCTCTTTTACAAAAGGCCAACTTCTGGGATAACTTTTGCCAACCACTTTTTTGCTCATTCAAAAGCAATGTTAAAGCTTATAGTCAACTTTTAAATATTTTGGCAATTGAAATCTTTTGTTGCAATTCGAAGACCAACAAAGGTTTGAAGGAGGTTTTAACAAAGTTCTTTGAATCCAAACATTTTGAAAAATGGCTTGATTTTGTCTTTGATTTACCCAAGACTTCGGTTAATAAAATGCAAGAAGACTTTTGTACGGAAGAGATGCCCGAATGGTTATGCAGATTGCAAGCTTTTAAAAGTTTTCTTGTAATACTTTTGAAAAAGCAGCCTTCTTTTATGGAAATACCTAGAAAACAGTTTAAAAAGTTGGCTGAGAAATGTTTAAACATTTTGGTGGAGCGTTCGGAGTATGTGGATGATTTGAGGCCCTTGATCATACTTTCGGAATTGTTTCTTTTTATGATGATTAGTTTCAAACATGGCTACACCGAAACATCAGAAGAGCAAAAGCAAATGTTAAAACAACTTAACCATCTTCTAGGTCGAGTGGCTGTGTGTTATAGTGATTTGCATGTTAGAGCCAAAGAAGCCTGCCTTTCCATTGCCATAAAATCATCTGATTTACTTTGTGAAGAGTTGACTGAGGATTCTTCTCTCTCCTTGTCTTTTTTGCATTCAATAGTGCATATTATTTGCTCTGAATTACAGAATCTAGAAAATTGTGTTAAAGTGGAAATGCAGACAAAGAAAATCACTACCATAAACGATGAGCCTAGAAAAATTTCCACTAATTCCTTAGTCTTGTGTCTAAATCTTTTGAAAACTGTGGCTGGTATTTTCCACAATGATGGATTTAATAATTGGGATTTGCCCTTTATTAGCAACAAAGTTTTTCAACGATTATTAAGCTGCACAGGAGCCATATTGCAATCGAATAGTAAACAGCAGTTGTCTGTAGAACTCCTAGATGTACTAATCGTGTTTGCTAAGGGCAATTGTTCTGCTGAATTTTTGCATTGTGATGTGGGTGATTATTTATGGCTTAAACTTTTACCTCCCAAGGAACTGCTAGAGGCCAATTATGCACTCCAGCAACCCAAGGCATTTGAATGGACAGTACAAAAATGGTGGCCCATTTATGCTCGGGGCATTGAATTGGTTGGCATATTGTTCCATAAGCATTCATACCAATTTCTTAAAGAGGCCTTACAGTTTGTGGGCATTCATGAAGAGTATTTAGTGGATTCTTTGTTGTTGAGCAAACAATCCCTAGAACCAACCGCTATGTATTTAATAAAGAGTACGGTTAACTTACTGGTTAATTTGGTCAAGTTTGAGAAACAATGGCGCCTGGAAAACTCCCAGTCTATGTTTAATTTAATGGTAAAGAAATAAAAACAAGTTATATTGGAGTAAAAACTATCACGAATATTCCGTTTATAATTTCAGCGTTCAGTTCAAATACTTTTGGGTCATGCCATTTCTATGTTCCATCAACCAAAAAATCTTAAACTTTTATTGGCTGGACGCCGCTCTCAGATAGATATTTTGAGAGATATTGAAAATGCTGGTATGGTGGATGAAGTCATAACCACTTTTAATAAGTAAGTTTTTTTTTATAGAAATTAGGTTAAACAAAAAATCGTTTAAGAAGAGGTTAAAGCTCACTTGGGTTCGTAAATCCATGTGTTATATGCAGAGAGCTATAGAACGAATTAAGATAGGAGTGTAGAGAATAATTAAAAAGAAAAAATAGGGAGTAACTGCACAAAGCATCTCGCGGAAATCGAACTGCAACCACTAGGGGAATATTATTAAATTTCTAACATTGCATAGGTATTTAGCTAGATTTCCAACTGTCAAACACCATCCATAATCTTTAGGTTTATTATTATTATTTTATAAATACAAAATAAAAAATTAAATCAATATTCTTAATGTTTTTTTTTCAGTTTAACCGAAGTAATCATTTTGTGTGTAAAATGCTTGCAAGCCTTTTCACCAAATCTGGTTGATTTAATTTGTGAACCCGAACTATTGGCTGGCAAATGGGAACCAATTTTCGAAATACGCTTCGGAGCACCAAAACTTAGTGAAAGTGCCACGCATCTTACATTTGGAACGGTACTCAGTATAGTTGGAGTCTATACAAAAGTTTTAAACCTGGTAAGTTAAAAAAAAAACATTTAAAATAAAAAAAAATATTTTCATACAACGTAAACATGCGCTAAACATTTTCTTAAAAGCAAAATTATGGCTTCCACGAGGTTCCTTTGAATATTATACCAGAAGTTGACCCCAAAAAAACTACCAGCGTCTTAACTAATCTTACTAAATCACCTCAGCTACACAACATTTCAAAGAGGCCCTTTTCAAAGTCGTTATCGGTGGTCTCAGTATCTTCAGTAAACTGTCCACCCAATGAATTACTATCGAATTTAGATGGTGAACTGTGTCTTATGGCCTTGGAGCATATACTTACTTTGGCAGCCTCACAAAGTATGTTGGCTTTGAAAATCTCTCAACTGCCAGTGCGAGAAAAGCATCTTATCAAACGGGAAATATCTAGTGAACTGCTTTCGTATCATGAGTTTGTGCGTCGTAAAGTATTAGTGGAATACCGTGAGCATAATAAAATTTGGCACAGACGAAAACACGGCCAAGTATTAATGCAACAAGTAAAAGAAGCTGAACTAAACACAACATCATCTACATCATTACAACGCTCTGCGAATGTAGACGCCCAAAAAAGACCATCGACAGATTTAAGAGTGAATGTGGTAAGACGTTTGCACTTGCAACAGCATAAATCTTCTACGCCCGCGGGTAACTTTGAAATGTCACACATTATAAGCCCGATTGGTACAAAGAGTCAGCAGCAGCTTCAGTCAAGTCAACAGCCGGCTGCTTCGACACCACACTTAGCACGAAGCGCTTTACGTAGACCGGGTGACAGTGCAGACGAAGAAGCCACAAAAAAAGTTCATATTGCCGAAGAAGTTTGCGAAATTGAACCATCTGAAGAGGAAGAAGAAATAATTTTCTTTCCTCCCGAGGAACCAAAATTTAGTCCTTTATCCTACATACAATTAGTTGAAGAGGACTATTTACACTTTATGTCCAACTTGTTCGTTATTATATGCCAAAATGAATAAATTAAATACTTTATTTTAAAGTTATTTTATATCTATTAAAATATATTTTATCTAATAAAAGCATTTGTATTTTTGCAACAGTTTTTATTGATGCTTTTCTTAGGTTAAGCAAAAATATGTTGTTATCTTTTATTTAAAGTTAAAAAAAACTTACTTAAGATAGAACGAGTAAACAATGAAATAGATCACGTTCGCAACTTAAAGCTAAAAGGCTTCTCTGAGAAAACAGGCCCATAATTGAAACGTCGGCTGCAACTTCACGAGCTCACATTCAACTTTGCCAATTTTTTTTTTTAAATCTTTAAAAATACAAGTTGTGGTACATTGGCAATTGCAAACTGTCATGCTTTTGTACTTCCTTAGTTAATTTTTTAATAATCCGCTTTATTGTGTTTGGCGTTGTCGTGTCGAATGTTGCCGAATTCGACACAGAAACGACAGGGGTGCTATTCATTTAACATTGGCGTATATGTTAGACGGTACCAAAAAGCTAAAAACGACTACGCAAACGCCTACCACAATAAGGGTGAATATTATTAGTTTCATCCATAAACTTACAAAATTTTCAATGTAATTTTTAATTGTTTTGTTGATTTTTTTTTGTTCTTAACTTTCTTTTCCAAAACACATGAATTTGTTTACGAAATGAATGAAACTTACTAAAAGTGTGGCAATAATGTTGAGAGAATTTCTTTTTCAAAGTGAGAGCATTAGAAAAGGCGTTCTGACAGCGCTTATGAAATATATTCTATTTCTGTCTCCGAGATGTTTTACTTATTTACTTAGTTGGCCATTAATAGCAGACCATGTGGGCCATTGAACGAACTAAGAATGGATTTCCAAGCATTTCGGTCTTCTGCGCTTCTTCTTTAGTTTTTAACATTGAGTTTAGAAAGGTTTTCTTTGGACTTAATCTTTTCAACGAAATTTTGGTCATCCACTTTTGCGTCTTCCTTAGAATTATATCGAAACACCTTTTTTGCTGAAGCACCTTTATTCATTTACAAAACATATTTATGTATCTAAGCCAGCGCAATCTTTGGATTTTATGCGCCTTACTACATCAATGTCGGCATATTGTATGTACATAAATAGCTCATACAGCTCTTCTACTAAGTCGAAATTTAAGTTACTAACGTTCACAGATTTCCCCATTCTCGTGGATTCCCTGTTTGTTTGAAATTATAACCTTAATTTTGTCTTCATTAACTGTCATACCCAATTTCTCCAATTCTTTTTCTCGCATTTTACGTACGCTCCATGATTACGATGTCGTCGGCATATGCGGGCAGCATATAACTTTTGGAAAAAATTGTGTTGTTACTATTAACTGCTGTGTTACGAATGACCTGCTCCAATAAAATATTGAAGAGGTCGCACGGCAGGCTATCGCCTTGTTGAGTGGTAAACAGCTCGGAAATACCTTCCGATTTTAACTGATTATCTTGTATTTGTCAAAGTCATCTTACACAATCTGATTAGCATTGCAGGTATACCAAATTCAGAAATGGCTTTAAATATTTCTGTACGAATTGGGACATCAAAAGCGGCCTTGTAATCAAGGAATGAGTGGTAACTGCCAATCTGTTTCTCAAGGGTGGTGATAGATTAAAAAATAGATAGTTTTGTCGCCTTTTTGTGGACGGGGCGTGGCACACTGAAGTTCAAATTATCGGGCATGCGTTATTCCAGCAAAATTGTTCAGATAAGTTGATGCATGCTCCTAACAAACTCATTACTTTCGGCTATAAAAAGCCGGTAAGCCATCAGCTCTGTTAGTTTTCATCAAAGATATTGATGGTCTCACTTCGTTTTCGCTGAAAGGTAGACACTCTACTTCGTCATCATTGATTGGAAAGGGAGTATCTCTGTCACCGCTTTCATCGGATACCAACTATCTGGAAAAGTGCAACTTTCAGATATCGAAACCGTTATCTTCGTCACCAGATTGCCTTGTTGGTCTTTACAGGAGGAAATTCCAGCATAACCCTCAGTCTAGTCTTTTGCACGTTGGTGTAATTTTTTGGCATCGTTTCGACTTCTGTATATCTTGTTCTCCTCACACTCGCGTTCTTCCATTTCCTGTTTCTTCCGCCGAAAAAGACAGTTTTCTTCCTTCCTTTACTCCCGATACCTCTATCGCGCACTACGTACCGCTGCCGCCTGCAGATTTGCCTGGTATGCTTCATTTTTCTTTACAGTTGCTTTGCGATACTTCTCGTCGTACAAACGGGTTTTTTGAGAGGTTTTTGGTAACCAAGTACGGTTTTAGCAGCATTTTTAATGGAGTTGGCCATATGGTGCCAAAGGGCGCAAATATCAGGACAAGAAATGTTCTATCCGCGCAGTTAGGTTAATCGAAATGAGTAGACATTGGCATTTTGTTGTGTTTGCAGCTTGGCAACATCTATTTTCTTCTGTGCAGTGACTTGCGCGTTGCGTATGACGCTCAATCGCGTTCGTACCTTGACTGCGGCAAGGTAGGAATCCGAGTCGATGTTAGCTCCACGGATAGTCCGCATATCTAACATGCTTGAAGAATGTCGCCTATCCACAACATTGTAATCGACTTGGTTTCTTGTTATTCGATCAGGTGAGGTCCAAGTCGCCTTTTGTTATTGCGATGTTGGAACCTGATGCTACTAATTGCAATATTTTGAGCTGCGGCGAAAACGATTAGTCTTATGCCGTTATCAGTTGTATGTTCGCGGAGACTGAGCTCAAAGATGCTCTCCCTAGAATAATTTTAGCGTCATGGCGGGGACAGCGATTATTCACCTCTTCAAGGCCATCCTTAAAAGCATTCTTGATGTCATCGGCCTTATCCAAGTCCGCGGCGTGGGCTTTTTTTCACAAAATATTTTTGTGGAACATACTTATACTCCTTATACTAATACTCTGTCCTCTAACAGGGTTGCCATAAGAATTTACATTTGTTTTAATTTGTTTAAGTCGCTCCCACAGCTTCCAGCGCGCTTCTATAATGGTCAAATGTAAGACCGACCCCAATTAATTCTTCCTCTCACATATTTTTGGGAAACATACTTACCCCCTATCTTTAGCCCCTAAGATGGTTGCTATACAAAACTTTAAAAAATTAGGATAGAAGGCCCTACAACTTCTCGAAGTCACCCTTAGAGGAATAAAATGTATGCACATGTAATGAATGCAAAATGACTGACCCTAGCTCATTTTTCCTTACAAACATTTTCCTAGAAAATACTTACATCCTATCACCACCCCTTAAGGGGGCTGCTATACAAAATTTGAAAAAACTACGGTAAAAACGCTACACTTTGTGAAGCGCATATAAGATTCGGCACAGACGAATATACCGCTCTTATTTGTTTTTTTTTTTCATTGTGATTAAGCAAAAAAGTAATTAAAACCATCAATTTTAGTATTGACAATTCTTTGACGATTTCAAAAACTTGTTTTGACGATTTATTTTCAAAAATTTGACGATATTGGATTTAAATTATCTGTCCACTATTAATCACGTTGCATATTTCACAGGGACAAAGAACAAACATTAAACAAATGGGATTAACAACACAAGTCCTTTGGCTTTGATCTTTTAAAAGCTATTTTTTCTTTCTGTGTACATGTAACATTAGTTCTGTAAATGTCGTACAATGATTTGTCTAGTTAAACACTTTTTAATGTTGCATATTTAGTTACACAAACGATAATTATAAATACAGATTAACATATTATGCCTTATTTGTTGTTATGTATAACAAATTTTGCTTAAATTTTAATTTTCTACAGTATTAATTTGCCGCCCCATAAAGTATATTTATTATTCTGTATCCTTAAAGATGAGGAAGTCTGCTAAGCCAATTCCGTCCGATAGGCCACGTTTTAGTGTCAAATTATCAGAAATATTCATAAGCAGGACGCTATTTAAAATCAGCAAAATCGGTTCACTACGGACCGAGATATACTGGTATCAGATTCAAAAGCGACTAATAAAAACTTCTGTGTAACGAATTTTTAAATTATAAATTTGGAGCTCGAATTGAATCGAATCAGTTTTCTAATTTAGAAACAAAAACACAATGCTATGATATGCTATATCTCGCAAAGTTGCTGATTTTAAATTTTGTACAAACTAATTATGCAACAATGCTCATATTTAGGATTTTTTTTTTTGAAAGAAGCGAGGAAGCAGTATTTGCAGTACAAAAGCACAGAAATGTTTAATATACTATGTTTCGGAAACTACTTATAGGCTTTAAATATACTACAAATCAATTGTACAACATTAACTACATTTCAAAAAAAGTTGAATAGGAGCAGAAAGAGGCATAGCTCCGTAAAAACGAACCATTTTTTTATTTCTTAAATGCGTTATACTTCGAAAACTGGTAGAGCTATTGACTTCAAACCGACTTTAAGGTATTTCTTTTTATGGTTTTTTTATTTGGAAGAACAATTAATTAGATAGGAGCATGGGGTTAGCATAGGGTTGTTATCTCCAAATTAAAAAAGAAAAAAGAGGACAGCCAGCGCAAAAAACCCGGACTTTTCCGGACATCAACAAGAATGTATTGCCTTTTACTTTTTCAAAAAAACAGTTTTGCTTATAAATTTACTTACTTTTATTATTGTTAACCAATCTAACTTCAGAAAATTCAAGGCACATATAAAACTGTTAAAAAAAAAGAAATTTCCAATTTCTTTCTATTAAATTAGTTTTTTATTGCATGAAGGTATAATTTTTGATTCTTTTGCTCAATAAAACTTAAACAAAATACCAAATTTTGTTACGGACCAGTTCCAGCTCGGTGAGGTTCGCCGACTAGCTATGGCGTGGTTTACTCAGGTGGTTCCAACCCTCTCACCAGCCGTGCATCCGCTCATAAAAAAAACTAAAAAAAAACCAAACAACAAAACTACAAATCTTACAAACTCTACCACATGAAGATTTTTGAGAGACTGATGTTCGCTCTCATTAAGCCCTCCCAACCATGTCGTAGTAATTCCACAATAGCTTTTTCTACGACCCACTGAAACTCTTCACCTCCACTCACCTCTTTATCATTCCTGTACCCAACAAACAAACTTATTCCAATACATAAAAATACATTATTTATTAATAAAATATAATCTATAAAAAAAAAGGGTATGTATAAATAAATAATTATATAAATAAAAACTACATGCAAAAAAAAAAAATAAATAAATAAAAAGATATAAATATGAATATTATAATATGTATATAACTAACAACAAATAAATACAAAACAAACAAATCCAAGTTCTACACCTACTCTAGAGTTTCTCATTGTTTTTTTCTATTATTCTTTTAACGTTTCTATATATATCTTTCCTAATTGAGAGAGCTCTCTAAATTTTGGCTTGATATTAGCTGCCACTATACAGCATTACCTATTCAAAACAAATGAAACTTTCTTTTATCGCGTCGCTCGAGGGATAGGTGTAAATAAATAAACACATCAAACAAATAGAACACATACACCCTAACAATGAACGCGCCACTTACAATTTCTTTTTTCACACATCACAAACTACACTTAACCCTAGTTTAACTAGTCCTTTAATATCACAGATTTACATATATTAAACTATTTTGTATTTTTATTTTAATTAGCTTTTCCGTTTAGCTTTTACTTTGGCATACTGTCCTGCAGCCTATGGACTTTACTCCCCGTTGCTGCACCTTTATATTTATGTACATATTTATTTATATGTATATCTGGATCTTCCTAGCTAAGCTTTTCGCAGCATCATATATATTTAATTTTTTCATAAAAATCATTGTCTGTTTTTCCCAATCCTTTTTCTTCAAAACTATTAAATTGTTTAATAACTTTGTCTAAAATTTGTTCCTGTTCAACATTTAAGATGTGTGGCCTCATTTTATACACGTTATCCTCTGGCCTAAAATCCTTGCTAATTTTCTCGATATCAATCTCATTTATACTTATAACGTCTGGAGCTAAATTAAATACCCTCCAAAAATCTATACCTAAATAAAGTGACTGTTCCAAATCGGGACACAGATACAAGTACATTTCGTTTTCTTGATCTTTGTACCATATGGATACTTTTACTTTGCCTAGTATTCTGTGATATTGACCACTGGCAGTTTTCACATTGGTCCATATCGGCTGAATACTAAGATCTAAATCCTGAACTATTTCACGGCAGTTTTTCCCCAATAAACTAACTGAAGCCCCTGTGTCAAGTAATCCTTTCATTATTTTACCCTCTATTGACACTTCGGCGTAGCTTCTCCGATCCTTCTCTTGACTTGCACGGTATACTGATTCTACCATTAACTTTCTAGCTTTACGTCTTCCTCTAAATTTCTGTCTTACTTTCAGTATACGATTTGATATTCTCTTTTTATTATCTGTTCTGAAAATTCGCGCTCTCACTTTTTCATAATTAAGATACCTTTCGTCTCTAGATAAGTAATGCCTTAATTGTGGAAAATTTTCAATTTTATTTCTTAAAAGATTACGCTGTAAGTTTATAGCTATATCTGATTTTTTTAATTGTTGTTGTGGGGTAGATTTGGAGCTGAGCGTGGGCCCCCCTTTGCTCCCATGCTCTTCGCGCGGTTTCCCGATTGGCAGTTTGGACACCTGGGTGTTATGACATCTGGTTTTCCGCATTTGTAGCAGAAAAGTGCTCTTTCTGCCCTTGTGCATTCCATAAAGACATGCCCTGGTTGTCTGCAATTCCAGCATGTCAGTTGCTGCCTTCTCTGTAGGACATTGACATTTAGAGCTGCCATTTCTTCGTAATTATCTGCGGGACTAGTACATTCCATTTCCTCTTGATCTTCATATAAAATCTCATTCACGTGTCTTACCGGTCTCATCGCTGGCTGCATATTTCGAACATCTTTTCGAGGGAAGTTTTTCTCAGCCTCGTTACACTCGACCCTTAGTTGTTCTACTGACGATACCGCTATTGGGTAGACAATTCGTCCTATGCCTTCACGAATGTTCCTCTTAATTATTTTGATGAGGTCATACTCGGGAATCGGCTGTATTAGACGTGCTCTCAATTGGCTCATTGCTTGGAAGTAATTATCTATTGTCTCACCATGTTGTTGCTTGCGCTCTACGAGATCTCTCATTATCTCAAAATTTGAGCGGGTTATTCTATATTGGCTCAATAATGCGTGGCGAAGACCTGGCCAATCACAAACTCCATGGGTCTTTAAAAACAACCAATACCATTCTCTTGCTGTACCAGCAACTAATAAGTGAAAATCTCTTAAAACTTCAGCCCACGGTATCTGGTAATGAGCTTGAAGGTGTTCCAACCGAAAAACAAAATCTTCGATATTTAAATGAGCTGGGTTACCATCAAATACTACCCCCAGTTTATCCACTCTTATCCTGGCTTGTTCCAGGTTATGTGTATTCGGCTGACGAAACGCGGACTGACTTGATAAAACTAAATTCTCATTATTTAATGTCATATTGCTCTGAGACGTATTATCAGACGGTATTCTAACATTTATTACCCTGCCTCTTTCAGAAGAATTGCCATTTGTACTCTCTGGATTATTTACTACTTCACCTTCGTTTTGAGCAGGGACTTTAGCTAGGTCACCTACTAGTTTTGCCAATTCTGCGATACTTTTCCTAACTTCTAACATTTCACTCTCTACAATTTTTCTTACGGGATTTTCTACCGAGGTCTGATTATCTGAAACCCCATCGACAACACTATTTCTAACAGGAGTTACAATCTCAACAGGCATCTGGTTTCCTGAGCCACTGGCTATATTTGAGTCCATACACTCAGTCTGCGCTCTTGTGTCTATTGTCTGGGACATATCGAATATTTGGGCAACTTGAGATTCTTTGGGATTCGACATTTTGCTAGATGGAAGATTTGCCCTGACCACTTTCGGTATGGTTTGCAAAACTGATTTATTCAAATTAGATTCAGGCTTAACGTTTTTCTTTTTATTTTGCGTTTGAAAGCGAGTTTCGATATTCATAATATTTTGCGTAAAAAAAAACAATTAAAAGTTAATCGAATAAGAGTTTTTAACGAGAAAAAATTATTTTAAAAAAAATCTTTAAAAAAAAATAATAAAATAGGCACGACTGCGCAACAAAAAAAATTAAAAAAACACTAAACTAAAATAATAATGGGTTTAAAAAAAATATATAAACATACAATATAAATGTGTATATAAAAAAAATAATATGTAAAAAAAATGTGTCTATTTTAGACAAATATTATAAATAAATAAAATAGCTCTTGAAAAATAAAATAAACAATAAAATTTTAAAGAAATAAATAAGTGTATCAATAAAAAAAAAACAAAATAAAAGTAAAAGACTTATAATAAATAGAAAATTAATAAAAAGGATAATAATCCAACAACTAGATAATTAAAATCAAACACATGCAAAGAATATCAATAAGTAATTACAAATAAATAATTAAAACAAACAAATGACTAAAACCACAAATTAATGAAATATGTATGTAAATAAATTATTAATATAAAAATTTAAAATAAGTATATGTAAATATGTTTTTAAAAAAAATAGGTAAATAAATATGTTCATAAAAAAATTGCTATGTTTATAATAAAAATAATTCGATAGAAGGTAACTAAGTAAGAACCATAAAAATAAATAAAAAGTATAAACGTATACAAAAATAAATTAAAATTTTGGAAATAAAAAAAATTTAAAAAAAAGAGTATGATGAAAACAAATATTAAATTGTACAAAAAAAATTTACTATATATGAATTAAAATTTCTTGTTTTTCTCAATTTTCTCGGTTCTGGCAATGAAGGATGGCTGTGATGGTTGTGGCGGTTATACATGTTTGTAAAAATAGTTCTGTGTTCGGTGTAATTCAAATTTATTCTAAAGGACCTCATATTTTTGGTCTGCGGTATATCGTACATCGGCCTCTTCCCGACTGGACGAGATTACGATAAAACTATGTGTAATGGTACGTACTACAATATTCACATCACCATGGGCTACGAAACATTAACACACATTCGCACGGACCATCATATTAAAAAAAACAAACTTTATTCTAACAACAAAACAACAGAAATGTCACAGCACATTTAAAACAAAACACTCTTTGTCAAGATACCGTTGGCAATTTCTGTAAATATGTATCATATCCTCCAAATCCGTTTTTCAAACAAATTATTATTTATACTACTCTACTAAATGATAACATTTTAGAGGCTACCAATAATACTTGTTTGCAAGACGATTTTGCTGTTGGGCTATTGCATTTACTATTGGATTATTGTTACATGCCTAGATGCTAATACATGCTTTCTTTTCAGATAGAGTGCCAATTTTCAATGGCGAAAACTCCCGCTTAATATCATGGGCAAGCGCCATTTTACTGGCAAAATTATGTTCCCGCGGTTTCAATCAGTGCGCCATACTTGTGGCGCGAATTCCATCCTCACATTTCAATTTACGCGCCATTTTTCATGGCGCAGATTATTCTATCTGCAATTTCTAGTTTGGGCGCCATTTTAATGTTACATACCGTCGGCCTGACGATGCCACCAGCTAACTCATTGAGCTATCTCAGAGCGGTTCTCAACCCTGTGCCAGGCAGTAGAACATTAAAAAAAAATACAGGTAACGAAAAAAAAACAAACGACTTACAAGACACTGAACACATTAACTGGGAGATTGATGTTTGTCTCCTAATATAGCCCTCCCTTCCTTGTTGTAGCTCCTGTTCCTAATCCAACGTCTGCTACAACCCTTTTCCTGCCAACACACCCTGTTCACTTACCTATCCTCCATTGCCATATATAATTGAATTAAGCCATCATATTTTCTTATTATTCTCTCAACTCAACATTATACATTTATTAATATTTCTTAAAACTACACAAAATTAAATTTCTTAACACATTCATACAATACAAAAATTAACACAAATTCTTTTTTCTTAGGCAACTTCACTCTCCCTTATATGTATGCATTAAAAACTTATAAACTACTCCTTTTTTTTACAGAAAATATTCCTAACCTTTTCTTTTCAAAAAAATTGTTTTTAAGGCTCAAACTCTCCTAGTTACCGGACATACGTACACAAAATTTATATTTCCTTATCCTACGCATTAAGGAGCTCCCTAATAACGTCTAGATAGACACAAAAACACTAAATCTGCAAAAATTGGTTTTAGCAAAATTTGAGCACCTATTAACTCTTTTTTTATCTTTTCTTTAGTATTAGGAAAAATTTCTATTTCTTTTAACTGTTTCCTCTTAAGGTTACACACACTTATCTAACACACTGACAAAATCACACAGTTTTCGACACTTTCACTTTCTACTTAAACTTATATAAAAAAAAAGTATATTTAAAAACTCAAACTACATACTTTAATTCTTTTTTTGTAAATATAAAAATAATATACATTTTGTAATAAAATTCTACATAAATATTTATGGTTTTGAATAATTACGGCTTTTTCTCCTTTCTCACAGCTTACTCTCCGTCACAAATTGCCTTCAGCTTGCACCTCCAACGGACTACATCCGGCTTCAGAAGGATGCCCCTGGAACTTACACCTTCACTCCTTTGCTGGCGATCAACATTCACCCCAGAAACTATTGACGTGGTTGAACTTGTTGTGAATTTCCGTTAATTATTTTTGGTTTTTAATAAAATATTTATGCTATTTTATTTAATTTTTTTGTTCTTAGTAGCAATTAAATGTTTTTGGTTTTACTAGAACATTAAGTTTTAAGTTTTTCCTTTCTTTTATGGACTGTATTTCAATAAGTTTTCATTTCATGTAGGTATGTGTATTTTCAATATATATACAACACCCGATATAAAACACTGCTTATATATTTTTTTGTTTTTTTTTATTTTTTAGAAAATGTTTTCTTTGCAAAATTTAATATTTGCGTTTCACAAAAAAAATATAAAGTTTTTTTTTTCAATTTAAAACCTCTTATTTTTTTTTTTAACTTCTTGAAGTTCTTAATCCCAAAAGCTTGCACACACCAAAACTACTTTTATCTTCACGAAAAACTCAAAACTAACTGCCTCGATTTCTTTTGTTTTAGACTTTTTATACTGCCTCTATTTTCCAATTGTGGCGGCAAATCTTCCAATATTACAACTACAAACTATTTTAGTTTGCCAATGCACTTAAATCTCATATTTTCTTAAAATGCACCTAACAAAAAAAAATCCGTTTGTTCTCCATTTTTTAAAACCTTAAAATCCTACTAAATTATATAATCTTATAATGTACAGACTTTTTCCCTTTACTCTTGTCCAGAATATTCTCAATCCAGGTCAACATCTTATACCAGGGGCTCATGAAAAATAGTATGATTCAATTTCATTGAATATTATTTTCAAAACACACGTAATTTCTCGTTATTTTACACACAGCGGAAAACAAAAACAACGGAAAACAAAAACAACGTCCCTGCACTATACGCAAAATTATGGCATTGCCAACATTTTTTCATAAACTATTCATTCATAAAACTCCTCAACACTAAAACACTACATACACATACAACGCTGAATAAAGTAAAAGACCAAAAATTATGTACAAGAATAAAGGAAAAATTTATTAAGCAGCAAAAAACACGCGAGGTAAGTAAATTTGCAATTTTCTTTACTAATTTTATTTTTAATTCTCTTTTCAGGAAATTTTTAAATAAATTTATTAATTTAATTGGTAAAAAGGTACAGTATTGTTCCTTTACATACAATTTTCAAACAAATTAATGTATTTTCTCTTTACAGGTACCATCAACAAACAGAAAAATGAGCTTATGGATATTATGCGGTTTTGCTCAGCCGCCATCTCTAGCCAACGTAAATGGGCCACATCTTGGCTCCACTGCGGCAGGCCATCCGCGTAACCCAGGTGGACCAAAAATAAGTTAAAAAAAAAATAAAAAAAACGAAAAAATTAACAAAAAAAACAAAAGACAAAAGTAACAAAAAAAAAACAAAAGAAAACAAAAGAAACTTAACTAAACAAAACAAAAAAGAATTAAACAAAAAAACTTGAACTAGGAGTTGGGCTGGAGAGTGGTTCCTCCAAATCCTTAATGGCCCCTCCTTTTTATTAAGTATGAGGGAGTTTTGAGGCTGCGCATATTTTGCCTCCTCCCGAATGTGAATTCTGCCCTGCGTCCACGCCAAAATTTTTCCCGGGCCTGTGGCATCGGCGGCCGAGAAAATTGCTCCCGCAACAATTTTTAGCATTGATTTAATTCGCTAATAATAACTTTGTTACATTTGTTTACATTACACATTTTTTCTAATTTAAATTCACCTTAATACAAATTTTTGATTTTTAGTTTTGGCTTAAGTTCATATAATTTCTTTTTATTAGAAGAAATTATTACTTTCCGTTAATGTTGAAAGAAACTTTAATTTTGAAAAAAGCAGATTTTTCTACGGATACTAGCCGAGTAGAATGCATTTTCGAAAGCAGCTACGCAATTTCATCATCAGTACTCTCTGAACGGTAGTAGTGTATTTGTTTGCAAACATCACCTATTTAACTTACACGTAACAGAGAAAGGGATACGGCATGACTGTTTTCTTTCATTTTTAATTCGCCTTAACTTTGACAGTATCAGCATAAGGATTTTGTTTTTGAAATTCGAATGAGGGAATAGCCCAATAAACCATTTTTGAAAAAAAAAAATAACTTGGAGAGTAAGCTTTTTAGGTAGCATTTACATGAAGCATGTTTTACATAGTAATTTTCATTATTTTTAATAATTGATATAGCGCGCTATAGCGTTTAGTAAGTAATATTTATTACCAAAGAAAATCTTTACAATTGTTTTAGAAAATAAATGTATGTATATCCTTTCTTAGAGTATACAACAATGAACAATCTTTTGTTTTTTTAATAATAAAATATATATTGTAAGTGCACAGTTGATCTTTGTTTTGGCGAAAAAGCAGGTTCATCCATTTAAATTAACTTTTATCATATTTAAAAAAAAACCATTAAAATAATTAAATAAAATTTTTCATCATAAGCACTGACAACCAATATTATGACAAAGGATCGGTTTTCTTTATTAAATAATTATTATCAAGCCTTTTGCAATAAAATTGACAACAAATTTATAAGCTTCAGGCTTTTGGTAATAAGCATGTTAAAAGCTTTTTCTATTTATTTAGTTTTGGTTTGCTGGGAAAGTACGAATGTATGTATGTATGTAAACATATTTCAGCCGCTGCCCTGCAGAAAACAGGACTAGTCCATACATGCGTGTATGGACTAGTCCATAAAGGAGTAGGATTACTCCAAAACTAACCCAAATGCATGTAAAAAACATGGTCTTTTTAACATTATGATGTCCTAGGGCCGGACCACTTAACCCAGATTTGCATTACGTCGGAGTAGTTTCAAAACTACTCTATCCCTGCAAAAAATTATTATTAAATGGACTAGTTACAACATGGTCCTTGTGTAATGCAGTCATGGACCATGTCATTGTCAAACAAGAACTTGTAGTTATGTACTTAAGTGATATGCGTTCGTGTTTTTTGTACGCAATCGTTAAAACACGAACGCATATCACTTAAGTAACTACAAGTTCTTGTTTGACAATGACATGGTCCATGACTGCATTACACAAGGACCATGTTGTAACTAGTCCATTTCAGCTAAAACGGACCATGTGGTCCAAGATTTTTTGCAGGGTGTTGATAAAAAAACTAACACAAGAACATTTTGAAATTACCACTCAAAAGTAACAAAACAAAAGCACAAATAAAAAAGTATTTGGAAGCATCAATTATAAATACAACGTGGTATTTTAACAAGTATGTACATACGTACCATTATAAATTATTTCTATCATGATACGTACATTTGCACGTACATATGTTTATTGTATCTATGAGTTTTTGTAG
The DNA here is from genome assembly GCA_963583895.1 of Melanophora roralis. Taxonomy (NCBI): domain Eukaryota; kingdom Metazoa; phylum Arthropoda; class Insecta; order Diptera; family Rhinophoridae; genus Melanophora; species Melanophora roralis. The sequence goes on along the minus strand of OY757191.1, from coordinate 61,441,291 downwards.
AAAACACAAAAAAAACAAGTAAGAGCGCTATATTCGGCTGTGCCGAATCTTATATACCCTTCACATTGGTCTTTAAATATACCCAGCCGAGTAATTTTGTACAGCAAATAATATAATAAAAAACCTTGTGCGAGTTTTAAAGTTCATAGAAAAAATAACAAAATTTTAACGTTCGTATGAATAATAGAAATAGATGAAGTAGATTTGAGGTCGAAAGTTTTAAAAGTTTTCGACATTATCCATATTTAAAGGTTAATAAAACTTATTAAATGTTCTACTCCCGCTGCTCTTCTCCAACTTTTTTTCCAAAATGTATAAATTATTTGATTATTACTTTTTGTAGAATGTTCGAAGTCGATAGTTGTAATAGTTTTCCAAAGTAGCGTATCGAAAATTTTATAAAAATTGTTAATTTGTATGGGAGCTACCCCTTCTTCAACCCCCATCCGAAAATCTTTTTCTTCAGAGCGTAGCCCTTAATGCCAATTACTTTTTGTAGAACATTTGATTTCGATATATGTTATAGTTTCTGAGATATAGCATATCGAAAATTTAACAAAAATTGTTAATATGTATGCTACCCCTTTTTCTGCCCACACTCAAAAATATTTGTCTTTGTAGCGGAGGCCTTATTGTTCAATTACTTTTTGTGGAGCATTTGATGTCGATAGCTGTTATAGTTTCCCAGATAAAGCGTATCGAATATTTTATAATAATTATTAATTTGTATGGGAGCTACCCCTTTTTCTGCCCCCACTCAAAAAATTTTTTCTCTAAAGCGTAGGCTTTCTTGCCCAATTACTTTTTGTAAAACATTTCATTTCGATATCTGTTATAGTTTCCGAGATATAGCTTATCGAATATTTTATAATAATTGTCGATTTGTATGGGAGCTACCCCTTTTTTTGCCCCCACTCAAACAATTTTTTCTCTAAAGCGTAGGCCTTCTTGCCCAATTACTTTTTGTAAAACATTTTATTTCGATATCTGTTACAGTTTCCGAGATATAGCTTATCGAATATTTTATAATAATTGTCGATTTGTATGGGAGCTACCCTTTTTTTGCCCCCACTCGAAAAATTTTTTCTTTAAAGCGTAGGCAATCTCGCCCAATTACTTTTTGTAGAACATTTCATTTCAATATCTGTTATAGTTTCCGAGATATAGCGTATCGAATATTTGATAATAATTGTCGATTTGTATGGGAGCTACCCCTTTTTTTGCCCCCACCCAAAAAATTTTTTCTCTTAGGCGTAGCCCTTAGCGTGCAATTACTTTTTGTAGAACATTTCATTTCGATATCTGTTATAGTTTCCGAGATATAGCGTATAGAATATTTGATAACAATTGTCGATTTGTATGGGAGCTACTCCTTTTTTTGCCCCCACCCAAAAAATTTTTTCTGAAGGGCGTAGCCCTTAGCGTGCAATTACTTTTTGTAGAACATTTCATTTCGATATCTGTTATAGTTTCCGAGATATAGCGTATCGAATATTTGATAACAATTGTCGATTTGTATGGGAGCTACCCCTTTTTTTGCCCCCATCCAAAAATTTTTTTCTTTTAGGCGTAGCCCTTAGCGTGCAATTACTTTTTGTAGAACATTTTATTTCGATATCTGTTATAGTTTCCGAGATATAGCGTATCGAATATTTGATAACAATTGTCGATTTGTATGGGAGCTACCCCTTTTTTTGCCCCCACCCAAACAATTTTTTCTCTAGGGCGTAGCCCTTAGCGTGCAATTACTTTTTGTAGAACATTTCATTTCGATATCTGTTATAGTTTCCGAGATATAGCGTATCGAATATTTGATAATAATTGTCGATTTGTATGGGAGCTACCCCTTTTTTTGCCCCTACCCAAAAAATTTTTTCTCTAAGGCGTAGCCCTTAGCGTGCAATTACTTTTTGTAGAACATTTCATTTCGATATCTGTTATAGTTTCCGAGATATAGCGTATCGAATATTTGATAAAAATTGTCGATTTGTATGGGAGCTACCCCTTTTTTTGCCCCCATCCAAAAATTTTTTTCTTTTAGGCGTAGCCCTTAGCGTGCAATTACTTTTTGTAGAACATTTCATTTCGATATCTGTTATAGTTTCCGAGATAGAGCGTATCGAATATTTGATAATAATTGTCGATTTGTATGGGAGCTACCCCTTTTTTTGCCTCCACCCAAAAAATTTTTTCTCTAAGGCGTAGCCCTTAGCGTGCAATTACTTTTTGTAGAACATTTCATTTCGATATCTGTTATAGTTTCCGAGATATAGCGTATCGAATATTTGATAATAATTGTCGATTTGTATGGGAGCTACCCCTTTTTTTGCCCCCACCCAAAAAATTTTTTCTTTAAGGCGTAGCCCTTAGCGTGCAATTACTTTTTGTAGAACATTTCATTTCGATATCTGTTATAGTTTCCGAGATATAGCGTATCGAATATTTGATAATAATTGTCGGTTTGTATGGGAGCTACCCCTTTTTTTGCCCCCACCCAAAAAATTTTTTCTGTAAGGCGTAGCCCTTAGCGTGCAATTACTTTTTGTAGAACATTTCATTTCGATATCTGTTATAGTTTCCGAGATATAGCGTATCGAATATTTGATAACAATTGTCGATTTGTATGGGAGCTACCCCTTTTTTTGCCCCCATCCAAAAATTTTTTTTCTTTTAGGCGTAGCCCTTAGCGTGCAATTACTTTTTGTAGAGCATTTCATTTCGATATCTGTTATAGTTTCCGAGATATAGCGTATCGAATATTTGATAATAATTGTCGATTTGTATGGGAGCTACCCTTTTTTTTGCCCCCACCCAAAAAATTTTTTCTCTATGGCGTAGCCCTTAGCGTGCAATTACTTTTTGTAGAACATTTCATTTCGATATCTGTTATAGTTTCCGAGATATAGCGTATCGAATATTTGATAACAATTGTCGATTTGTATGGGAGCTACCCCTTTTTTTGCCCCCACCCAAAAAATTTTTTCTCTAAGGCGTAGCCCTTAGCGTGCAATTACTTTTTGTAGAACATTTTATTTCGATATCTGTTATAGTTTCCGAGATATAGCGTATCGAATATTTGATAATAATTGTCGATTTGTATGGGAGCTACCCCTTTTTTTGCCCCCACCCAAAAAATTTTTTCTTTATCGCGTAGCACTTAGCGTGCAATTACTTTTTGTAGAACATTTAAAGTCGATATCTGTTATAGTTTACGAGATATAGCGCATAAAATATTTCACCAAATTTGTGCAATTGTAGAAAAAATACCCCTTCCCCTGGTCCTATCTGAAAAAATTTTTCCATTATTTAGGTCCCTTCTTTAGGAGTATCCGTGCCAAGTTTTGTGGCAAGAGTGACTATACTTACTGAGATATATAGGGATATATGCACGGATTTTGTCCTAAAAAAAATGGGTTACTCTGGGTTTTCGCTTATATCTCGGTCAATAGTGAACCGATTTTGCTGATTTTAAATAGCGATTGTTAGCGGGATATTTGTGATCGTTTGACACCATTAACTGGTCTGTATCTTTTTATTTGACTCCGGAAACTTGATTTCAACAGACGGACAGACGGACAGACGGACAGACGGACATCGCTAAATCGACTTTCCTATCTATAAGGATCCAGAATATATATACTTTATGGGGTCGCAAATGAATAATAAAGAAATTACAAACGGAATGACAAAGTGATATATACCCTATCACTATGTGAAGGGTATAAAAACAAAATCGTATCCATACATACGCACATATTTTGTAGTATGTATGTATATTTTTGGTGATTGTATAAGACAAAATCTACAACAGCCAATTCTACTACTCATTTGGTAGCATACCAAAAAAGCTAAATCTTCAAAGTTCTTTTCATGTTACCTTTAAGTTTAGTAGACTGTGAGATATCGACAAAAAAGGTTTGCCAAAAACAAAAAACAGTGTTAAACAAATTTTATTTAAGTGATCAAAAATAAAAAAAAAAAATAAATAAAACGGTATTTTCTTCTAAGTATTTTATTAATAAATAAACTAAAAAAAGTCTGATTTACATAAGAAAGAATTAAATAAATTAAATTTTTGTTGTTGGCTGTGTTAAAAAATAATGTTTAAAAGTTTTCCTACATTGTCAATGAAACAATTGTGGTTGTTAGGCTTAAGCAATAGTACTCGTAGCAATTTGTTTAAAAACTGTAAACCATCATATGGCTCTTCAGTGTCCCTCGTGGTGAAACGTTTTGAAGCAACCGCTTTAAATATTGCCGAACCTAATAATGAAGACACAAAAACAAATTACGTACCCTGTCTAGATCAGCGGGCAAAATTTGGTCATACCGGTAAACAATTAAAAGATAAAATTGCAACAGAGGTAAGTTTTTTTTTATATTTTAATATCCGGTGTAATATTCTAAGAAATATTTTTTAAGGTACTTAAAAGAAACTTAATATGATAATACATACATAATTATTAATCTCAATGTGTGAATGTGTGTATGTTTGTATGTATATATGTGTGTATGTATGTGTTTTATTTCTCTTTATCCTCTTAAGTAAATATTAAAAGGCTCTTGGTGCTTAACTAGAAGCGATTTTTCATTGTTGTTTGGTTCATTTGGGAGTTTTATCGATTTTTATTTTGTTTATATTAAGCACAAAGTTAAGTTGGTAAACGTATTAGAAAGCGCTTACATATTTAGATATTTACTTAGAGAGAAAGTTTTTGTTATTCGAGGAGATTTTTTTCAAAGTTAACAAAAGTGTTGTTGTATGTCTAGATAAATCCACAGACTAGAGTGCTTAAGGAAAAGGTTAGAAGGATAAAGAATATACATATGCGATGTTGCTCAACTCAAATCAAAAGTGGGGCAATCTTGTGATACATCTCTAAGTGAAATCGATTCTCAAAAGGCCATTCGAGGGGGAGAATTGGTTCCGGACTTTAAGAAAATATTTCCCACCATTGGAAAGTCTAAGGATAAGTCCACCATTTAACTGTCTCGTAATAAATCCCAGTTTTCTTAGATTGTTTTCAGATGGCTAGGGTTATTATTGGGAACGCAGATGCAAATTCTTCCGTTGTCCAAGTATGAAATTAAAAAAATGTATATTTTCATATGTACAAGGTGGGCCAAAAGAAGTCATCTGATGTTGTTTGGCTCTCATTTTTTTCTAAATGAAAAACTTCGATTACGTTTATTTGAACCTTTAGAATTTTATTGGTCAAGTCAAGATGATGATGTCGGCCAAATGGGCGCCGTAACAATTGATTGCTATACGGGATTGTTTTTTGGCATCTTTCATCACTTCAGCGAAAACATCGGGCCCCACAAAAAGTCTAGAATGGTCCGTCCTGTTGAATGTGGCTCCTCCAGTCCTAATTCGTTCAATTGCGACAGAAAGAACTTGGCTAACATGGTCCTATTACGCGCACCGTCCACGATGACTTCTCCAGCGTGAACAACCTACCATGCAGTCACTTTGAGCGGGTGTAATGGCTCCTCGTTAAACACTTGTGAATTTTCTGTGCTCCAGAAGCGATAATTTTGCTGCACGTACCCGTTGAGGTGGAAATGAGCCTCATCGCTCATTATGATATTGGTCGAAAAATCTATCACTTCGGCCTTTAGATTGAGGATGGCTTAGGCGTAGGTTACACGCGTTCGGCGGTCGACAGGCAGCAGCTGATACACGGACTGAACTTTGTTCGGGGACATGCGAAGGTCTTTGACCAAAATTCGCCTTAGGGACGACAGGTTGATAACTAATTGCGAGGCATGACGTCTGGTCGATGTTTCTGGCAACAGCTCGACATCCACGCCAACAGCGACGATATTTCCTGCAGAACGGGCACTCCGTGGCCGGCCACTCTTACTAGCGTCTCCTGTGGTCCCATACTCTTCAAGGTAGGTGGCCAAACGGCGTAGTCGGTGCCGAACAACCAGGGGATTCGGCGACGCAATTCGTGCTGCGCCAACACCAAAGACGAATTGTTCCGCGTTCTTAGGAAGTGTATCGCTCCATGGCTTGCTTACTTTTATTCTACATCTGTTTAGTTCACAAATGTCAAAACAGATTTGACATTGGCCACCATTTGCAAAAAAAGAGCATCTTTCAATAGGGTGATTTCTTTTGGCCCACCTGTGTATTTAGTCTTTCTTTCTTATCTATTCTTTTCTAAATTTCTTCTTTCCTTCCATCTCAACGTAATCTATCTGCCTCTCCAGGTAACACAAAGGGACCGAATTAAGAGGACCCAAGTGAGCTGCAATCCTTTTTTTCCTTCAACGGCTGCCTGTTCTACCTAACATAACCTAACCTATACTATTTAGGGGGAAAATTACGTCCTTCGATAATAATCGAGATTTTTTTGATGGATTGAATTATCAATGCTTTGGTCAAAGGAGTTTGGTTAAATAAGAGCTTTTAAATTTCGATTGTTATTGAATGCCGTAATTTGCCCAAAGGTTTCAACATTTTTTCTTTTCTTAATGTACATATGTACATATGTATGGCTGTGGGTTTGTTACATTTTTTAAATTAAAATCACAACAATTGCAAAATTTTTTTCGAAGATAAGTCGATTCATTTAAAAAAATTGCCCTCTAGCGGCAGTACAACTAAAAATAATTATTAAATATGAACTTATCGGTCTAAAAACCCCACAACACAAATGTTCGTTTAAAGTAAATACAATTTGTTTTCCTCTATTCTTGAATGCTTGGCAAAATAACATATCGTGAAAAATCTAGGTTCTCGAAATTAACTTTTGACCCATGGTTTTTTTTAGAAAAATTTAATTAAATAACCCATAGAACAAGAAGTGCGATGTTCCTCTGTACATTTTTTTCAGGCCCGCTGCAACTTGACCCAACCTAATGTACATGTGTATTTCTGTTAACATGTGACATGGTAAAAAGAAAAATAAACTTTTCATTTATCATCACTTTTTAAAAACAACAAAATTGTCAAAAAAAAAAACATAAACAGCAATGCCCTAGAATTAAGCTGCTAATGAACAAATATTTACATACGAATGCTTGTAGGTAAGTATGTAAATATTGAGTAAAGAACCAAAAACTATGTACAAAGTAATTTGGTGTATTACGCACAAAACGACATGGCAAATAGATTTAATCAATGTTGGAGGTGTGTGTGGGTGTTTTTTAAAGAACAAATTGTAGGCAAAATTTCACTTAAAAAGTTTTAAGCCAAAAATTTTGGATTTTAGAAATATGTATCTTCTAAGTATTCTCAAATTTCCTCGAACTTTATTCTTCAATTAATGTACTATTTGATTTTTTTTTTAATTTTTAACGAATTTGGGTGTTTTAACATTAAAAAAACAAATGATAAGAAATCAAAACTTGTCAATAAAAAATCACTTTTAAAAATATATAAAATATATACATACATAAATACATACATATAAAGAAAATATATTAGTTTAATATATTTTTATTTCCTTTTTCCTCAAATTTATTGTTAAAAAAGTCTAGTTTGTTTTAGTTATTTATAAAAAATGCTACCCCTCAAGCTCAAAATGTCAGATAATAAAAATTTTAAAACTATTTTTTAATTATCCTAAAATAAATTGTTAAAGGTGCTTTCGCACGATATGTATTTTACACATGACTTGTCAAATTTTGCAGTGCGAAATTGGTATCTGCCGTCTGAACGCGTTTAAACATTGCATGTGTGAAATACATATGTAAATGTCATATGACAAATTTGTAATTAGAGCGTGCTCTATTTTCATCTGACAAAGCATGTGTCATCAGTTGTTTTTAAAACAACAACAAGGAAGAGTAAGTTGTTTATTTTGGTTTGGAGGTTATGTCAGATGTAATTACACATGTACGTGTGAAAGCAAAAATTATAGACCATCAAAATGACAATTTTGACAGACATACGCAATTACATGTGGATTGCAAAAGTGAAAAGTCATGTGTAAAATACATATCGTGCGAAAGCACCTTAAATAGGTAGTTTAAAACAGTTTTTACACGTGTTTGTTTACTGCAACAAAACACGTGTGAACTTGAGAACGTTTGTTTAGTCTCTCTCTTTACACAAACCAACAATTAAACTACTAACAATGGTGAAATTAATTACCAGGTGAATTCATCCAGAAGAGAATTTTTGACTGACCTCTTTTTGCTTTTTTATATATATTGAGTTTTAAAACAGAGTCGGGAAATAACTTAAACCGTATTGTCAAACTTCATATGCAGCGATGCCAACTCAGTGCTTTTAGCACTATTTTTGGTGATTTTTAATGACTCAAAACGCGAAATTTTTGGTTTTAGTGCCAAACTAAGAAAAGGCACTAAGCTAGTGCTTTCTCAATTTTTCGATAGTGCCTTTAGTGCTTTTAACAAGTTATAAAATTTTTAAATTTATCAGCGATTATTGTATGCAGTGACTGTTTTTGCAAGTCTCACGAATGTTTTTTTCGCCAATAAACTGGGAATTTTTATTAAAACCGAATATGCTTGAACTCTTATTTAAAGCGGCTGTATGACCCGCTTTAAACCAAAATTTTTTTTAAGTAAACAGATGTTTTATATAAAAATATAAATTCGTATTGTTTACCTAAAACTGAAAATTTTTAGTGGACCTTAAACAAATTCTTAAAAAGCCGGATAAATATTAACTGCCTTTCAATAAACTTATTGAGGATTATTATAAAAAAAATCCAAACATTTAAGAGTTCGTTTAAAAATTCAACAAACAATTTTTCATTATTCAACTGTTTTGATTTTCTTTTTTCCCTATACATCTGGATAACCATTGGTTACCACTCAATATATTATAGGGGCTACTGAAAACAAAACCTTTTTTCGCATTGCAATAATTTATAAATATTGGGAAAATTGAGATCAGATCCTGAATAATATTTGGGAAATGCTGTAAAGCTGAAATTTTTAGTTTTCGCTTAATAAAACACTTGTGGGGCGCGTATGGTGTGTAATGGATAGGATTCAGTTTAAAACAAGGTTATTATGCGAAATTTTGTGGAGAGTAAAATTTAAAGCTGTTTTAGCCCTAAGAAACACATGAACAACCAGTCGGATGGACGGACAGATGGACATGCTCTAATCGACTAAGAAAGTGAATCTCAGTCTACGGGTTATAAAACAAGTGGGTCTTAGAGCCATCCCTAAATAAGAGCGGAAAGCGGAACGTTTTTTACCGCTGAAATGCCATACCTAAACAAAAGCGGCAACGTTATGTCAAAACGATAAAAACAGGGTTATCAAACAAATAAATATAGCGACCCTGATTTTGTCGTGCAAGCATGGATTCTTATGAACTAGCTCTATAATTTGTTCGTTTATATTCTAAATTAACAAGGAAAAATAAAATAAAAAATATATTATCTATATTTTATTGAAAATATTTACTTACCTCCATTTTCTAATTTCAAATATATTTTTTTCTTGTTTTTTATTTTTTTTTGTTTTTTATTTTGTTTACAATCATGGCGCAATAATTTATCCATAATTGACACATAATTTCACCATGCTTACAATTGTTTTCTTCTTCAACTAACTTCACTACAAAACGCTCTGTCAAAATCGGATTTTCCAATTGCAAAGCGTTACCGTTGCGTTGCCGCCGCGTGATTTCGGTATGCTCCATACAAAATGTATGGGCATGAGAACTTTTGACAGCTAAAAAACGCTTTCCGCTTTTGTTTAGGGATGGCTGTTAGACTATTCCTTTAGGGCGATATAAACATCTGACAAATGCATAATATTCCTTTCACGTTTGTGATGTGTGCATAAAAAGTTTAGTGATTTTTTACGGTTTCCTGCATGCAAAACTACGCTTTTTGGCGCCTTTTTTTGTGTATGATGTGCTTTTTGCTTTTGAAAAGTTGGCATTACTGTCCATATAAAAAAAAGTAGAAAAGTCAAAAATTCTCTCCCTGATTAGTTTACCTGATAATTAATTTCACCATGCTACTAATAGTGCTGCAAACTTTGGAAACTCAAAAAGCGTTAAAATTGTTTGCTCTAAATTTTAAGGCGATTTCTTTTTAAAACGGGAAACAATTTGCAACAATGGTATAGAGAAAACTTTCAGTAAAAAAAATGTCGTAAACAGGGTCTCGTGACCCAAGCTTTCCTTTTTTAGTTGGGTTTACACGAAAACAAAATAAAAAGTTAAACTTAAATTTTTATATAAAAATAAAAATTTACATCTTTGTACATATTCGTAATATAAAAAAAGTAATATGTTGCACAATATATTAAATAAAAATATCACGATTTAGGTGTTTATGCGAACTAAAGCAATACAGGCCAAAGATTGAAAAAAATCATCCGGTATAAAAAATCTATCTACAAATAATTGATGTTTACATACCAAATGGCATGTGTATATGTATGTACGTATCGCTAATTTGCTTTACCCTGCAAAAAATCTTGGACCACATGGTCCGTTTTAGCTGAAATGGACTAGTTACAACATGGTCCTTGTGTAATGCAGTCATGGACCATGTCATTGTCAAACAAGAACTTGTAGTTACTTAAGTGATATGCGTTCGTGTTTTAACGATTGCGTACAAAAAACACGATCTTTAAAACACGAACGCATATCACTTAAGTAACTACAAGTTCTTGTTTGACAATGACATGGTCCATGACTGCATTACACAAGGACCATGTTGTAACTAGTCCATTTCCAAGTTGTTTGTAGGTAGGATAGAGTAGTTTTGAAACTACTCCGACGTAATGCAAATCTGGGTTAAGTGGTCCGGCCCTAGGACATCATAATGTTAAAAAGACCATGTTTTTTACATGCATTTGGGTTAGTTTTGGAGTAATCCTACTCCTTTATGGACTAGTCCATACACGCATGTATGGACTAGTCCTGTTTTCTGCAGGGTAACAGCGTGATAATTAAAAAAAAAACATTTTTTGAAAAACGCGGTTGAAGTTTTTGTTTTCAAACATTTACTAGAAAAGACAAACGGCATTTTCACTTGAATCGTTAAAAGTAGAAAAAATTTAGTGTTAAAATTTGTATACAGTATAAGGCATAACATGACATTTTGGTCATGAATCGTTAACTCCAAAAATCCATTTTTTGAGTTAAGACGTTGTTTAAGCAAATGAGTCATATGTACTTGATAATACATACATATGTACAAGGCTATGCACAAACATAAATGTTTTTTGTTTAATTTTATACATACATATGTGTTTGAAACAGAACTGCACAAACAAGGGGGTTTCATAAAAAATTCATAAACATCATACATATGTAAGTATAGAACAGGGTGTCTGGTACCATATTTATGTATATTTTCAAACTTAAATAAAAACGTAACAATTGACACAAAGTTTTATAAAGAGCACTAAACGATAGAATGGAAGTGCGGGTTTTATTTGTATACCATCCAGATCATCCCGATGTCTTCCTTCGAGTTGAACACACTGTTTCAAACAAAGCCTTGTTTTCTGCGCCACAATTGAGCTGATTTTTCAATGAACATTTTTATTTAAAGTCACAAGAGATTGGAGATTGTCATTATAAACCCTATCTTTAAGGTAGCCTAAAATAATCCATGGGAGTTAGATCCAGTGATCTCGGTGACCATTGGATGTCTTCACAACGACTGATCAGTTTTTGGGGAAAATTTTCCCAAAGCAAACTCATCGAAGCTCTGGCTGTGTGTGCAGTCACCTCATCCTGTTGAAACCACAGGTTTGGCAAAAAGAATTCCGTAACCATGCGTCGATAACTTTCATCGTTGACATTCGTCGCCTGGCCCCGAGAATTTTAGAAAAACAATGGTCCAATTATCTCATGCATGACTAAGGCACATCAAAAGGTTACCCCTAGGCATTGCAATGCTTTTTGATGTCTCAATCGAGGGTTGCGGGTTCTTGGAGACCATTAACGGCAGTTTGGCTTGTTGACGTGACCGTTTAAGTGAAAAAAAGCCTCGTCGCTAAAAAAAAGGGATTTACAGTGCGAAAACCCTCTAACATCGTTTTACAAAAATTTTTGCTTTAATCAAAGTCACTTTCTTTCAATTCTTAAACTATTTACATTTAAAAAGAATGGAAGTTCAGATCGTTTTTTTAAATTTCATGAATAATCGCTCTTGGAAGTCCCTTTGAGGCTGCTTTTTTCCATATTGAAAATGCAGGATTTTCACGTAAGCTGCTTTTAACCAATTCAACGTTTTTGGGAGTACTTAAAAATCGAATGGACCTTGGCCGTGGGACACCCAAAGCAGTTGCGTGGAACTTTTGCACGCACGAACAAATTAAATTTTCACTAGGTCCATCACGTATTCGCCGAATACCGAGCTTTGAACCAAATTGTCGACGAGCATTTACGTAAGAATCATTTCTCTTAAAAAATGTCTTCACAGCGAACGCGCAATGCTCACTGAATCACTGCGACGTCATGACTGACAAATCCGCGCAATCAATAATTCCAACGGCGCCACTCTCCCTCCGCACCGTTTATTACTTTTTGAAAAGATCGTATTTAAAAATATAAATTTGCCACCAGACACCCCGTATTACTTACCTCTTTTTTTTACGCTTCACATAGTGATAAGGGTATATATCAGTTTGTCATTCCGTCTGTTATTTCTTTATTATCCAATTGCGACCCCACAAAGTATATTTATTTCGGGTCCTTATAGATAAGGAAGCCCATTTAGCCATGTCCGTCTGTGCGTCTGTTGAAATTATGTTTCCGGAGTCACTTAAAGTACTACGGACCAGGTATTAGTGTCAAACTATCAGAAATATCCTGCTATTTAAAATGAGCAAGATCGGTTCACCACAAACCTAGATATAGGCAAAATACTGCGATTGCTCCAGTTTTTTTTAAACAAAATCCATACAAAAAATGTAACAAATGTTATCAACTGGCAACACTGTTAATCATACATATGGATGTGCATAAATACGCATTTAGTTTCTGTATGTATGTTTGGACGTAGGTATGTATGAACATGTGTTGTTGATTTCGGCACACGTTTGACAATTCAAACGCAAAATATAGTGACGACTGTTTTTATGAAAGGAGTTTGACAGTTATAGTTTACTTTCGCTCTTAACACTCTTGCAAAGACAATAGATATATTTAAATCGTTTCATACCTGTATATTGTTTTTGCTTAATATGTTTTCTGTTTTTTTAAGAGCCATAGCGTGTGTTGTTTTTTGCGATTGTTGTTATACCCTTTACATAGTGGTAAGGGTATATATCAGCTTGTCATTTCGTTTGTAATATTTTTGAAATATCCATTTGCGACCCCATAAAGTAAATATATATTCTGGATCCTTAAAGTTCGTCACAATTGTTCATATGTTGTGAGTTTTTTGTTTCGAAAACTATGATGGCTATGTACTTGAACCCACCACAAATATTTATAATACTTACGGTTCGAAAACAACTGGGTAAACAAAATGACCAATGTGAAGGGTATATAAAACTCGGCACAGCCGAATATACCGCTCTTACTTGTTTTCTAAATAATTGATAAGATACCTAAAATGTATCTTTAAATAATTGATAGGCACCGCGCAAATTCCCTCTTTTATCTTAACTACACGTATACAAAGCATTAGAAATTTTTAGTCAGTCTCAGATGAGTTTTCAAACAAAGCAGTCGATTACCGCTTGTTTGTTCAATTACACTAACAACAATATTAATTCTATATTGTTGTTAGTGAAATTGAACAAACAAGCGGTAATCAACTGCTTTGTTTGAAAACTTATCTGAGACTGACTGAAAATTTCTAATGCTTTGTATACGTGTAGTTAAGATAAAAGAGGGAATTTGCGCGGTGCCTATCAATGCTTTAAATCTTCTCTAAGCAAAGTTTCAAAGTTAAGGGCTAACTATATTGTGCTTAAACAAACTCATGCTAATGTCAAATATCAACGAAAAGCCTGTCAAATGCTTAAGCAATTTATTGGAGACTTTTGAGTGGCTATATTGTACTTTTTGAACTTAAATATTTACAGAACTCAGTTGCAAATATTTGTACTTTTGCAAAAACTGTTTTACTTTCATATTCCAAATATATGAATTTTTTTTCGTAAAATGTTATTTAAGTAACATCTACAATTTAAAAATATTAAACCATTAGCAAATAAATAATAAAATTATATTATAAAAGTTAATAAATAAAAAATGTTTTTTTCATAAATAAAAGTGTTCTTAAAAGTGCAACTGTGCGCCCAGCTCATGTATACACAGCTGATCCATTAATCAAAGTACGACCAGGTTCGCTTTTTGCTTAAACAAATGTAACTTGACGAAACTTAACGAAAAGTTGCTTAAGAACATTATAGTTATACACATTTAAACATATGTATTCGCGCTTTTGCTTAAGTAAGCAAAAGCACATTATAGTTAGCCCTTTACAAACACACATTTCTTTGTGTGTAACACATACATATGTACATACGTACACATATTTTCTTTCTTTTGTGCTTTTTTGGGGTGTGTTAGAAATGAGTCAGTTATTTCTCTTCTTTTTGTTTTAAATACCAATACTTCCATACACTTTTTTTTTTAAATTGCGGTGAATTTTAACAACCAGGTACTAACTTCCGAAAATTTTTAAACGCCGATGTCTAGACAAAAAATAAATTAAAAAACTTATGTATGTAGTAGTAAATCAAAACGCTGTAGTTGGCCAAACACACTTTCGTCTCTCCTACATCGCACTACTTTTAACTCTACAAAGTGATAGGGGTGTATGAATACATATGTACCTATATCGATTTCCTATCCCGTTTTTAATTTTTCAAATTTTTTTCTGAACTTGCTGTAGCTGGAATTTGAACCTGGGATTCTCCGAACTGTAACACCAGCGCGCTACTATCTCGGCTATCGAGCCACTTTATTTTTAAATGTAAAAATATATCCAAAAACAACAAGCTTTTTCTACTTGAAAACCTAAGTACGAATCGTACTTAAAAATTTTAAAAACGATTTTGAATGAATTCAAGAATGAAATTCTTGATTTTAGAATGTGTTTTTTCTTTCTGTGTACATAATAGCTTTACCGCATATAATTATATAGGGTGTTTCTATGTACATATTGCACAGTAAATTAAAAACAGCCAAAAATAAAAACTCATCAGGACAATTTCTGCTTTTTTAAAACAGTTTCCAGATTAAATCTCCACACGAAAATTCCGTTTGCATTTCAGTAAACTTCATTCTAAGAACGTTCCTTTACTGTTAACTTGGTTTTTGTAAGGAGAAATGAAGACTTTTGACTGTTTTCAATTAAGTATCCGATATGCATGTACATACCCGTCAAACCATAAGTTCCGATTTTTTTAAAGAATTTGTTACGACTAGTTGAAAAAGTCTTTCGAATTCGGGACCGAAATATTACCGAAATCGTAACGATTTTTATATGAAAGGGTTGACACGACTTCGTAAAGATATTTCGGTACAATAAGTCTGACTTTAGAAAAACTCAAAACATTTTGTTCGTTAGGTACATAACTAAAGACAAATTAAAATACATATTTGAGGAATGATTTTCCATTTTTTTAATTTGATTGACCAGTGGCTTGGGTCTTTTATCACATGGTTTTCACGGCTATTTTTCGTTAACAGTTTTATTAAATACCCTGCAAAAAAACAAAAAAAAAATTGGGCCACATGGTCCATTTTATCTGAAATAGACTAGTTCCAACACTGTGCTAGGTAATGCCCATGTCAGTATGTGTCCGATAGGGACTGGTAAATCGACTTCCATTATAGTCGAAAGTCGATTTTGACCTCAAAAAAATCGATTTTTTGTAATCGGCCTTTTGTTGACGATTTTATATTGAAATCGATTATTGAGCCCAAAAAATCGATTTTACCTAAAAAATTTTTAAATGCTATAAATTTGAAGAATTATTCTATTAACACAATTAATTTCAAACTATCTGTTGTGTGTTCGTATTTAAATTTTCACTTATTTAATTTCATACATTGAAATTATAATGGATATTTGCACTTAAGTATATAATTATGTATGAAGTTAAACTATCTAAATTTGTTTATGACCTGCGAGCTGTGTAATCATTAAATACATACACCTTTTCTTATAAAACCTTTCTTTGGGAAAAACTCAATTTACTTACTTTAAAATCATTTTTAAGGGTATCTATTCATTTTTAATACAGCGTCAAAATAAAAGTCGACTTTGAATTATAATCGATTAAAAGCTTCGATTAATCGACTTTGAAAATCGAGATTAAAATAGTTGATCGTAAAATCGAAAATCGATTTTCGGCTTTGCTTACCATTCCCTTGTGTCCGACCCTACCACATTATTATATTAAAGGGACAATGTTTTTTTCACACAATTGGGATACTTTTGAAGTAGTCTTACTCCTTTATGGACTAGCCCATACACGCATACATTGATTATTCGCGTTTTCTGAAAGGTTCGTATGTACTAGTACATATGTGAATATGGACGTACATATGTATATTGGTGGTTCTGAGATTTCCGGACAATTTATTGTCCCTGTTTATTTAAATAGGGAAAATTAAAATATATTCCACTTTCTTATTTACTTTTGGATAAAGAACTTCTTTTTCACTGAAATATCTTTTCTAAAAATGTTTTTTTTTAAAAAAAAAAACTGCCTACCAAGTCTTCAAATATCATTCCCCTGGCTGTCCCCAGCCCTACTTTCACTTAAATTTGTCTTTTTGGTAAACAAACAATAGTGCTTAATAAAAAAATGTATTTTTATGTATCAAGAATATATTAAAAGAAACAAATTATGGCCTTAATTAAAAAATAAGTTGTTGAAAAAGAAACAGCAAGTGTACTGCAATCACCTTTATATGTTTGTTTAAATGTGCCGGATCTTATAAACCCTTCACGTTGGTATTTTATAACGCCCAGGCATTTGATCTGGCCATGTTGTTTTTGAACTGCAAACTGACGATAGCCATCCTCGTAGTTAAGTTAATACAAATACACTAAAAAGCATTTTATTTAAAAAATGGAAAAATCACGTTTTGTTTTGCTACTCCTAATGTATGGGTTTTGCCCCAAAATAACTGGACAATCATAGTATTTTGCATATATATCGGTCCGTAATTAACCGATATTGCTGATTTTAAAAAGCAACCATCCTAGGCAAATTTCTGATGGTTTGACCTTAATACCTGGGGCCAAATCGTCGCATTCGATTCGAATCGAAATTTAAAAGTTCTTATTAGAATTCCTATATTAAAAGCATTGACAACTCGATCAATCGAGTAAAATGTCGACTCGAATCGAATGCGACGATTTGGCCCCTGGTAGTGGCGTAGTACTCAAATTGAGTCCGAAAACTTGATTTCAACAGACACACAGACGGACATGGATGGATAGACTTTTCTTACACTTTATGGGGCCGAAAATGGATATTAAGGAAATTACAAACGAAATGAAAAACTGATAGGTATATACCCTAATCAATATGTGAAGGGTATAATAAAAAAATGGATTCTTTTAACCCAAAAAATAGCATCGATTCATTTCGTAAAAATAATTTTGTGAGTTCGATAGGCAAGCACATCTGTTTACTTCTGTATGTTCATAATGAACTTTACCTGTATGTAAGCTTCCAAAAAATTGTTTGTTGGGAAATAAAATAAGATGTTAAAAAAAAACACAACATTAATGTTAAAATATACAAAAAAAATTATTAATATCTACATAATTTAAGTTTTCGCTCATTTCTTATTTGTTTTATACATAAACATACATATATACACACGTACACACACTTACATACATTTATACATATACGAAAATCATTTAAAAACAAGCCCCTTTCGAACTGCAAATTTGATTGGTCTCGTGATACACATTAAAAAAAATAAATTTGTAATAAAATGCTTAATAAATTGCTTAGTAAAAATAGAAAAGAAAAACTAAATTTAGTAAATATGGTTGGTAACAAAAATTATTTTGCACAACATTTCTATCAGATATTAAAGTAAACAAAAATGTGGACAAAAAATTATTTAATATGTTTTTTTTCATTCCAATTATGTAGTACAAAAATAATAGTTTTATGCTTCAAAATTTGTTTTATTAATTAAAATTGAATTGACTTTTAATATTTTTTAGTTGTATGTATGTATAGGTAATTACATTTGTTCCACTTGAAATTTAGTGTTTAGAATTAATATAATTTAATATAGGAATAAGGCAAATTTTTGCTTCCATTGTTTTGGATTTAGTTTATATTTACATTTTTTTTACTTTGGAAAATTTATTATTTTCCATTAATTTTAAAAGCAACTTCATTTGAAAAGGCAGGTTTTTCTACCAATACTAGCCAAGTAGAATGCATTTTCGAAACCATCTACATATAGGTTTTTATCATCAGTACTCTTTTAGAGTTATAATTTTTGGTATCTTGTTTTTATTTCTAAATTTGAATGCTGATTTCAAATCGAACTTCAAATTTATAATTTGAAAATTCGTTACACAGAAGTTTTTGTTGGTCGCTTTTAAATCAGATTCCCCGAATAAGTTTAATTTTAATTTTTTTTAAATTTTGTACACTAAGGTCATCTTAATTAATTTGCTTTTTTAAATTTTGAAAACAAAGATGGGGATAGTTAAAATGCGGTTATTGCAATCCAATACAATTAGGGGAATCACAAGGTGTTATTTTATGTTCTATTGTCATAATGTTATAAAACTTCACAATGGTTTAAAAAACTTTACCAACAATTAGACACTCGGCGCAGGTGTATGTGGAATTGTTATGACAATTTAATAAAAACCATACGACGTAGTATTTTTTTAGAACTATTTTCGTATGAAAGGCATCTACAGTGTTTTTAAATCATTGTGAAATTTTAT
Organism: Melanophora roralis; assembly: GCA_963583895.1. NCBI lineage: Eukaryota > Metazoa > Arthropoda > Insecta > Diptera > Rhinophoridae > Melanophora > Melanophora roralis. The sequence continues at coordinate 61,422,425 of OY757191.1, read as the reverse complement.
AACATTTTGACAATGGGACATATGTAATAGAACACTTTGTGAACTCCCTAAATATGTGTGTGGACTTCACAAGTCTTACAAGTGATTTAATAGTGTTTGTGCTATTTTTAAATTTAATAATTTCCTTAATGCCAAATATTGGCATAGAGAAAAAAAATTTAGGAAATACATGCTAGTATTTTGCAGACAAAGTATTGATATCGGAAATACATTTTAAACGGCCAAACTTCCCAGCAAAACCTACAAATGTAATTATTAACGCCCTTAGTTAGTTTTTCTATCGTAACAACCTCATTACCTTGTAACCTATAAAATAATGACAGCTCATTACTAAAACTCAAAAAAAATTTGCTGGATTAGTTAAGGCAACGAGTGTAAGTTTAAAGTCCTTGAGGCAAAATTGTGACATTATCTCTGGCCAGAAAAAATATAAGACAACAACAAACAATTTTCAAAAAGACCAAAAAATGCAGCTCATTTAGATATTGACATAAAACAAATTTATTGTTTACAAATTTAAAAATGTTTGACATCTGCTAAATATCTTTTGTTTTATTATAAATATGAATTTGCTGTTTTATTATTTGTTTTTATATTTGAATAATTTAAAAAATTGTTGCCATTTTGTCTTACTGACAGTTTATCATTTGCGCCATTGTTATTTTTGCCACATGCCAAATCATCAAAAGAGGGAAACACAGTGGGAGCAAATGAAAAGTAAATAGCACGTGTCTTAAAGATAATACGTGTGAAAATTATGTTCTTTTTATATTTTTACGATTATTGTCTGTACAAAGTGCTACAATGCTGGTGCTACAGTTTTTTGTTTAATTTGATTATAAAAATTTTGATAAGCAAAGTAAAAGACTTTGACCGGTAAAGCTTCTTTTACGCGTAATGCTCTTAACATATGACTTGTCTCTTTTGCAATTCATTGCAAAATTGTCCTTTTACAGTTTGATTTATAATTTTTGGTTTCATACGAACATATACGTATGAAATTACCTTCAAACCAAAATAAAAAAAAATTTGCTTTTCCTTGGAATTTTTCTAAAAACAACTAAAGTCATATGCTTTGTCGGAGGGAAATAAAACACGCTCTAAATAAAAATTTGTAATATGAATTTAACACATGTATGCATTGCACAAAACGCTGTCTTGATCAGTTCACAAGGCGTGTATCAGTCTTGCAGTGAAAAATTTACGAGTCATATGTAAATTACCTCCCATGTGAAAGCACTTTGAGTAGCTTGTTTGTTTTATCATTTAGCTTCTTTCAGCGCGTATATTTGTACATGTTTGCACATACATACATGTGTACAATGTTCATATGTATTTACATATTTATATTTATTCTAATTTAATTGTAAATTTAAAAATGGATCTATTAAGCCTTAAATTCGCTAGATATTTATTTTAATTATCTTTTTGTAATTATGTTATTTAAATTTTAAATCTGATTAAATTAAAATCTCAAAACTGTACACATTATTTGAGAGCATTTTTGAAATATTTTTTTTTACTCTCTCGTTGCTAGTAATTACTGGAAAGTTGTTGAACACAACTAATAACTAATTCATATTTTGACAAGTAAAATAATTTTACAAATATATTTTTTTTTGTTATTCTTACAGCGCAATCAAAGGAGCGCACCACTTTTAAATTTAGTTTTTGCCAATAGAAAACTATCCTTTTATGATACTACTAGTCATGCACCATCACAGGAGGATGTCAAAAGGTAAGTTAATCTAAGAAAAAAAAATTCGTTTAATTAAACAAATGCGTGCCAGGGATGATGAACGGAAAATCTCGAGTTCTGAAGACCTGGGATTTTTCTGGGGTGTTTAAAAAATGATTCCCGAGATGATCTCGGATTTTTTTTAATTATCTAAAGAATTTCAGCAAGAAATATCTTATTTTAAATGCTTAACTTACAACTTTTTGTTATTTATTTAAAAATTTTATAAGTTTTTATTAAAAAAAAAAAAAACATTTCTGCTTCTAAAATTAGGAAAAATTACCCCAAATTTTCGTGTTGTTGTTGTTTTCAATGTAAAAAATTGGAATAATTTTTTAGGGAGCCAGTAAAAAACATTCCCTTCATAGAAAAAAACTTCATATAAAGGGCAATTCAAAAAATAGTACACCGTTTTTGTGTTAAAACTAAATGTAAAAACTTAATGCATGTATACTGAAATTTGTTAGGATCAACACAAAAATAAAAAAGTTTAAAACAAAAAATCCCGGAAAATCCCGGGATCTAGAAAAGCTCGAGATGCTTCAAAATCAACTCCGATCGTCATCCTTGATTGGTACATATATTGTGTATGAACGTTTATGTTTTTTTTAATATTATTTTCAAAACACGATTCTCTTAATTTAATATAAATCTGGGTTTGCAGTTCAGATGCTGTCAATGAAAAATATCAGTGCATTATAACTTTTGTTGTATCTTGAACAAATTTTCGCAATGGGGTTTTGACGATTTAGTAAATTGTTCTAAAAACTTCGACAAATTTAAATTATGTCTAATCGACTTAATTAAAAAGTCGAGATCTGTTGCTTTAACTACCCTTGCCGTTTTTGTGTAGCTTTAGGTTTAAATTAAAAAAATTAAATAAAAAATATAAACTTAAGAAAATTAATAAATCAGCCTAATCAATAAAGACCAGGCAATGGAAATAATAGTTATTTCAAAATTTTCAATGAAAAGAAGCATGTGCAAGAATGCATCGGAAAGTCAAGTACAATACACAATTTTGACGATATTAAACTAAATTTTTGAAAATAAATTCCTTTTTAAATTTTTGATTTAATTTTTTTTAAATAATTATGGTATTTTTAATTTTTATTTTTTTGGCAGAAAAAATTCTTATGGTGACAGATTTATATTTTCAAACTTAAATATAAAACATAATAATTGACACAAAGTTTTATTAAGAGCACTGTACGATAGAATGGAAATGCGGATTTTATTTTTTAAAGAGTATGTCAAACCTCTACAACTGTCCAGGGCGAGAACGGCTCCCATTGAATTTTCCTCACGAACATTTTTGTGGTATATACTTACACCCTGTCTCTGCCCCTTAACAGGGCTGCCATACAAAGCTTAACTTTTTTAAACATTTTTGTCAATCGCTTCCACAGCTTCCAGGGTGCTCCTACAAAGGTCAAATAAAAGACCGACCCAAATTATTTTTTCTTCCAAACACTTTTGTTTAACATACTAACCTCTCTCTCCAGCATCTAACAGGGTTGCCACACAAAATAAAAAAAATAGGGTAAAAAACCCTTTCAACTTTGCGGGAGTCGCACTTATAGATATAAAATAAATTATACATACCCGCATTAGTCTTTCCTCCCCAACATATTCTTGGAACATACTTACTTACCCCCTATCTTCATCACCCAAGGGGTTGCCATACAAAATTTACAAAAATGATGTAAAAACGCCCATTACTTCTCCAGAGTTGGCCCTAGAGAACTAAAGTGTTCATCTGACCCCCAAAAATATTCCAAGAACATACTTACCCCCAACCTACATCGCCTAAGGGGTCTCCCATACAAAGTTTGGGAAATAGTAATAAATCCCTCCTACAGTTTTTAGAGTGCTCCTACAAAGGTTAAATTTAAAAGCGACCCCAGTTAATTTTTTCTTCCAAATATTTTTGTGGGACATACTTACCCTCTATCTCCACCCCCTTAGGGGGTTGCCATATAAAATTTAAAAAATTAGAGCATATAAGATTCGGCTCAGCTGAATATAGTGCTCTCACTTGTTTTAACTATCGTTTTCCCTTTCTTCAGGATTTTTTTTGAAAACCCCAAATGTCGTTTACAAAGCTTTTTATGATTTGTAGCTTATTTTATTCGCAATATTCCCACCTGTATGAGAAAATCAAAAAATTTGATGAAATGTATCAGCATAACCACCTTACTTCGGGCAAAATATGAGTAGAATCCATAACAAATCTGAGCCCGGTAGAAAAAAAAACTAACAGCGCATTTGAATTAACCGCACTAAAACCTCCATGGAAAACAATTTTTTTCATTTAAAGACGATTTTTGCTGCAGATCAGTGTTATAACTTCCTAACTTGCTTTGTATATTTCAGTTCATTAACATTTAACCTCTGTGCGCTTTCCACACAAAGCCACAACATTTGCATAGGTTACAGGACGAAGGCGATGAAATTTACATATTTTTTGTAAAATCATTGTGGGTATCATGAAATAACTCCCAATTGAAATAACTTTCAACGGAAACGAAATCGCTCCAAACGTGAAAGAGTGCAATAACTTCCAACATTAGAAATGAAATAACTCCTTATAACTGAGAGTTATTTTATTAAAAACCCAAAATGGAACTTACTTCAAATGATATAAGCCCCAACAAATATTAAATAACTCTCAACAATAATAAAATAACTCCCAACAAAAATTTTAAAAAATTCCTAAATAAAATATAAAGAATGCCAAAAAGTTTCGTATCCACTAATAAGACTTAACTAACGTGAAATTATTTTTCAAAATAACGGTGGTAAGCATATCCATCCTCCGTCCGAACGCTGGAAAATAAACTCTAGTGGATTTGAACCGCCGGCTTTGCTATAGCTTGGGCTAGGTGGTGAATTTTAAACTCTATTTTAGGCTAATTAATTGATTTTGGGTGTTCAAAGCAAGTGGGGTAAATAGCCGGTCTTCGTCCGGGCGCAAGGTATAAAACTTTTGGTGGATTCGATCCGCAAGCTTCGCTGAAGCCTCGTCCGGGCAATGGGCCTTAAGCTGTAGTTAATACGAAAACTTAAGATGTGAACAATAATGATGTAACGGCATGTGTTTTTTGTCGAAATGTTTAAATTTAGCAAGGCTGCTATTTAAAAATCACTAAAGCCCGGCCGAAGGAAACAGCTAAGATGGCGGGTCGAATTCGAAGGCCGGCTAAATACGCCACTTTTTTTACACCCAAAATTGTCACCTTTTACACCAGCGTGAATTTTCTCTCCAAGTTAACAGTGCTGTTGAAAGTCGGCCTTTGGCCGGGCGCAGAAAACATGAACTGTAGCTGGTTCGAACCGCTGGCTTCGCTATAGCCCTCGGCCGGTCACATGGACTTAAGTTCTAGTGATTTTTAAATACCAGCTTTCGTAGCTTCATAGCTGAAGTGTCGTAAAATTTATATTAAATTTGGCGAAGCTCACATTTGGAGAGCACTAGATCTTAAAGTCCGTTGCCCGGACGAAGGCAACAGCGCAGCGGGTGGATCGAATCTACTAGAATTTTTATTCTTTGCGCCCGACCGAAGGCCGGCTTTATACGCTACTTCTTTCAAAACCCCAAAATTTTTAATTAATTGTCACCTTTTACACTAGCGTGAATTTCTCCCCCTAGTTAGTGGATTCGAACCGCTGGCTTCGTTATAGCCTGCGGCCAGGCACCGGACATAAGCTCTAGTGATTTACATATATATTACAAAATTTTTAAGGCTAGTTTTCTTAATCAACCTTTTTTAAATGTTCTGGTATATACACTTACTTTTGGTAACATAAAATAGTTCCCAACAAAAATAAAATAACTCCCAACACTTCGATAAAATGGGCGTTATTTTATAATGAAATACCTTCCAATTAAAAATAATGAAATAAGTCCCAACGAATTGATAGTTATTTCATTATGTAATAAGTTCCAATCTATCAAAAATAGTCGCGAGAAAAACGGTATTGAAATTCAACGAAATCGCCCGATAAATGACCGAGATATAAGCAAAAAACCAAGACTACCTTCTTTTTTTAGTCCAAAAACAACAACAAAGAACATGCTTATGTATGTAATAATAAAAAAAAACAACAAAAAAAGAAAGAACAGAATCAGTCATGTTGATATTATCCCAATAAGCATTTTGGCTGAAATTCAAGTGGAATTACATTTGAAATCAAGTCACAATTTCCAATTTCCAGTGTTGAATTACAGTTGAAACACAGTTGAATTCAATAGCGAATCCAGCAAAATTAACCATTGAATTACAGTCGAACAAAACAGTACCTTTATAGTGTAATTCCAGCCTTGAATAACGGTGTGATTCAAGTTGAACCGAACCTGTTTTGACACTTGAATTCAAGCATGCAATGATTTTCCATCAACTCTGTGCCATAAATAACGTATGCTTCAAACAAATTTGTTGTTGTTTTTTAACAAACTTCAAACAGACTGGAAAGAGGATGGATTTTAAATGTAATTCAAGCTTGGATTCACACCGGAATTCCAACATTGGAATTCACAAAAAATTTGTGCTTATTGGGATTGAACCACACCGAAAACGAAAATTTTATTAGTATTAGTATTCATACATATAACAGGGTTGCCATACAAAGCTTAAATTAAATTTTTTTTAAATCGCTCCTACGGCTTCCAGGGTTGTCCTACAAAGGTAAAATATAAGACCGACCCCAATTAGTTTATCCACCAAAACATTTTTGTGGAACATACTTACACTCTATCTCCAGCCCCTAACATGGTTGCCATACAAAATAAGGTAAAAAAGGCTACAACTTCCCGAAGTCGCCCCTAGATGAATAAAATGTTTCACTGACACCCATTAGTGTCCCCTCCTAAACATATTCCTAGAATATACTTACCCCCTGTCTCCACCCTCTAAAGGGGTTGCCAGACAAAATTTGAAAAAAAGTAGGATAAAAACCCCTACAACTTCCCCGTTGTCACCCGTGGAGCGTTAAAAAATGACACGGACCCCTGTTTAAAAATAAGAAATATTTCATAAGTAAAAAAATGGATAAAAATAAAAAAGTTTGGGATTTCGAAAGGCCAATATGAAAGGTATATAAGATTCGGCACAGACGAATATAGCGCTCTAACTTGTTATATTTTTAACTTTATAACAACATCAGTTAACACATAGCTTTTTATAACCTAATTGTCAATACTTCCAATCACGATATGGCATTAGCTTCTATATGCAGTATATTATTGTTGTTTATTCCTTTAAAAACTCAAGAATCAAATAACAATAAATTACAAGCTAATTTTCCTAATTACTTAATTAAATATGTAACATCTAATAGAAACCAATTAACAAAACACGATGTGTTTGATATTTTTAGAAACATTTCAAATGAATAGCAAAATTTTGAAGGATTATATTTTTATACCCTTCACATAGTGATAAGGGTATATATCAGTTTGCCATTCCGTTTGTAATTTCTTTATTATCCATTTGCGACCCCATAAAGTATATATATATTGGATCCTTATAGATAGGGAAGTTGAAATAGCCATGCCCGTCTGTTAAAATCAAGTTTTCGGAGTCAAATAAAGTGATACCAGTTATTTGTGTCAAACTATTAGAAATATTCTGGAGACATTCGCTATTTCAAATCAGCAAAATCGGTACCTAAATAAGGGAAATTTTTTTTAGATAGGATCAGGGGTATTTCCCCTACAATTGCATAAATTTTGTGAAATATTACATGCGCTAAATCTTGGAAGCTATAACAGTTATCGACTTCAAATGTTCTACAGAAAATAATTGGGCAATAAGGGCTACACTTTGGAGAAAAAAAGTTTTGGGTGAGGGCAGGGGAAATGGTAGCTCCCATACGAATTAACAATTTTTATGAAATTTTCGATACGCTAAATCTCGAAAACTATAACAACTATTGACTTTAAATATTTTACAAAAAGTAAAAGACCAATGTAAAGGGAATATAAGATTCGGCACAGACAAATATAGCGCTCTTACTTGTTTTTTACTTGTACATACTTATGTATGTATAGGTACATCGAAAACAAATATTTTTTTCAAATCAAAAATTTTTTTTTTAAGTTAAGTGTGTGTGAAGATAGTTGCTGTATTGACACTAAATGTGTTAAGTGATGTTATTTTAAGAAGTAAAATAGAATGTCTATTTTTAAATTTGCTAAATTCTTGCTGTAAACATTACATTTAAAATTAATAAATTTTACATTTTTAAAATTTTAAGAAAACATTATTCTTTTTCTAAAGATGGAGCTAGAAGGGAAAATATAAAACTTAATATTTCCCTTATTTACATTTAATTTTGAAATTGATATAAAGTTTAAGAACAAAGGTTAATAAATAAGGATTTAAATATAATTTAAAAATTTAATTGGTTTATATAAAAATGTGTTAACGGAAAAGAAAATCAATTTTATTGAATTTGACTCATGTTCATTTATTTGTAAACAATTCAACGAACTTTTGTGCATTTTCGCACTTATTCATGCAGTGTGCTAGCACATCCAAATATCCATTTAAATTATAAAATAATTAAATTTTTTATTTATAAAACAAACAAAAATTTAGGAAAGAAGTTATTTAAACGTGCCGAGAGCAGTAGAATTTTTTGTTAATTTACATGGTCAAGTAAGACTCGTCAGTTGTATTGTTTTTTAGAATCTACCCCACTAAGATCAAATAGTATACAGCTGCGCAGAAATCTTTAATTAGCTGGCAGCTAAAGCAGGACATTCGCAGAAAAGGTAAATAAAGGTCACTTATTGTCTCTAAAACATCATTTCTACTTGCGTGTTAAGCTATCACCTAGGGACCCTATATAAACCTCGAAATATCCTTTTAGCAGTTATTAATTGGATCGTACGCTTGCTGTCATATGAGAGACACATCACCTTAGAGAACCTGCGGATTAAGTCATCTTTTCTTTAACATTACAGAAAAGGGTTGGAAGATGCCGTTCTTGATAGTTCCCAGCAGAGTTGCTTCTTATTTATATATATAAGATTAGTCGGCCAAATCTAAAAACTCTTTCTTTCATTAGCTCACTAGTAAAGATGTAGAAAAATACCAATACTCCTTCGAATATTTCTGTCATTTAATAACTTACATCCCCAATAGATACCAAATGTTTCTGCCTAAAACAACCCGCATTCAGAAGATATGAGGAGATTTTCTTAATATTCTCTCAGTAGATGCCAGATCGAACACTAAATATAATCTTAGAATTGTTTGTGTAAATACTGGCGTCATAGTTTTTTACGAGATTTTCCGCACGCCACTCTTTCCAAAAACCCGTATGGTCTTGAATAGAAGGCAATGTGCTCAAGTTTCTCGCATGGCCGTACAATCTCCATGTTTGTCAAATAAATATTCTAAATCGTCATAAAGATCGATTTTAACCAGGTGCGGTATAAGTTTCTGTGCCTCAAAAGCACTTGCACGCGGGGCGCCTGTTATTTACGCTAGTTTATTATACCAGAGATCTATACGCAAGGATTGGACGTACTAATGCCGGGTACATCAGTTTGATTATGCCGGGACTAAGCCCCAATTTCGCGCCTAACATCTTGCGGCAAGTGTATAAGACTTCCGAACCCTATTTACTGGACAAAATTCCTTAGCGTTTGCGTGACCCCGCAAATAGATCTTCGCTTTGAATACCACCAATACCCTTCTCCAGTTCGACGGAACGTGGTTGAAAGGGAGCCAACGGTCAAATGGTCGTTGTCACAATTGATTGCTATGCGGGCTCGTTTTATGGCATTTTTCATCACTTTGTCGAGAACTTCGAGCGACAGATTGTCGCACTCTTGTCGAATGTTGTTCTTGAGGGCTTCCAGGGTCTCAGGCTTGTTTACGTAAACACGGGACTTAAAAAACCCTACAAAAAGAAGTCTGGAACGGTTAAATCGGGCGATCCTGCGGGCCAATGTAAATCGCCAAAACGAGATAAGGCCGAGAGGAACGCCGCTTTTAGAATATCGGCCGTGACTTGCGCAGTCGCTCCGTCTTGTTTGAGCCTCTTGCTCTCCAGTCCTAATTCGCTAAATTGGGGCAGAAAAAACTCGGATGACATGGTCCTACAGCGCGCACCGTCCACTCTTGTCGTTTGACCAGCGGCGCCCTCGAATAAAAATGGCTCGATAACACCTCCACGGGAACGTGCGGAAGTCTTTGACCGAAATTCGCCTTAGTGACGACCGGCTCATGGATAACTGCGGGGCACGGCGTCTTGTCGATGTTTCTGGCGATAGCTCGACCTCCCCGCCAACAGCAGTGATATTCTCGGCAGATCGGGTGTTCCGGGGCCGGTCACTCTTGGCAGCGTCTCGTGTGGTCTCATACTCTTCAAGGTTGGTAGCCAAATGGCGCAGTGTTTGCCCAGTCGGTGCCGGACGACCGGGGAATCGGCGACAGAATTCGTGCTGCACCAACACCACAGACGAATTGTTACGCAAAATAATGGACGATTACTTCGCTTTCTTAGGCTTGTTCACTTGTATTCTACATCTGCCTAGTTCATAAATGTCAGAACATATTTGACATTGGCCATTTGTTAAAATAAGAGCATCTTCCAATAGGATGATTTCTTTTAGTCCACCTTGTATATCATTGGCGTAGATAAAACAATTTTCTAGGGGGACAGAAACTTAAAGTGACTGAACCAAAAAATTGTTATTAAAACATCTGCTTAGCAGCAAGCTGCCAGTTGCGGCTAATGAACATTGAACAAGGTAGGAGCAACTGATCAGCTGACTTTTATTCCGCCATATGTTTTCTACATAAATTGGCAAATTTTTTATGTTATATTATTATTGTGTATACTGTGTGTGTGTGATAGCTAATTTTTTTAGCAATAACAAAATACAAGCTGATTTTTACAGGAAGTTGTTGTTGTATGAACGAGGCCACCTTATTTTTCCACCATGGTCGCGCTGTTAGGGCTTGCTTTTCTGACTCGCAGTAGCTTTTCTATGAGCTTCCGCTACTGCTATAGCCTTCTTATAAGATTTAGATTTTTAAAAAGGCCGTGTAAAAGAGGTCGGGGTCTTGAATAAAAATCTTGTTTATATTTCCTTTGCAGAAAAAACCATGTTCTATGTGGTTAAGTTTGAACGCTACCAAAAATAAAGCAAATTAACAAAATACAAACAAATATAAAATTTTAAAAATAAAAAAAATATATTTTAAATCTTTTTCTGCTTAAATACTTAAATCTTTATTCTTAAATCTTTTGTGTACAGTGTTTGCATAATTATTTAAAGAAATTTTATTGAAGAAGAGCAAACAAATTGTATTATCTAAAAGTTCAAGCATTATCTATCTAAAAGCATGAGAATTGCAAATAAATATAAAATAATTTGTGTTAATTGAAAATTAGTATTTTTGGCTTAAATACCATCGCACCTTTTCGAAAAAATATAAACAAGCCTTTAACACTATAACGATTTTTCGAATATAAATATTAAACTTAAAATTTTTTTTTTAATATTGGCAAACGGTGGCCAGGAAAAGGTTGTTTTTATTGAAAATAAAAAAAATAAATTAAAAAAAACGCACTAAAAATATTTTATTGATTAATTTCGGAGAAACAAAAAAGAAATATGGCAATGAAAAATCTGAAGCTTCTCGATTTAACTGACGATTTAGTGTTGCCAGAAATACTTCCACAACGCACATTTTCCCTAATTCAAAGTGTTCAAGAAAAACTTGTTAAAGATTTTGGATTAAGCACCCCTGAAGAGCTAAATACGATTTTGCAAAGTTCTTCTAAAGAGTGTAAAGAAAAATATGCTAAAGAAGGTTTAACACCGGACGAGGCTGTTATTAATGAAATGGTTCAGGGCTTATGTACGAAAAAACAAAAGAGCACTTTTGTAAAAATCATAGTAAGATATATAAGGTAAAGTATAAAAATAAAAAAAGAAATTAGAAAGAAAGTAAGTAAGTTTTAAAAATGCGGAAATGTGTTAATAGAAAAAAAAATTAGATATATAAAATTGTTTTTTTAAATTTAATTGAAGATATAGTTCTCGAGTAAATGTCAATTTTATAATGTAGCATCCTCTTTTTTCTTTTTAACATAAAGTCTTCAGACACAGAATCAATTCAAAATAAGTAATTTTTTAGACATTGATGTTAAGTACCAAGCAAGCCGAATTCATTGATCTCTTGGTGTTACGAGCACAGCTGATCTACTTTTTTTTGCATAAATCGGGGCGGCCTGTCAAATTTGTTTATGTTTGCATATCTTTTTTGACACATCAGCCAACGAAAATCACAACAAAAACGATTATGAATTCGCCTTGAAATTTTGTGAAAGTGGGTGTCAGATTTAACAATTTTGTTTGAAATTTAAAATTTTTTTTGACATTCACTTTATCAAACACAAAAAGGAAATGCAGAGGGCGAATTTTTTATTTCGCCTTGATACCACCTGTATTAGTGAGCCCTGGTGTATACAAATTGACAACGAAACCTTAGACCTTACATAAAAAATTGCAATTTGTTGGCCTGTGTAATCAATTTACCTACTTAATCAACAATGGCAATTAACCGCAAATGATAAGATAAAATATTTGTAACAGTTTTCTTGAAATTTCTATTTATCATGTTTTTATTTTGTTAACTCTATGGTTCTGCTTTTTATCATTTAAAGTTAATTCAAAATTATTCAGAAAAATCACCGGCTATATATAATCCTTCACCTTTTTTGACCGACTTAATGTTATTGGCAAAAATATCTTAAAAGTATAAAATTTTTTGTTTTACTATTTATAAGGTGTGATTAAAGCAAAAAATTCATTTTTAATAATTCTTAGTTTCCATTTCATAAAACTTTGTGGTAGAATTTAAATATCAAGGAACAACATTAGGTTTGTTCCTTAGAAATTCCTTAGAAATAAGAATAAAGATAAGAACGATTGATAGAGAGAAAAGGTGAGAGAGAGAAAGAGAGAGAGAGAGGGTTTTTCTTTTTTATACTTTTTATAAGTTCGTCATCCAGTTTGTAGTCTTTACAATTTTCATTTACGACCCCATGGCGTACAAATATTCTGAATCCTTATAAATAGAGAAGTCTAATTGGCCATGCCCATCTGTTCGTCTCTTGAAATCAAGTTTACGAGATCAAGTCAAATCCTAGGAACCGTTTTGGTATCAAACTTTCGGAAATATTTCTAAGCAGATCGCTATTTAAAATCAGCAAGATTGGTTTACCATGGACTGACATACGCAACACCTGAGATTACCCATTTAAGATAAAATTCATGCATTTAACCCTATATGTGACCATTGTTGCCAGAAAGCTTGGCACGGATACCTCTAGTATGGCATTGTAAACTGGCTTTTTTTTTTGATAAGAGCAAGGAAAGTAGTAGCCCCTCTTCAACTACACATATATTTATAATAAATTTTTTTATGCGTTATATGTCGAAAAAAAGCTATTACAGTTGCCGAGTTCAAGCGTGCGTGCATTTGGTTAGTTAGATAGGAGCAAGGTAAATGGTAACCCCCGCACAAACAAACAATTTCATGATATTTTTAATACGCTATATCTCGTAAAATATAAGGGCGACTTTAAATCTGCAACAAAGTTACTCAAAAGTGATTTGAACATTTTGAAAAAAGAAACATTAGTTGGATGGGGGCAAGGGTAACTCCAATAAAAACGAATTATTTTATGAAATTTTTATTAGGCTTTATATTAAAAAACTGTTATAGCTTTTAACCCCGAATCAGCTACAAATTAGCTCTCGTGCATTTGTTACGTTTTGGAAAAAAATTAGTTTGGTTGAAACAAGTCAAAAGGAAAGCCCCATACCAACAAACAATTATATAAAATTTCTAATACGCTTAAAAACTAAAGCTATTACGGCCTCAGCTCGAAGGAAATTGTTACCTACGTAGAAGCAGACAATTGTGTGAAATTTTTAATACGCTATGTCTCTTAAACAATTACAGCTATCGACTTCAAACCTGATTTAAAATATCCAACCAGACAAATTTTTTTTAAATATTTGGATGTGCAATACGCTCTTGTTTTAGTATGATTTTTATATTTTTAGGGGAGAAAGAAATGTTGAATAGGAGCACGGAAAGTGATAGCTCCAATACAAATGGACAAACTTTATGAAATTTAAGCAATGATATGTCATACAAATGTGCTTCCGAAAGAAGTATTTTAGATTTTAACAGCAATGAATATTACCTTATCGTCACAATATTTTGCATATGTTTAGGACCGTTTCTGATCAATAAATTTTTTACATATCCCCCATATAAATGCCTTCACGTTAAAACAATTTTGGGGTACAATTGTTTAGAATATTACTCTACCGCTTAAAAAAAGTTTGCAATTCCATAATGATCGGTCTACAACAGTGATGCCAAATATTGTATTATCTAAAGCACTGTGAGCACTTCGAAATAGAATAAAAAAAGGGTAAAAACATGCTTTCTTATTATTGATGTTATACAGCAAAATAGTAATAAATGCCAGACTTTTATATTGAGATCTGCTATGCAAAAGTAAAAAAAAACACAAACGGGGCCTCAAAAGTTTCGGAAAATCAGTGGACCCCTCAAAAAATGGTGTCATCAATTCTTGTTCAAAAGCTATATTACGTTTTGCGAAATTTATTAGCTTCCTGGATTTTTTTAAAATAAATTTGTTTCTTCCAAAAAAAGTAAAAAAAAAAAATATTTTTGCCAAAATAAAACAAATAATAGCGCTATATTCGGCTGTTCCGAATCTTTTATACCCTTCACATTGGTCTTTTATATATCCAGCTATCTTATCTAGCCGAGTTATTTCGTACTGCAAATATTGTTATGAAAATACTTTTTGTCGGGTTTAAAATCGATAGCAATCCTAGTTTTTAAAATATGAAACTTTGCAAAATTTACAATATAAATGTCATGTTGAGAGTTTTAACAGTTTTAGAAATAATTTGTATTTAAAGTTTAATAAAAGTTGTTTATTTGTATGGGGGGTTCCCCTCCCCTTGCTTCTATCCAACTACATTTTTCAAAATGTAAAAATTATTGTATAATTTTTTTGTAGAACATTTGAAGTCAATAGCTGTAATAGTTTCCGAGATAAAGCATTTCAAAAATTTGACAAAAACAAATAATTTGTATGGGAGCTGCTTCTTCCCCTGCTCCTTTCAAACATTTTTTTCCAAAATGTAAGATTTATTGTCTACTTACTTCCTAGAGAATATTTGAAGTTGATAGCTTTAATAGTTTCCGACATATAGCGTATCGAACATGTCATAAAAACTGTTAATAAGTTCATTCGTTTACTTTCCCAGTAAAGTCCAGTAACTTAGCAAATACTGAGTAATTTTACCAAATTTCTCTCACTTAAAATTATTTAAGTAAAAAGTACGCGAACGGAAAATTTTACAAAAAGTTTACCTACTTAAAACAGCTGATAGATTAAAATATATTGCAATAACTTGATTACTCGAAAAATGCATTAAATTTTTTTAAGCAAAAACAAACTGACTTTTGAGAGTGGGGTTAACTTGGTTTTGGGGTTAAAATCTATTACGATCACCACCACAAACAATGAGCTTGCTCCCTATGGCAAAATTTTTTTTTCAGATATGCTACCTTTACTTTGAGCACACGAATATATGGACACCCAGCCAGACAGATATGCTTAAATTGGCTAAGGAAGTGATTCTAAATCTGTCGGTATAATTTAAGTTGAGTCTCAGACTATTCTTTTGTACGTTACCTGGAGCAATACATACTTCTAGGGAAAGACTTAGCGTTAGTAAAAAAAACACGAATATTTAACTTTGGGTAATAAGTGACTGCACCGAGTACCCAAGTATTCAGCACTTTTTCAACTTAAAAAAAAGTAAATATTAAGAAGAAAAAGCCGCAACAAAATTGATTTGGATATTCTAAAATGTGTTCGAAACTAAACATCCGTATAGGTCGGGACCGTGTCATGGAAGTAGCTTTTAACAGAATTGCGTAATACTCTTTCCTTTCTCAAACACAAGTTAGGGTGAAAAAATCCTGGCTTTTTTAACATTTAAAACAAACTTATATCTTCTTCATATTCGCTTTCAGATGACGATTCTATAAGGTGCAATACTGCATTTTGCAAAACATAGCCATGTCTGGTTACATTTACTCTTTCCCCTAAACTTAAAGTACTAACTATATCTCTTAGCTGTTCCATTGTTTCGCCTGTGAACATTAAATTACTTTTTATACCATTTTAATTTTTCTCGTTTTTAAATTTGTTAGCTGTTTGTTATTCCCCTTTTTTTGTTTACATCAGAAAACATATGTTTTATTTTACTAGTAATTTTTACTAGTAAAATTTTGTCCAGTAAAAATTTTTAAATACTCAGTAAGACAACTGTCACTTTGCGCTCTCAATTTGTGTTCTCATTTACTGGATTTTGTGTAAACGAACGCAATCCAGTAAAAATATTCAAAAATTTTTAAAAACTTTGAGTAAACGAATGAACTTAATTTGTATTAGGGTCTACCCCTTCCTTTTTTTCTAAAATGCAGGTGGCAAATTATGGCATGCGATTCGAATCAAGTTTCAACCATAACACGGACAGACGAACATGGCTAAATCGGTTTCCCTATTTATAAGGATCCAGAATATATATACTTTATGGGTTCGCAAATGGAAAATAAAGAAATTACAAATGGAATGACAAACGTATATATACCCTTATCACTTATGTAAAGGGTATACAAATAGTTTACATATACTCTTACACTGATAGAGGTAATCTTACAGAGAAGCTTAACAGTTTGTAAGCGTTTCATATATAAATTCGAAAGTAATTTGATTTGGAAAAAATTAGCACCTTTTTAAAATAAGTATGAGACTATTTTAAATATAACAATAAATATTTATTAATTGTGTAAAAAGTACAATGAAAAATTTTGTTTAATCTTTAACCATACACAGGCATTAAGCAGATTTGTGGCAAAATACAAGTAGACAAATTATAGCAGATCTTGTCCGGTCATGTTACATCCTACATTGCAAAATATAAAGTTATTTATTTTAAATTATTATAGCAATTAGTACTTGTTACCAAAATCAAATTTTAAAAGTTAGTTTAGTTTTTAAATATTTAAAACAAATTTATGTTTTCGGGCAGTTTACCGTAGTGAAGGTGCAGTTATATCTTTTATTCGATTGAAATTTAGTAAAAATTGTAACTGATAACTTATTTAAAATGTTACTGGTTAAGAAAAATCAAGTCAACCTGTTATTCTAAGTGTTTATAAAAGTTTTGGTTCAATTTATTGTTGTGGGTATAACACACTTCACAAAAGCATAATAACCTTAACACCTTAAGTGGTGTAGGCCATTAAGTGTTAATATTTAGCACAATTTTGTTAATATCCAATTAGGACGATTTAAACAAAAAGACAGTTTAACACCCCTTTACATACTTATTAATACCTTAACAAATAGAATAATATAGAAATACTGAGAAAAAAAATGCTTTAAATAAAAGTATCAAAGTATTAGTTGCAATTCCTCAAAAATAAAAAATTCTATAAATTCATTTAACTAACAAAGTTTGGTTAACAGTCGTTTATGATCATTGAAAGATAAATTAGAGTAGAGAAATTAAATAAAAGAAAATTAAAAAATATAATATTTAATTGAAAAAAGAAGAAAAAATAAAAATAAATTAAAAAAAAAATAAATTCAAAATAAACAAAATCATGCTAAGTGAAGAAATAAAATACTTAAAAGTGCCAAAGGAAGAAATAGAAATAACAAAAAATTCTGATACAAATGTTAAAGACACATTTAAAGTTCCACATACTTTAATAAATCGTGGTATAGAGAAACTTAAACAAGAAGAAGGTGTAAAGAATTGGTTGGATAAGGAACATGGAAGTAATAGGAAACAGGAAGAAAATTTAAAAAGCCAAAGAGATTTGGAAAATTCGGAAACTGCTCACATTATTGAGGAAATAATTGAGGGCATTTCTCTGCAGGGCCGACGGGGAACATTGGTTCGCACCATATCGGCTGTTTTAAGGTAAAACAAAAACAAATGCTAAAAAACAAAAGGAATAATGTGCTGTTTTTGAAAGCCGAGTAGTGATCGTTTGTGTTTGTTTACAATAACAAAATAAAAATGTAACTCGTTCCAAGACGATCACTACTCGCCTTCCAGAAATAGCACATAAATATGCACATACATATATAAATCAGGTAACGCGAATTTCGTAGATAAGTGGATTATATTTAGATATTTATGCAAGTGTGCTTAAATACTTGAGGCATGACAATCTTTGTTGAATTATTTAATTTTTGTTAAATTTACCACTTAATTATTGTTGTTAAAAATAGCATATCGTTTAATTAAAAATTTTAATGGTCGCTTAATGACCTTTTGTTGATTAAAGTCACAAATATAATTTTGGGGTTTTTTTTGGTGAAATCACAAGCGTGTCTTGTCTTTTTTGTTATCCTCACTGTCAAGCTAATGTTTTTGTCGAAAGACAAGCTTAGGTGTATTTGTAAAAAATTTCAACTGTATTGTGTTGTTACTAATTTGTTCAGCCCTGCTTAAGGTCCTTTAGTCAATGTTCGGTTTTTTCTTATTTTCCTTATGGTTTGCTTACTGTTTTGCTGTTAAGTATAGTATAATCTTTGTCCAGATTACTTGATTTGTCTGTACTACAGTTGGAAATTAAAAGTAAATAAATTTTTAGTTTTTACTACTTAAAAGTTGTAAATGAAATTTATTCGGTTAGTGTCGGTAAACTTGCTGTCTTAAGTAAACTATTTTATTCAACAAAAAAAAAAACTCAAAATAAACTTCAGCCAAAATACGCAAGTAAATTATTTGTTCAAGATAACAATAAGATCGACTTAGAGTTTATAACATGTTGTATCAACATGTTAAACTAGAGACCTGCATCAAGTCCTATTTAAGCTAATTCAAGAACCGCATAATTTTCTAATTCTTGTGTTGTTGTGCGGTTAAACTATTTAAGTGCTGTAATGTAGTGTAGCTGCCACAGTTTCTTTGATGCAATGTAGTGTAGTTAAGAATAAAGAGTGGTGTCATGCACTGTTGTTGATACAACTTAAATACTATCATGATGTGTGTTCAATAAAAAAATGACTGTGATGATGTGTGGTCAACAACAACAAAACTGCGTGTATTACACACAATGTTAAATTGATACATAAACAAACATATATACAAGCAGGCAAATCAATATAAAATTCATACGTAAGTACATTACATTACATACGTACATTAAAAATCAACCCCCGTTTTTAAAACTAACACACCAGAAACATCCCGTCAACAGTAAAGTTTCGAAATGAATTGAAATTGAAGTGTGTGATCATGATGAATTGATGTGCCGTTGTTGTTTACTTAAGTGTGCTTAAGTTTGAATATATTTTTCATTTAAGTTAAGTAAACAAAAGAGATGGCGAACAATACAACGCAGCACTTATTGTTGTGTGTGCACACGTAAGGTATATGAAATGAATTGAAAATTCGAGATGATGCCTTATTTAGTGTCGTCTTGAGCTGGCCTCTAATGTAAGCCCTTATTTTCCAAAAAACAACGCTAAAGTGAGAATCGTATTAAAAAAAGTTTAAAGTGTTAATTTTTCCAATTAATTTTGTTTTGTTTTTAAGCTTTGCATCTTAAAAAAAAACAAGTAAGAGCGCTATATTCGGCTCTGTCGAATCTTCACATTGGACTTTCGAAACCCCCAACACTTTTATTTTTATCCGTTTTTTTATTTATAAAATATTTCTAGTTTTTTAATATGTATCGGTGTCATATTTTAACCCTCTAAGGGTGATTAGAGCAGCTGCTTCAAATTGTGTATGGACTTTTACTCTAATTTCTTAAAATATTGTATGGCATCCCCCTTGGGTGATGGTGATAGGGGGTAATTATGTTCTAAAAATATGTTTGGAAGGGGAAAATTAATGCTGGTCTGTGATACATTTTATTCCTTTAGGGGCGACTCCGGGGAAGTTTTAAGGGTTTTCACCTAATTTCTGTTTTAATTTTTTATGGCAAACCCCTTAAGGGTGTATACTGTAGAAATACACTTGGGAGGAAAAACTAATGGGGGTCTGTGATACATTTTATTCATCTAGGAGCGACAACGGAAAAGCTGTAGCGGTTTTACCTATTTTTTTTTAAATTTTGTATGGCAACCATGTCAGGGGTTGGAGATAGGGCACAAGTATATTCTAGGAATATGTTTGCGAGTAGAAACTTATGGGAGTCGGCCTTATATTTTATTTCTCTAAGGCCGACTCTGTTATGAACCTTTTTACCTCATTTTTGTAAATTTTGTATGGCAACCCCCTTAGGTAATGGTGATAGGGGGTAAGAATAGTCTCGAAATACGTTTGGGAGGAAAAACTAATGGGGGTCTTTGGTACATTTTATTTTATTTTTCTGGAACATACTTACCCTATCTTCAGCCCCTAACAGGGTTGCAATGCAAAATTTAAAAAAAAAATAGGGAAAACCCCTACAACTTCCACGAAATCGCCCTTAGAGGAATAAAATGTATTATAGATCCCCATTAGTTTTCCCTCCTAAACATATTCCGAGAATATACTTACCCCCTATCACCAACGCCTAAGGGGGCTCCCATACACTGTTTGGAAAATTGTAACAAATCGCCCTTACAGTTTTCAGGGTGCCCCTGGATAGGTCAAATGCAGGACTGACCCCAATTAATTTTTCTTGGCAAACATATTATTAAAACACACCCCGTATCTTTACCGCCTAAGGAGGTTGCCATTGAAAATTTAAAAAAAATTTGGGTTAAACCTTTACAACTTTCACGTAGTCACCCTAAGAGGGTTAAAATGTAAATAAAAAAGATGAGGATAAAATATGAAGTGTAAATAAAAGTCGACACAGCCTTATATAGCGCCTTTGCTTGTTTTTTTAGTATTTTTCCTTTTTTGAAAAAGGAAATTTTTTGGGTAGGCGTGTTCTGGCTTAGAATTTATATCGATAATAAAGCTTGGTATAAATCATAGGGAAACAAAACTTCATTATGCTATATTTTTTTTCTTTTTATTATGGCAATTTTCATTTAAAGAATACAATTTCAGCATTTAATTATAGATTAGCAATTAAAGTATTTGTGCTTAATTAAAGATGGAAATCTTTTAGTTTTTCATAGTTTTTAACTTTGTTAGAAAAAGGGCATTTTTGAGGTTGGAATTTATACACTTGCTCAGATTTCAAAGAAATTTGGACAGGTTAAAAAGCATGTTACATCAAATGTCTGTACAATATTTCAGTAACCTATAATTTTTTTCTCTGTATATTGTCAATTTAAGAACATATGGGAAGGACACGAATCCTTAGAGCTGAAGTAATACATTTTTAGGTCTAATTATATTTTATCAATTAAAATATGTCTGCCAAGTTTAATTTTTGGCCACCCGTTATATGAAATCACTACACTGTGCAACGCATTGTGTACTGTGGAAATATTCTTGAAATCAAAACTTCTTCTTTATGACCAAGTTGATGCTTTTATACAACCATCTTAATGCACTGCTTCGACATTGAAAATTTTATCAGTTACGGAACTGCTCTCAAGACAGCACATTGGTCCCCGAGTAATAGCGCTTTATTATTTTGGCAAAAGTGTCAAAACATGATTATATTAAATACTGTTTTTACTTTATCTATTCCAAAACTATTTTAAAAATTATATTAAAAATCTTTCATAATCCTTACTTATAAAAAATTAAAATTTCACTTCAATTTTACATTTTATGGACACAATAGCTTACAGAAACGTTACTACTCCATGAGACCGTGAGTAATAATTATTGATTTAAACGACAATAATTTTAATTTTGTTAAACTAATATAATTTTTTAACTCATTTTTTAAATTGTCATTAATTAATATTCCATTATTGGTGTGTATGTATGTACATATGTAGTTAGTTCATTAAACTTGTCTTTAATTCATAGGTTGTCAAAAATTCATTTTTAGTGCACAATTGTGCTACAAAAACAATAAAAACAAACTCACACCGACGCTTGTTCTCTTTTATTTCAGTTTGATTTCAGTCGTTAATTGAGTGTTAACGAGTGCACGTGGGCGGATGCTTACTGTTTTTTTTTCAGCTTTGTTGTTTTTTCAGCTTTGATTTAATTTCAAAATAAACCAGCAAACAAAATAGTATAATGGAAGATAAAAATTTTTGTTTTGTCATTAAAAATGCTTTTGGTAACATGCAATACATTTTATGTTACCAAACATTTAAAACAAAGAAAACAAGAAAAACTTAATTTATAATACCTAAATACACTTAGTTTTTTAAGTTTTAACTGTAAATTAAACTCGCCCAATGGAATATGTGTGAAAAAAAAATTGTCTTATTCTGTAATAACTGAGGCATATTTTGTATTTAATTTTAATAACTTTTTTTAAGTTCATTTCCATTTTGCTTTAAAAAGTAAAATTCATCACATTGGCAATGCTTAGTTTTTTGTTTGCTGGGCAATTTTCTCTTATCCAATACAGACGCATTTCATTAAATGAGAATTTTGACAATCCCTGCTTTAATTTACATTCGGTTTTAAATGTTAGTTAATATTTAGAAACAGAAACATGTGTTAATTAAAACATTTAATTGGGTAATTGGTATTTTGGGGACAATTTTTTATCATGAAATTTATTTATTTACTTTTTTTGTTGGGAATTTAAAAACAAGCCTCTTCTCATGGCACATGTGATTATATTTAGCACTTCTTTGGTGTTAATTATTTTAACTTCTGCGTCGTTTCATACGATTCAAATAACAAAAAAAGGTGTTTATTTTGAAAGCAGTAAAAATATTGTTATTGATTTTGGCTGCAAATTTATTTCATTGCAAAATTATTATCATTGGAAGCTCGGATGCGTGGTTTCCATTTTTTGTGATAGATGTATTTTTTTATATAAAAACCAGAACTTAGGGAATGGCCCTTATACATTCATTGCATTGTGTTGGTATCAGGAAAATAGGTTAGGTGAAGTAAGATAGAGGGAGCAGTGCTTATGGATATTTGTTTCAAGTTTCTCGATGTTAACTGTGACAGGAAATACATCTTTAGGAAGTCAATTCCACATACGAACCGTGCGGCTAAAGAACGAATTTTCTCTGTAATGCGAAATGCGATTCACTGGCCAGTCAACCACAAATTGGGGTGCTCTTCTTGATAGACGAGTATTACCCAAAAAAATTCTGGGTTGATACCGGTGGTGTCAATGGTAAGAAGATCAGATGGCGTAAAATAATTCCTACACTTTTCCAAAAACGAAGACACAAAAATGTTTCTTTCGATACAAAAAAAAACGCGTTCCGTCCAACGGACATCGCACTGAATTTTCATGGCAAGAACATCAAGAGTTTTTGTCTCCCCAACATTTATACCATCCATTCATACAGACGATGCAGCATTCCAGCAACACCTTTGCTTACTTGGTTTTATTGGAGATGAACAAGCACTAGTTACCTTTTGGCCGAATAACTAGTTATTTTTCTTTGAGTTGTCCAGAAATTTACAATCAAGTAACTAGTTGCTAGTTAGTTACCTGAAGGTTAATTTAAAATTTAAGGGGTTTTAAAACAAAAGTGTTCTACAAGAGCTATTTTATAAATCTATTTTTCTATACATATGTACCTACAAATTTATATAATTACCCCCTTAAATTTAATTCGTTCGTGGGAGAAGAGACTCCGCGCAACTGATTCGGCCATGAATGTCCCACGGCCAGGGCCTAGTCGATCTTCAAGGACTCCGAAAAACATTAAACTGGTTGAAAGAAGTTTACGTGAAAATCCGAGACTTTTAATACGGAAAACAGCAGCCTCACTAGGACTTCCAAGAGCTATTATTAATGAAATCTTTTAATTCCATCCTTTTAAAATTCAAATCGTATAAGAACTGAAAAAGGTGTTTAATTTAAGCAAACAATTTAATGAAACAATGTTGGAGCATTTTCGAACTGGAAATTCCATTTTTTGGAGCAACGAGGCTAATTTTTACTTGAACGGCCACGTCAATGAGCAAACCTGTCGTTACTGGTATCTAAGAACCCGTACCCCTCGGTTGAAGTATTAAAAACCATTGTATTGCCCCAGGGTTACTGTTTGGTGTGCCTGATGCACGCATTATCAACGCATGATTACGGAATTCTTTTTGCCAAACCTGCGAGCTTATCCATCGTACTCTTCACGTACAACAGGATGGGGCGACTGCTAGAGCTTCGATAAATTTTCTTCAGGAAAATTTCTAGCCCTTTAAGGAAATTATTTTATTTAAATTCGATAATAAACACGCAAAATAACAGTCAAGATGACAGCATTTGCAAAAGTTAATACGTAACATGCCGACCGTTGAGTGTTTTTAAGTATGTAAACTATAGTTATTAGGTGTGTTCATTTACAGAAAATTATCACTTATTTTCGATAATTATTACTAGTAAGTGTTCACGTACACAAAAAATTAGCAGCTAGAGAGTCAAAAAAGAGCGTAATATGTTTAGAAACAAAAATGTTTCTGATAATTTCTGCTAGTAAAAATTTTACTATCAGAAATTATTCAAACAGTCTTTCTGTCATTATGCTTTGAAAAAAAATTTAAGTTTTAAATTTTTATAAGTTTACAATAACAAAATACATTTGCTTGCAAGTTTTGACTGTAAAAGTGTTCATTTAAGCATTAAATACATTCCTCGCTACAGGCTACCGAACACAACCAGCCAAAAATAGAATACACGTTTGCTTATGAGAATAATTTTTTAATTGCTACAATGCAACACAACTACGGGTTGCTGTCAATGCTAATTTTGTGGCGTGGTCGAAATTAAACTAATTTCTATTTTTATACGCGACAGATAACAGATTAGTGCTGCCAATACGGTAAGATGCAAAAAATATAGCTTAAAAAGTACAAAAGACTTTAGGTGGCACCACAGAAAGTCATATTGCTTTTATGTTTATTTTGTAGTGGTAGTCTAGTAAATATTTCAGTAGCAGCCAGTCGGACACAAATTTAGCAAGAAACTTTTGTGTTCGTGTGTTCCTGTGTTCTTGTTGCTTGAATGTGTTTAATGCATTACTTTTAAATATTTTTGAGAGCAATTTTGAAAATATTTCTTTTTACTCTCTCGTTGCTAGTAATTACTGGAAAGTTATTGAACACAACTATTAAAAAGTAAATTGCCAAGCAATATAGAGAGTTTTGCAAGAGTGTTGAGTTTTTCACTAGAAATTACGCGCAACTTAACGGGCTTTGGACGATATTGATAAAGTTGGCTTTACATGGTAATACAAAGTATTTAGATTTTGTATAATTAAAATATTATGAAATTCTCTCCGTGTTTAAGAGAAGAGAATAAAAATCTGTTCTTAGTATTTTTCATATTCACACGGATGAGGTTGGTAAAATCAAAAGCGGTGTTTCCTTTTGGGGTAACGCCATATGGTTAAGGTTTTACAATATTAACAAAAACAACATGAAAAAATTCTGCTTTAATTTTGATTGTTTGTGTATTGTTTCATTAAGTGTAGCCACCTTCATTAGATGCTGTAAGTGCTGCCAATCTTTCACGCCTTTGATGTGATGAGAATACGCAAGTTTCTAAAATGGTTTAGAAAATAAACATTTACCGAACACTTGTCAAATTTTGTATCCGTATTTGCTCCCACTCAAAACATTGTGCTTTTACATGATAAGATTTTGTATATTTCTACAACATATTTTGACAAGTCGTAATATATATATTTCCATGTAAAAGTACCTTAAGGGATTGGCAGGCATTTTAAAACCAAACAAAATATGTAGTATTTTTATTTTAATTAGCGGTGTTAACTTCCAAGTGGATTACTCATATTTTTTCTTTTTTGACCAAGTTTGCTTTAAATAACTTTTTTAAGGACAAAAAGTATTAAACAATTTTTTCAAGGCTTTTCAAGGCAAACATTTGACAGGTGTGACCGAAATCTTAGTACATATTAGTACTCTTATGCCTAGTTTTTGAGTGAAACAATTATTTTTAATTCTTTTTAAATACCAAATTTACATCCAGAATTTTTATTTAAATAAAACTAAAAAATAATTGTTGTAATCAAAAAACTGACCATTAGATTGCCAATTAAAATTGAACATTCTTTTGCTACAAAATAACTTACGCAATTTTCCATTCCTGATTTTCTTTATGTGCTGCTGCAAATAAATGAGAACTCCTTTGGTTTAGAAGAATATCTAAAATAATAAGAGTTATACAAAAAGCAGTTTTTATTAATTTTTTCTGACATTTCATAAAATATTGCTTTTACATTTTATATTAGTTTTTGACATAATACCCGGTGTTATAGTGTGAAGGTACCTTTACCCAATTTCACCGCTGAAAAGGCGTTTTTAAATGTTTGATATAAACCCGCCGTTGTTCTTCCATCTAACTTCGTTTAGCCTAAGGATCTGTAGATTTTTTTACTTTATTGTTTGGGCGTGTCTTAATGGCTCAGGTTGTGCTTTAGCATTCATTTGAGTTTTCTCAAATCGATTAAGGTTGTTAATGCTGTTAGCTAATTGGAATGTAACTCATTACCTTTGGTACTGGAGTTGCCACCCTCCTTTTTGCTTTTGTCTCTTCAATAACTCAAGAGGTACCATCTGGAGATTAAACCACGGCAATGGGCCAACTTGGAGTGATTTATTAAGGACTATGAAAACAGTTCGCCTTACGCTACATAAAGGGCTAGATTTCTTAAGCTTTGTTATAGCTTTGTTAACTTAGACAGCCCCTTAAGGTTCAATTATACGTGAATTACCAAATCGCCATAACTATAACAGTTCCCATAAAAATCAAAACCCAATTGGTTATGGCGTAACGAAAAGTCACCTTTAATCAAATACAGTGTTGCTCATAAGTTTGGTTCAAACAGCTGCTTTCTGTGGATATGGTTATGTCACGTATAATTAAACCTTTATGCTTATAACAAAGGTTTTTAATTTAGTAATTTTTTGAATAAACTTGGCAAATTTTAAATGAATTTTTAAAAGCATTTTTCTAGAAACCCTGGTCAATTAGAATAAAAGCTTGAAAGTTTTTTTTTTAACTCTATACTATGTAGTATAAATTGATTTGTTAACTTTTGGTCAATTGATTTTAATTGACTGTGATTTGCAACACTAAACAAATCAAGCTGTGAAACCAATAAATTAATAACAGTTTTTAAAGTAACGCTCTAAGTAATGGTTGGGTTTTGAAGTGAAATAAGCTGTGAATTTAACAAGAAGTTTGAGTCCTTATTTCCTTTTTCTTAGGAAAAAAAGATAAACATGTTTGAACACTACTGCCTTAGATGTTTGCCAATTGTAAATCGGTAAAACAAATTTGTTAAAAAATCATTTAAATTTAGAAATTTGGTTTATCATTAATAGTATTATTAAAAACCATTTTAAAACAACTTTTCTTTTAAACTTTCCCTAACAAAATTTATGATTTATTTCCATTTTTTTATTATATTTTAACTTCTTGTTTGGCATGTGCTTGGTATTAATCTACATATTTACATATTTTTTTTTGTATTGGCAAAGTTTTTTTTTAATAAAATTAATGTATTTTTTAGCCATCGAGAACAAGAACAACGAAATGCCGAAGATGTTTTGTTTGACATGTTTTACAATGAAGAGACTGGTCTCATTTCAATGGGCAAGTTCCTGGCTGCTCTTAAAACCACCGGTATTAGACGTAATGATCCCCGCATCAAAGAGCTTATGGATAACCTAAAGAAAGTTCACAAATTGTCGAACTATGAAACGGGTTCATCAGCTGAAACACAAAATCTCAATCGGGAAACATTTAAAGCGTAAGTTGGGCCTTTATTTTAAAAAATTTTCTAAAAATTTTTTTTAATTTTTTCTCCCTTTTTTTTCTGTTAGTGTTGTGGCCCAAAATATTGTGCTGATTGCCAAGGCATTTCGTCAACAATTTGTTATTCCTGATTTTGTGGGTTTCGTCAAGGATGTTGAGGATATCTACTGGAAATGTAAGAGCAATACCGATGGTAAAGTAGCCGATTATATACCACAACTGGCCCGCTATAATCCAGAGTCATGGGGTGTCAGTATATGCACAATTGACGGTCAGCGTTATTCTATAGGCGATGTGGATGTGCCATTTACACTACAAAGTTGCAGGTAAATTGAAATTAAAAAAGAATCCATTGTGGGTTTAGTGTTTTTCGTTTAAATGCTTTTTTAAAAGAGTTTATTAAATAGTCTTACAGGTTTGTTGTCTAAACACTGTTCGTGGTTTGCAGAGGTTCATATATGTATATGCACATTGCGCATGTTCATTAATGTACATTAAGGTGTCCGTTATATGTTTGAGCTATTTTTTTGTTGAAAATTTTGAGTCCCTCCCCTCAAAATGCTGAGATTTAAGGCAACAATGACTTTCTTAAAACTTCACGCCCCTTAAACCACACCTTCTTGCGCCGACTAACGTTTAAATTCCGCCCGCTTATCTATCCGTCTCTTGAATTTCCATTGCAAAAGCCAAATCGAATCCTTTGCGTCATAATTTATTTGCAAACCTTTAGAAATATTTAGAATAATTATGGAAATCGAGCCAAAACCTAGTGGAACCCATCTTTTTTGGAAATAATCTGTGCATATATCCCAAAGTATTTAATGGGGCTTGATTTGGCTTAAAAACGCGATTTAAAAAGACGGACAAACGGAATTCAAGTAAAGTGGGCACGAGAAGGCGTGGTCCCAGAGAAGTGTGATTTAAAAAAAAATGTAACGTTTGATGCCATACTTTTTAAGGGTGGGGCCAAAAACATTTCCACTTTATAAAAAATAACGAACACCTTAATACACATATTGCAAACTAAATCAAAAACAGTCACAACTCAAAATCATTGTTTTTCAAAAGCGATTTTTTCCCGCTTTCAAAAACATGGTTCCAATTGTATAACAAAATTAAGTTCGACAGTAAAATAATCGTCTTAGAATAAAGTTTACAAAAATGCAAACGGGACTTTCGTGTTTCTTAAAAATTAGATCTTGGAACTGGTTTAAGAAAGCGGAACAATTTTGATGATTTTTTTATTGTGACTGTTGTTGAATAAGTCTGCGATATTTAACACTTTTTCACAACTTTATATAAGTACATATTTCTATCTTTCATTCATTAATTATAATAATTCCAGTTTGGCCCTTATTAAGTGAGTGAGAAAGTAAATAAATGAGATAGAGCTTTGATCCAAACTAGCAAACAAAGGCTAAACTTTTTACAAAAAAAGCCTAGAGTTTGTTTAGTCTCCTCTATTCTAAATAGAGGTGAGCGATCCCGTGATTTTTAGGGAATATCGTTAAAAGTGAATGCGATTTTAAAATCACCGGTTATTTAAACAGTGACAGTGATCACTGTTTAGCATTTTTCACTTCTTGTAAAAGAGTTATTTTAATCTCTGTTAAATTATTATACATAATGTTATTTTAAGCAGTGATTATGCGATTTTAGTTCTTTTAGTAAATGATAAATAAGAATTAAAATTATTTATGAATAAGAAATATCAATTTTCAATAGGTATGTATGTATGTAGTTACAAACAATATTCCATATTTATATTAATATTTTTAATTTACTTTAAATAAAATTTTGATAAGAAATTTAAATTTATACCTTTTGAGCTAAGTTTTTAAGCTCCCATGGAGCATTGAGACAAAGTTTTAATTTAGAAAAGCAGCTTAAAATTCTTGTTTAACCCTTTCAGACCTGACGCAAAACTATTAGGAATTTTTTTATAATTTTTGAAATATGTGGTCTCTACAGCGTATGAAAATATAATCACTGATTAAGTTTTATCATTTTTATATCCTTCAAGGATTTTCAGGACACGCACAATTGATGCATATCGGTCGATTTTCATTATAAAAGAACTAAAACTGATATGATATATTTTTTTAAACTCTTTTATTTGTTGGTATGATACAACTTAAAACAATTATTTTTTTTGTTGAAACATAAAAATACATCGCACTTGATGCATCTTGTGCGTGTGCGCGACTTACAATCTTTGCGACGGCACATACGGGCTGATTTCAAGTCCAGTTCTTCTGGCCAGTGATTGAAGCCATCCAGCCGTTTTTCGGGACATGGCTGGTCCGCTGGACGATACCTTTTTGGTTGTTGAGTAGTTTCAATCCTGTCATTTTCAAATTCAGATCTCCACTCCATGTTGTTAGTTTTTTGAGTGGCCACCAACGCTTCAGCTAATGCAAGTCTAAAACTTAGTAAATCATGTGTGTCCTTCGGTGGTTTCCCAATTTCCCGACAAGCTTTGCGGTACTCCATCCAAGCGTTGCAACGTGCCAAATCTATAAAATGAATAAACACTTTTAATGTCCATTTTCGGGTTTTGAAAAACGTTCGATATGCTTCCATTAGTTGGTCGCAAATGTCCACACCACCCATTGAGGCATTGTACTGCTTCACTATATTTGGACATGCGACGTTGATAAATTTTTTTTCTTTTTTGCACCAACGACGAACATCATTAACGGGAGTGCATCCAAATGCAGATGACCCCAATAAAACTGACTTGGAATCTTTCCACTGCACAATTACAACTGTATCCTCTGGGGAACAGAATTCCTCCATATCTCCCCTTTTCATCCTTTTATCCTCAGTCAAGTTAACGCCTTTTACCCGATTTTTCATTATGGTGCCCGTCCCATAAATTCCCTTTTGAAGAAGCTTATACAAAAGAGGCAGCGTGGTAAAATACCTGTCAAAAAATACTTTGGATCCCTTAGGTAATGTTTGCACAAGACGCAGAACGAAAGCAGGGTCAAGTCCAATATTTTCTTCTGGTAAAGGCGTGGTCTTGCCCTGATAAATTTCGAAATCGAGAACAAGTCCTTTTGATGTGGTCAGTACCTCGTTTTTCAAACCAACACCTCTTGGTTTGTTTGGCAAACTTTGACGTACTGGACAGCGGCCAGTAAACGGTATCATTTGCTCGTCGATAGAATATAGTCCATGCTCTTGCCTCGGAATTTTTAGGCACGCGCTTTTAACTGAATCAATAATTGGTTGCACTTTCCAAAAAACGTTTGCTTTTTTTTCCTCTTCAGTAACGTCATTTTGAACAACAACATGAAAAGCTTCCCGTATTTTGAAGAACCTGTCGCGGCTCATTGTATCCGCTAATATTGGAATTTGGAACTTCTTTTGCCAGTACATACGGAATCTTGGAAAGCGAATACAACCCATAGCAATATGCATTCCAAAAATATTTTTAATTTCGCCAGAGGATGTTTTTAAATGTTCCCCCTTCTGCAAAAAATTATACCTATTTGTGCATTCGGCTGCATTTTCAAAAAAGGCATCATTAAAATATGTTTTGAAGTAGTCCAAAGGCGTGGCCAAATCTACCACATTATTCTGTACAATAGAAGTGTCCATGAAACGTCATTCAAAATATCTGTAAAATTACAACTTACAATTTCCTCTGTAACAGGTACATCCAAATCTGGTTGGCAAAAAGGTTTCCTTTTCCAAATTTTGCGGCGATCAGAGTTTTATAACAATAATTTATTTCTATTTTATATATTCCACTTGTGAAACAATACTAATAATCATACCTCAGTACGCACCAAGTCTAAATTATCATTGTTTTTAGCTTCCTCGCCATCACTGTCAGTGCTTTCCCCCGGGGCATAATTTTTGTCCGCTTCTTCATCATCACTGCTAAAATCAAAAGCATCAGAATCTTCGAGCGCTGCCCATATCTCATCATCGTTAAGCACTTCTAAAAAAATTTTAAAAAATCACACACATAAGGCCTGACCCGCACAATTGATGCACTCATTAATATTTTTAAACTAAACCATATTTTTATTGAATTAAACGATTTCAACTGGATTGAATAATTAAAATTTATAATTTTTTTTGTTAAATATATGCACTTCATTATTTGTAAATGATTAATACTTTTGTAATTAAACACACAACTTACTTCCACGGCTCATTTTGCTAAAACTGAAACTTGACTGAAAAATTTCGCAATAATTCAAGTAACGGTAAATCAAACAGAAGAGATATGTGAGAAGCAAATATAATAAACAAGCAGCACAATTGATGCATGCCAGTCTATTTCACATTTGGCAAACAGAAGCAAAAATATTGAAACCGAAACCCACCCGCACAATCGATGCATCACGGTCTGAAAGGGTTAATAGATTCCAAACATAAAAATATATAAAAATAGTTGAAATCCATTGTAACAAAAACAAAAACCTAAAAAAACAAATAACACAAATTAAGCTGTATATGTACATAACACAACTAAGTATAATATAACATTTGTACCTTTTCTCGTTTAAACGCGTTCGTCGGTCATTTAGGACTTGTCCAGCTTTTGAAAATATTCTTTCGCATGGACTGGCGATCCTAATGCACAAAAATTTTCTTGAGCTATTTAAAAAAGATTTTGATATTTTTATCCTTTTTTACTTCACCAATCAAAAATATTTTTATTTCTTGATAATTGAAAGTTAAGTCCAAAAACCCTGAACATAAATTTCATTTCAGCTAACGATTTATATATGTATATCGCTCATTTACTCAAATGTTGTAATTCTAGATTCAGAATTGTTTGTTATGCTATGTTTAATGTCGTATATAAGTTTCATATTAAAAATGTTTCTACTTATAACGTGTAAAAAAATGTTATTATTCGTTTCTATATACATAATGCGAGCAAACTAAAAACTTTATACGAATTTTTTTTGAAATATTTTTGTTGTATCTTTACAAAGATTTTCGCTTATCATGTAAAGCTCTATTTTTGTTAGCTGTGCTTTTTTCCTTTTAAGTTTACGATATGTGTTTAAAATAAATGTGTGTTTAAATCTGTTTTTGAATATTAATTCTTTAGCCAGCTCATATCTGAATTTAATCCGCCGTCGCGGACAAACAATGCTCGGCGCTGGTCTCTGACGGCACCTCTGTTGTAAAGCAGAGTTAAAAATTGCTCACTCACTTCTCATTCGTGAGAACGAGTGTGAGCGCTGTGTTTACTGCAGCAATTTTTCATTAATGAATGAGTTTTTAAAAAACATTTTTTGCCTTCTCACTCTCGAGCGAGAAAAAAAAATTTTTTTTTCACCAGTCATAAATGAGAAGTGAAAAGAAAAAATATTTTTTTCTTTTCACGAACATAAATGAAAAGCATCAAATTCGAGTACTTCTCATAAGTGAGAAATCATAAATGAATTTTTTCGCGAAGCATTCATAAATGTGTACACATAAAATTTTTTGGTCATGTTACTGGTGCTGCCATATGTAAAAATTTGTTGCATAGTTTTTGAAATGCTTAAAAAAAGTAGGAATAATTTTTTTTTTTTAAAAACATGTTTTTAATAAATTAAAAAACCAGGCACTGTTATACGTTGTGGTTTATTTGCATTTATTTAACTTCATTTCATTTAAATTTTTCAATGAATCCGATTTAATGATTTTAGTAATAAAAATATGCGGTTAAGGTTTCACAAAAAGGGGAGCATTACTCCAGTGACAAACAGAAGCATCGTCACCTTTACTTTGTATATCTTGTTTGTGAAGTAGTTTGTAATGTCTTTTGATATTTCCCTTCACTTTCTAACTAAGTTCCTTTTTGCACGATTCTATTACGCAAATACTTTTTTTTGAAGATGCATCGTACAACACATATTTTTCAAAATTAAATTGTCTTTTAGGCATTGTTTGTTATTCACTTCACGCTATTTAAAATCCAAATAAGGATCTTTTACAAACGTTTAATGTTTATATTGCAATAAACATAGAGCTGTTACACACACTCATGCAAATTTTAAAAGGATTGAAAAAAATTGCATTCGGCTTTACCACCATTAGAGATAATTGTTCATCATTTAATTTTGTTTGAGATTTTCCACTAATTTGGAAAGTATTTAGTACCTGCCTGTCTGTCATCCTTTTAGGTATTGGGTATATTGTTACAAAAAATTGTGGTGGTTATTATACAATACACACGCAAATCTTTTTATGTACAACAATTTAAAACTTTACCTTTCAGGTCAATTAAATAGAACCTAAGAGTTTGAAGGAGTTCCATTAGCAAAAGTAAGGTAAATTAAAAAAAAGAGCAGTTACGACCTTGAACACAATACACAAGAAATACTTTTTTTTATTAGAAAACGTCAATTAAAAATTTAGGAAAACAGTTCAAAAATATTTTTAAAGATTGCTATGAAAATTTGTGTCAGTGAAGACTATAAAATTTCTAAAAAATCACAACATAAAATATAAAGTATTGTTTAATTTTTTAACAAAAACAATTTTTTTATATATATGACTTTTTCACAATAAATACTGCTAAAAGTAATCCTTTATGTTAATATTTATTTATTATTGTTTATAAACCTACATATCGATGCCTCAGTATAAAAATGAAGCAACGCAATTTTTTTAAAATAGCGTTTTTGCTTTACTCTGGGAAACAAACGTAATTTTTATAATAAATTTGTGGTCGCTATTTTATTTAAAATATATTTATTTTTTTTTAATGGCATTAAAAGTCACTTAATTAAAAATATACTCAAAAGACTGATCAAAATATAGATGTATAGTATTTTTTAAATTTAACAACATATAAGTATATACAAGCAGCAAAATAAAAAAAAATTATGTAAATGCAAGAATTTCACACGCTTAAAAAATTGTTTTCCGGCAACTCTGTTACAAAGCGTGAAAAATATTAAAGCAACACTCGCACTCATAAAAGAATGAATCGAAAGTGAAAAGAAGAAATTTCTCATTCATTTGTGAGTGAGAAATAAAATTTGGTTTTTATTTTTCATTTGTGATTTGTGAGCGTGAAAAAAAACAACAAACTTCTCATAAGTGAGTGAGGGTTGGCAAAAAATTTTTCACGCTCTTTTATGAACGTGAGAAGAAAAAATTTTTTTTAGGATTTTTCACTCTCGAGATTTTTCATGGATGGTGTTTTTTTATCGCTCACTCTTGAGAAAATTTGTACTCTGTTGTAAAGTTTTCAACAGCACTTTGACAAACACACATACAAACACATAAGCCCTTTACTTCTTTTAAAGAACAAAAGCAGCAACATGATTTGTTAGCTATGACCAAATGTAAACATGAAGCACAAAAATGTTACTTTACATTTTGCAAAGTTTAACATAATAAGAGTAACATCACAGGTAAAATTACTGCACAATATTTCAAAATGTTACTTTGAGTAACATAATAAATTAAAAGTAACACTATGGTAGAAACAGTTTCTTCACGGTTTATGTCACTGTCGTTACATGTCAAAATGTTATATAAGTAACACAATAACTTAAAAGTAGCAGTAGCAGTTACTTCACAGTTTATGTCACTGTCGTTACCAGTGATTTGCAAGTAACAGGTACGGAAATATCGCTCATCTCTAATTCTAAAGCAAAAAAAGTTAAACAAAATTTAAGAAAAATGCATTCCACAAAACTTTTATCTGTTTTGATCTTGTTGTTGTTGCGTTAAAAATTCGATTAATTTAGAAAATTGGGTTATGACTGAGAATTCAAATTGTCAAACATGTTTTAAAAGGTTTGTTCTTTTTACTAATGGCAAATAAATTCTATTTTATAATTTTTTCGAATATCTTTAGTAAGCCACTAACCTATGCCATTGCCTTGGAGAAGCTGGGAGCCAAAACGGTACACTCATATGTGGGTCAAGAGCCAAGTGGTCGAAATTTCAATGAATTGGTTTTGGATTATAATAGTAAGAATTTTTGATTTTTAATTGAAACCTGATAGAATTAAACAATTTTTTTACAGATAAACCTCACAATCCGATGATAAATGCTGGTGCCATATTAACTTGTTCCTTAATACATGCTTTAATTAAGCCTGAAATGACTCAAGCCGAAAAGTTTGATTATGTCATGTCTTGGTTTAAGCGTTTGTCCGGCGGCGATAATATTAGCTTTAATAATGCTGTGTTCTTATCGGAACGGGAAGCTGCTGATCGTAATTATGCTTTGGGCTTTTATATGCGCGAAAATAAGTGTTACCCAAAACGCACAAATCTAAAAGAGTGCATGGACTTCTATTTTCAGGTAAGAGCAATTATTAACACCCGCATTCAATGTTAAAGTTCAATGTTCAAAGTTAATGTCTGGGGGAAAACTTTTTGTCAGAGTTATATTGTAAAATATAATGGGGGTCACTTTTATCACTCACTTTTATCTTAACACTCTTACTCCTCTTTCTTTAGGTCAATTTTAAACTTTTTTCTAAATATAAAGAAATCCCTTCCAAAGAACATTCAAGAATTAAAAAATTCTATCAATATTTTTTCCCAAAAATTTTAAGTTTTGTTTAAGTTTTTCTTTTTATTTATCTATTAACTTTGAATTACTTCTTTTAAAAACTATCTCTATTATCCTTTTAAATCTTATTTGGTTTTTCTCTTTAAAAATCTTCTGTCTGTATATAGATATGTTTAAATTAATTTATTTTTTTCTTTTCAGTGCTGTTCAATGGAGACCACATGTGAAGCCATGTCTGTTATTGCCGCCACATTGGCTAATGGTGGCATTTGTCCCACTACCGAGGAGAAAGTGTTCCGACCCGAAGTTGTTCGGGATGTCCTTTCCATTATGCATTCTTGCGGCACTTATGATTATTCCGGTCAATTTGCCTTTAAAGTTGGTTTGCCCGCTAAATCTGGTGTAAGCGGCGGCATGATGTTAGTCATACCTAATGTTATGGGTATTTTCACCTGGTCTCCACCCCTCGATCAGCTAGGTAACTCGGTGCGTGGCGTACAATTCTGTGAGGAACTTGTAAATGTCTTTAACTTTCATCGTTACGATAATTTAAAACATGCTTCGAACAAAAAGGATCCTCGTAAACATCGTTACGAAACTAAGGGATTGTCCATAGTCAATTTATTGTTTTCGGCAGCAAGTGGTGATGTGACGGCATTAAGAAGACATCGTCTATCCGGTATGGATATAACATTGGCCGATTATGATGGTCGTACAGCATTGCATTTAGCCGCCTCTGAAGGTCACTTAGATTGTGTTAAATTCTTATTAGAGCAGTGCCATGTGCCACACAATCCAAAGGATCGTTGGGGTAATATGCCAGTTGATGAGGCGGAGAATTTCGGCCATGAATCTATTGTCGAATATTTGAAAGAGTGGGCTGAGAAAACTCAAATTACTGAGGAGCCTAAGACGGAGGCGGTAATAAAGAAAACAGAAGCTGATGAGGTAAGAAATGGAATGCTTTGTGTTAATTAATGTGAAAATCCTTTAAAGTGTTTAAAAGTAGGCAGCAGAAAAAAAGACAGTTTATTTCTAGCTGAGTGGCCATGTTAATATTGTTGCCTAAGTACAGGTCGCATTTGGCCAAAGACAGGAATAAATAATTTTCCTCAAAAAAAAGTAATTATTGTGTGTCTTAAATAAAACGAAAATGATCGACATGCATATAAATAAACTGGTACCCATTTTTACGCCTCCAAGGGCGACTCCAGGGAAGTTTTAGGGAGTTTTACTCTAATTGTTTTCGAATTTTGTATGGCAACCCTGTTAGGGGCTGGAGATAAGGGGTAAGTATGTTCCACAAATATGTTTGAGAGAAAAAATTATTTGGGTTGGGTCTACACTTGACCTTTGTAGGAGCACCCTGGGAACGATTTAAATTTTTTTTTTTAAATTAAACTTTGTATGGCAACCCTGTTAGGGGACGGAGAGAGGATGCAAGTATGTTTGACAAAAATTTTTATGAAGAAAAATTAATGGGAGTCGGTCTTACATTGCACCCGTGTGAGGACAACTCCGGGCCAGTTGTATAGGTTTTTATATACAAATTTTAGATAAATAAACAAAGGAAGAAGTCTTGGTTTTTTGCTTATATCTCAGTCAGTTATCAGGCGATTTTAATAAATTTCAATAGCGTTTTTTCCGCGGATATTTCTGTTAGTTTGATACTACTTAGGTGTCTGTGCGACATCGGGGGGCTTCAAAAGGTTGATTTCAACCCAAGCACGGAAAGCCGAACATCAACTTCCACTTCTATAAGGGACAAGAAATTGTATATTTTATGGGGTCGCAAATAGATAAAAATTCGAAATTTTTAAATAGTTTTAAAAAACTTGAACAAAGTCGTCATACCAGTCAAAATGGAATGAACCAATTTTTTAGAGATAATTTACAAATTTGTCAAAAGCATTGTATCTTTACCTAGTCGCCCCAAACAATGTTCTTTCAAAATAAGTTTCAACGACTCGAAATGCTTGAAATATAAATTTATCTCCAAAAATTTTGCAAATATTCACTTACATAGGCATAAAATATTTTCTGTTCCTAATGCTTGTACAAAGCTCAGCATTTTGTTATTCAAAATTATTTGTTCTAAGTTTAAGCTGTAAACTAGTGCTTGAATTTAATTTATTTTTTTAATGTTATTTTGTTTTTTTTAACTTTCATATTAAGGAACTTATCACCAATCACATTAATCCTGATTATGATCGCAGCGCCACCGCCAGCCCTATGCCATCTGAAGGTAGTAGTAGTAGCAGTGGTCCCGATGATACCACACGCCCTGGTCTTTAAAGGCTTTTTGACACATCACAATAAATAGAAAAGTTTTGTGAGAAAAAGGAATCTCTGTCTAGAATCTTTAAACTTTTATTTTTATTTTTTTTAAATATATACATACATACATACTTATTACTTATAATTATAATTTTAGAAGTTATTCGTATGACTAAGAAGTTCTGTATATAGCTTTTTCTCTTTATTCTTATTTTAAAGCTTTAATGGAATTTTTAAGTTAAAAAGTCAATCTAAATCTTAAAGCCCAGCTACTTAAGCTGTTTTTACACTATTAAAGTTCTTGCTTGAGTTCTAATATCTATAGAACTATCTATAGTTAAGACAAACATGTTTTATACAAAATATATTAAAACAAAAATATAAATGGATCTCTTGGTTGAACAGGATAAATTCAGTTTGTGTAACGCTTTATATTAATTATTTTGTATAAAAACAAATGAAATGACAAATATGGTTAGTAAATTTGACCCTGAAAACTGTTGGGTGGATAAAAGAAAATTAAAGTTTAAGAAATGTTTTAAATCAAACAGGTCCCAAAAACTGAATAATTGTAACTGTATATATATATTTCTGAAAAAGATAAGTATATGAAGCATTCATTGCCTTAAAGCTTTTATTCAATTCAAGCAAAAACTAGAATAGTGTAAAGTCAGCTTTAAAAAGTGAGCAACAGTACTTATGCTGAATGTTAAATACTTAAATAATAATTAAAAATTATCTCTTAAAATTCCAAAGATATCAAAACCAGTGTTAAGTTACAAAAATTAAAAAATAATATGCAGACATACATACAGTCACTCACATTTAAACTCGGGCAGAGGCATGATAAAACTTCTAGTCACAATACGTATGTGCTAATGAAAAAAAACGTTTCTTATTTTTTTTATTTTATAAAAAAACTCTTATTAAAAATTAAAAAAACCATTTATTAAAAATACTCTTAAAAAATTAACACAAAGGCTTAACTAAAAAAAGGTCACTTTTTAGTCTAACATTTAAAGTCGGGCACTACATAAAACATCAACAATTTTTTAATACAACAACAGGTTAATACTTTGTTGCGCTTTCTTTTCGATTTGCATCAGCTCGAAACTGGCTTGGCATTGATTCCACTATTTTTTTGCAAACATCAGGGCTTATGTTTTCCACTCTTCCCGCAGAGCAATTTTCGCAGCATGTCCGGCATCCGGCGACCTGATTTGTCCCAGAAATGACTTGAGTTTGGGATTTTGTACAGGGGTTTTGATTATATTTTGACAGGTTTACTGCAACCGATTCTTAACATCATATGACGAATGCTTTGCATCGTTGTCCTGTTGGAATTAGAAATTACTTGCGATGCCTGGTTTTCTAAGGCTATATTTCACATTTTGTTTCAAAATTGTTAAGTAGGCATTTTAATTCA
Source organism: Melanophora roralis (assembly GCA_963583895.1). Classification (NCBI taxonomy): domain Eukaryota; kingdom Metazoa; phylum Arthropoda; class Insecta; order Diptera; family Rhinophoridae; genus Melanophora; species Melanophora roralis. Next base: position 61,382,547 of record OY757191.1, on the reverse strand, counting down.
TTTTTCCATTTACTAAATGTAAATTTCCAGCTTCTAAAGCCGCCCTGCACTCCTAAATCATAACCGACCCACCACCGTCTTTCTTTTTTCGTCATATTTTTTTATTATTAAATCTTCGCTTTGAATCTTAAATTAAAAATAAGTTTTTAAATCTTAAAATGAGTAATTAATATTAGTCCAGCAAGTGGCAGACAAAAATTTAAGTTCTCATAATAGAATTAATGAACTACATCTAAGCGCAATAGTATCCCTCCTTTTCAGGCGGGTGTGTATCCTACTTATGTTGCAAGTTGTTAAAAATACTTGTCCACCACCGTTTTTAACTTTTAGCATTCTCCTTAGCTTACGCCAAACCTTGCCCCTTCCATCATACCCAAATAAATTAAATTTACTTTTGTCAGTAAACGATACCCACAAATTCAGAATTATCACCATGAAATCATTATTTTTGTCCCTATTAACAATGTTCCAAAAATGAAAATCCTTAGCAATATACTGACAAGCAAATACAAGCCGCTCATTTTGATTTTTTGCTGAATATTGCGCGTCATTTTGCTAATTAGTTTTTAAACTTTACTGAATGACTGATTACTAGTGTTGCCACCAACAAAATGTTAAATTACACATGGATCACCCAAAATTTACACATGAAATTACGAATTACGCAAACTTTCTTTTTTTTTTAATAATAATGTTTTTTTTTTGTTAAAAAAAATAACGATTTAAATTTTAAAGTTAAATACATCACGTGTATAATGCGATTAAAAAAAATAGTGCCCAAGAATGATAAAGTTTTAAATTGCACATGGGCTAAACATGAAACGAAAAATTAAAAATAAAATGTGTTATTACACATAAGGTGGCAACACTGCTGATTACGCAACATCGAACAATTGTTTTTAAAAGTAACGGCATATTTAACGTTTTCGTTTTACAAAACATCCTTTGTCCGACTTTCAATGTAAGACAGAAAAGAGACCCTTTATCAGTTTTTTTATTCACATACTACATTTTAAAACGGAATTTGGAATTTAGTTACAGGTTTTTGTTTGTGTCTGCCCGACTTTAAATGTGAGTGACTGTATGTACATACATATGTATATTTATGTATAAGATTACGAAATGACAATAATTTTTATCTAAAAAAAACTATAAACGTAAATACCTATGTACATGAATAATTTAATTTTTTTTAAATTTAAAAACACTTTTCAAATAGCAACAACCTTTTTTGATATACATACATACATACATACATACATAAGTATATATTCCATAACAAGCATATACATATGTATGTATGTATATGTAAGTATGTAGTTATTCAACCCCGTGATTTTTTTCGTTCTGTGTAGAAACACCTGTGATTACTTAAAACTTTTATTTGCAGTATCCTAATTTAAATTAATGTCTAAAAAAACATTTATAAATGTAAGTGTTTGTATTATTAATTTACTAGGGTCTCTAAATAAAAATATTTTGTTTTTTTGTATAATTCCATAAAAAACACAAATTTACTTTTAAGCTGGCCTATAATTCCTTTTTGCTTAGTTTGTATTAAGATATATTAAAATTCAAAATTCACAAAAAAAAGAGACACAAATATAATTTTTGAAAATGGTTTTCATAATTTTTAGATAAAAAACCATACAAACATGTATACAGTTTTTGTTTTCTATTAATGTTAATTGATTAAATAAGTTTTAAAAACAAGCACAATATTTAAAAAAAAAACATTTGTATTAATGTTCTAAATTGATTACTGTGTAGAAAAATTGTATCCTAAAAGCAGTTTTCAAAAAAAAAAAATAAAATTAAAAATATTAAATAAAAAGATATAAAAACAATGTTTGAATTTACTTAAAAGAAATTGCAGCAAAAAAACCCTGGCAAAAAAATGTCAGCTCAATATCTTAAATTTGGAAGAATATATTTCACGCCCGCCTTAAATTACAACTTATTTAACTACAGATAAATATAGAAACTAGAATATTTAAATATACTACTTCAGGCGCGTTTTAAGCTCATGCTTTTTTATTTGTGGGGTTATATTAAATTAAGCGCACAATTTATAAACTAGAATTTATCGGTTCACTTAATTTCATCATTAGTGCTCTTTCAACGGTAGTGTCTTTTGGCTATAAGCATTCGTCCTAACTTACAAAATAAAAGAAAAAGGAAAAAATTATATATCGTTTTCCTTTCTCATTAATATATAAGTTAAATAGGTGATGTTTACACTCAAAAGACAATAACACAGCTCAAAGAGTACTGATGATCAAATTGCGTAGCCGAGAGGACATTTCTATGAACCTATTTTAAGCATATTCATTACGATTGTTCACAGCATGTACTTTGATCAGAAGAATACATTGACATTAAGCCAGGCGGACATGCTTTAATCGAGACAAGAAGTGATTACATATTTCCGCCTTCAAAGCACTTTACACGTGTGAAGAAATTAGAAAAATTCTTATTAATAAACTTCACAGTAAAATAAGGACATTCTAGGGTAATTTTGGGGGAAATAATAAAAAAGTTTTAAATTCAATTGAATATTTATGGTTTTGCACAATATTTTTTTTTTTTGAGAGATCGGAATGTTTCCTTTAGGAATCATAAATGTATTTTATTTATTTTTTGTTTTATTTTGCTAGCACCAAATCGTAGTGAAAAACAAAGTTTTATAACAGCAATACTCTACCACCCTATGGTATGACAAAGAAACATAATAAACAAAAATTATTTTGCCACATAGATTTATTCCTTCTAGGAGTATAGTTATGTAAAATTTTAAAGAACTTTGGTAAAAAAAGTTTTTAAATTGTTTGCTTTAGATTGAGCAATTCCATGGGTAACAGGGCCGGAAAAAGTTTAAGTGAAGATATTATTTTTTACACTGTTTTAAGCATAAATTTTTACAATATGTATTAAGTGTCCCCAATTTGTGGCAGGAGCTGTATGTACGATAAAATCCTTAGCACCCAGATATGTAGTTTTAAATTTTCGAAAAAATTTTTAGAATGGCCTCGTTTACTTTGCATTTAAACTTGTTATATGGGTTTATGGCTTAGCTAAAGTGCGTAAAATAAGCTTTTATGTTAATGGGAACAGAAAAGCTGCCAGATAAATTTTAGGCAAACCCCGAAAACCCACAATAAAAATCTCATATATAAATAACGATTTTCGGAATAGCATGTTTACTAATAATAACAGCAATTTTTTATTTTTGTCGTGCGGTTTTTTCTATGCTTATACGGCAATCAAGTAATCACCCAATGATTTATTATGGCGTATTTTTATAAGCAATTTACGTTTTTTTAATTAAAAGACTTAAGCTCAATTTTTGCCTAAAGTTGTTCTTTAAAATTTTATATTTAGATAAAGCAAATAAAATTTTTAAAATCAAGTCTTAGACCCTTTAGGCGAATTTTATAATAATGATACTATTCTATTAATAAGATTAAGGTTTTTGTTAGTTTTATCGGTTAAAAACTGCATAGCTCCGCGACATTCTGAGTAATTGTGTTACAAACATTAAAGTGAAAACAAGTAAAAAAGTTATGGTCAGTCAAGGCCGAGCAAAATATACTCTATACCACAATTTATTTGATGTAAAGTACCACCACTTTTAAAAAAAATGTTTCCCGATGTTGGCATTATTGTGGAAGACTTTATGTGACTCTTCATGAACTGTGTCTAAATTAAAAGAAAACAAGTGAGAAAATTATAGCAGGTCAGGCCTGACCAATTTATGTTAGGATAAGTACCACCGTGAGTTGGGCTAACTTGATTATTGAGTAACTGCTGACTACCGGAGGTACGCTCAATAATAGAATACAGAATTTGGTTGGCTAATTTACATTTACTTAGGGGCTATGCCAAAAATGGCCCGATTATTATAAAAAAAAACTATAGGCTTTGTGCTAATGTCAAATAACTTTATTGCTTTGCTCATAAGAATATATGGACGCCCAGCTAGATGGACATGCTTTAACCGGCTCGAGAAGTGATAAATACTGGTCTTTAAAGTGCGATAAGCGTGTAAAGAAATTATGGAGATCCTATTTTTAAGTTTTCACAGCTTAATTAAAACATTATTGGCTAATTTAGGGGGAAAAATTACAAAAAAATTTTGGCAAGAGTACACCGTTTTCTATAAGAATTATTTGTTTAATTTTTCCTCTTTTATTTTTCTAGTTCCAAACAGTAGAAATTAAACACAAATTTTAAAAAATGGCGACACTTTGCATTTGTATTTGACAAATAAACATAATTTACCAAAAACATGCAGGTAAATTAAACGTGCTGTTATCTTCAATACAAAAAAATAAACAGAAATTATTCAAAATTGAGTTAAGGTGCTGTTAGCGGCATGCCTGCCGGATAGACTCCTAGTGTGTTCCACGACAATTTTGAATAAAACTAAATACACAAGATTAAAAATACTTCAGTTTATTTAATCCATGTTTACAGCATTACGATGAGATTTAAAATCTGGCAGCTGTGGTTAACAGTAATGTTAGGGTACATTATTGAGCTCCAGCCCTGTTTACAATTTTCTTTTCGTGATAGTTTAAATGAAAAATAAACAAAATTTTACTTATACATATGTATATTAATATGTATATATGTTTGTATGCACATATCGCAAAATAAACCATAAATCATCACAACTCAAAATCATCAACTTTTTAAGTTGATTTTTCTTTTGTTTTTAAAACAATGGTTGTAGTCAAGGCACATTCAACCAGGTAATATTAAGAACACACCTGATTAAAATCAATTTGACATTTATACGAAATAGAATATGGAATTTTTAATTTTTCTGACATTCTACAGTTCAAACACAAAAAGGAAATGCAGAGGACGAATTTTTTGAATTCGCCTTGAGTTAACCTTGTTGAATGTGCCTTGGCCACATATAAAATTAATTTTTATTTCGTATAAATGTCAAATTGATTTTAATCAGCTGGGTTCTTTATACTACATAGTTGAATGTGCCTTGGTTGTAGTTTTATAATCAAATTGTTTTAAACTAAAAAATAAAGTTGCCTCTATACAAGGTGGTGTTATAGCTCCAACACCTAAATGCCAAAAACTGCATACTTTACGTTCTTTTGCTTGTGCGTTTATATATTTTGACGTCTAGGCATTTGCTCCCGGATTTACAATGTAATTTTCGAATTCTATAAAGTTTTAATTAAGGGACTGTTTTTCAAATATAGCGAGCTTTACGTTGTGTTTGTTTATGATTCCGTGTGCGATATGCATTGCGTGTGAAAATGTGTATTTAAAATTTTACCCTCTTTGAAACGTCTGTAGCCCAACTACTAATGCAATCACAGCCTTTTGGTGTTGAGCTTCAATTAGTTGGCGTAAGTTTTACTATAGTGTTTACAGGCTTGATGGCGGAATGGTTGGTTTATTAATTGATTGTTTGCTTGCCAGAATAACTGACTGTATACATCTTTACTTACTTATATCTTCATAAGTTATTGTGGTTTGTATAAAATACGAAGCAGTACACAAACGTTGCGATAGAAGTAAAGAGCTCCAAAAAATTAAAGCGGAAAAATATAAAAAAAAATTTTAAATTAAAAATATATAAAATATTTAATATTATAAAATGTTAAAAAAATTACATAAAAATCCAACATCCCTTTAAAAAAATATTATAAAAAAAAACTTTAAAAAAACTATTTAAAATAGTGTAAAAAGAGAAGAACTTCGGATTGATAAATAAAAGTACAGATTTGCCGGTATACTTGTAGTGGAAAAATATTCGTATTGGGGTAGGTTAGTTTTGTTGTTATTCATTGGATTTAGTGTTTGTATGTTGCAAGTAGCAGCATCTCTTGGCAGCAACATAACACAAGCAACAAACAACAAAACGTTTTACAAAAAAAAAATAGAAACGAATTTTCCATATACATAATAGTAATATGCATTTTTAAGGGTGTCAACTTATAGATACTGGATTCATTTTCATTAATTCATATTTTCCATATGTACTTATATGTAGGTGTCTAAAGAAAATTTTTAAAATTAAAATACAAGTGCAAACAAATTCAAACGGAAATAAAAGTTTTAAAGTTAAAAGTATAATTTAAAGAGTGTTAAAGTTACAAAAAAAAAACTAAAAACCGGAAGAGTAAATTTGTCTGTCAATTAAAAACATACCTAAAAACAACGTCATTTTACTGAATGTTTATTTAATAAAAAGGATTTTTTCCAATCACAATAACATATTCAAAGTGGTTTAAAATTAGCGAAAAATCTAAATATTTTCCATTAAACAAGTAACTAATTTTTACATATAACTGCCAAAACCACCGATATATTTTTAAATTGATAAAAAAACAAGATTAAATTGCATGTACAGAAGTAAAAGTTGCCGCCCTTTTTATACTCGAACCCACCCGTGTCATTTGCAGGTAGACAATAAACAACGAAGTACTTTTAAATAACTCTAAATATCTGTCACTTGAAAATCAAGGGTAAGTTTTTTTTTTATTCAAAATAAGAATACATAATAAATAATATTAAATATTTTAAAATATATCGTTCCCTAACATGCCAAACAACAACGTCCCTTAAAATATCTAAAAATTGATTTTATACCCTTCACATAAGGGATAAGGGTATATTTCAGTTTGTCATTTCGTTTGTAATTTCTTAATATCCATCTGCGATCCCCCAAAGTATATATCTTCTTGACCCTTATAGGAAGAAGAGTCGATATAGCGATGTCCGTCTGTCCAACCAAGGCTATATTTGTTTATTTCTTTAAAAATTTTTACATAGAGACCTCTACTGCTTCCCCGGATGTGTCCCTTCACATTGTAAGACTAACTCCCACTTATATTTTCCCACAAAACATTTTTGTGAAACATACCTACAACCTATCTCTGCCGCATAACAGGGTTGCCACACAACGTTTAATTTTTTAAATGTTTTCTTCAATCGCTTCCACAGCTTCTAGGACATACTTACCCCCTATCTCCACCCCCTTAGGGGGTTACCTTACAAAATTTAAAAAAAAAAATAGCGTAAAAACTCCTGCAACTTCCCTAGTCACCCTAAAAGGGTTAAAATATGACTAGCACCTCTATTTAAAAATTGTTAAAAATTAAAAATTTCGGGGTTTCGAAAGGCCCATGCAAAGGGTATCTAAGATTCAGCACAGCCGAATATAGCGCTCCATTTGCGACTCTATAAAGTGGACCATTATAGATAGAAAAGTCGATATAGCCATGTCCGTCTGTCCGTCTCTGTGTCTGTTAAAATCAGGTTTCCGGAGTCATTTTAAGTACTACGGACCAATTATAGGTGTCAAATAATCAAAAATATCCGTAAGATGATCGCTATTTAAAATGAGTAAGATCAGTTCACCACGGACCTAAATATAGGCAAAATACTGCGTTTGCCCACAAAGTCCATACAAAAATTTTAAAAAATTTCAGCCAACTGGCAACGCTGTTAAGCATACGTAGTTGTACGTCTTGACGAGACAAATTCATGCCTTGACAAATGTTAAACTCAGTATATAAAAAACCCAGTATTCAAATACAGGGGGCCAATTGCAGCATTCGATTTGAATCGAAATTTTAAAATTCTTATTAGAATTTCTATTTTAAAAGCATTGACAACTCGATTGATCGAGTAGAATTTCAATTCGAGTCGAATGCCGTAATATGCCCCCTGGATTTTACCTATTTGGACATTTGTCTAGGAATTAATTTGCCTCGTCAAGATGTACAATAAATACGCATTAAGTTTCTGTATGTATGTTTGGACGTAGGTATGTATGTATGAACATGTGTTGTTGATTTCGGCACACGTTTGACAATTCAAACACAGAATAGAGTAAAGGCTGTTTTTATGAAAGGAGTTTGACAGTTATAGTTTACTATTGCTCTTAGCACTCTTGCAAGGACAATAGATGTATATCGTATTATACGTGTATATTGTGTTAAACCTATGGGCTTTAAGAATTTAATAACAAGTTAGAAAGTTATAATCGTTAAAGCCCGACCATATTATACCCTACACCACAATTGTCCTATATGAAAAAATAGACCGATAATGTTTGGATTCAGTATAAAAGTTGGTAGCACATTTTAAGATGGTAAAGTAATATGCCATTTATAGCCCAAAGTGCTATTTTGGAAGGATATTTGTATAGGGTCCGGATCAAAAAATAACCCTATTATATTTTTGTTCAGTATAGTCGCTGAGGACACAAAGGTAGACACATGCAAAATTTGGTCAAAATAAAGTAATATTCGAGCCAGTTAGGACCCAAATTGCATATTTCGGAAGTACACTTTCACAGAGGCTATGCCAAAAAATATATATTTTTCCTAGTTACGTCTATTTGTAGTTTAGTTAACGACATACAAATTTGTTATAGGTAGGTACCACTTTTTTCTTCCTAATCACCTACACAGAAAGAAAACTCGCTTTCTAAAATCAAGAATTTTATTCTTGAATATATTCCAAATCTTTCTTGAAATTTTTAAGTACGATTCGTACTTACATTTTCTTAAATCAAGCCTATTTGGCTTGCTTCAACAAATTAAGCAGAAAAAAGCTTGTTGTTTTAATATGTTATTTTACATTTGAAAACAAAGTGTCTCGGTGGCCTGGAGGTAGAACGCTTGTGCTGCAGTGCAGAAAGTTCCTGGTTCGAATCTCAGCTTCGGTAAATACAAAAAATGAAATTTTTAAATTGTAAATATTAATTACTAATAAAATATAAATAAAATATAAAGTTCTTCTTCTTAAATAAATAAATAAAGCTCCATAAGTCAAAAACATGACATTTCATTTTCGAATTAATCCCGTTTACGGCTTAAATCAATCTAGTTTTTGGCTTAATTGTGGCTAAAAGTAAAAAATTAGTACTTAAAAAAATAACACTTGGAGTAAGAAATTTCGTACTTGATTTAAGAAAAACCGTACCTCACCGTACTTTTGACACTGCTATGGCTTGATTTAAGTAAAGTTTACTTAGTTTTTTCTCTGTATGTAGGGTTTAACTCACTTCTTTCGCTTCTTATTACTTAAATATTTTATTAATCAAAACGAAGCATTCTAATAATTTTGTCATATAATTTTCAGCTGTTTAAATTTTTTTGGTCTTAACACGATTTTTTTCCAATTACGTACTTAAATTTTCCTGCTGACCTGGACACTTAGTACTAGTGTGTGATTTTTGTTGCTGTTGTTGTTGTTGTTGAAAAATTTGCTGCATTCATAAAAAAACTTAACAAACAATTAAACGAAATTATATTTTCTGTATACATATTTTTAATTTTATTATTTTTTATATCTAAAATGTACAAATCGAGTCAATCAGTAGTCAATGCATGGGTGAGGTCAAAAAACTAAAAACGAAGACTGTTTGCAAAAAAATTTAAAAAAAAAATTTATAAAAAAAACAACAAAAACTAAAGTCATAATAACAACAACAAATGTATGTAATTATAATTAATATTACTTATGTACACACAAAAAATAGACAAGAATTAAAATCAAAAAAAGCAATGTCATTAAAAAAATTTTGAATTCCAACAACATTCGAAATATCACTTAGGGCCTAATTACGTAAAATGCAACGCATAATAACAAAAACAATTGTATGGAGAAAAATAAAATTTTAAAAATTTTTCCATTTTTTTTGTTTTTGATTTAGAGCGTTGCGTTTTAGGAAATAAGCGGGTTAATAAAACGAAGTTGATAGACGAATTTTTTAATACTTAAACGCAAAAAAATTTACAGGAATTCAAATCAAAATATAAATGTCTCTAAAAAAATTCGAATTTTAACGGCATTTTTTTGTAATTCAACAACGTTTTATTAACACTGGTTTGGCAAAACTCTTGAATGTTTTTTGCTTGTTTATACCAGCTTTTAATAAGTTTATTGAAGTTAACAAGGTTGGCCAAAAGAAGTCATCCGATGTTGATTGGCTCTTATTTTTTTTCTAAATGAAAAACTTTGATTCTATTTTTTGATTATGTTTATCTGAATTTTTTGAATTTAATTGGCCAAGTCGAGAAGATGATATCGGCCCAATGGGCGCCGTCACAATTGATTGCAATACGGGCTAGTTTTATGCCATTTTTCATCACTTCGTCTAGAACTTCGGGCGGCAGATTCTCGCACTCGTGTCGAATTTTGTCCTTGATGGCTTCTAAGGTCTCGGGCTTGTCCACGTAAAGACGGGACTTCAAAAATTCCCACAAAAAGTCTAGACGGTTGAATTGGTCGGTCTTGCGGACCAATGTTAATCGCCAAAACGAGAAATTAGGCGACCAGAGAACGCCGCCTTTAGAATATCGGTTGTGGCTCGTGCAGTGTATGCCTTTGCTCCGTCCTGTTGGAACCACATGTCTTCCGGTCCTAATTCATTCAATTGCGTCAGAAAAAACTTGGCTAATATGGCCCTATAGCGCGCATCGTCGACTGTTGTCGTTTGACCAGCGGCGTCCTCGAAAAAAGATGACCCGATGAATTCTCCAGCGTAAACAGCACACCACGCAGTCACTTTGAGCGGGGGTAATGGCTCCTGGTGCAACACTTGTGGATTTTCGGTGACCCAGAAGCGGTTGTTTTGTTTGTTCATTTACCCGCTGAGGTGGAAATGAGCCTCATCGCACATTATGATTTTGGTCGAAAAATCGTCCACTTTGGCCTTTAGATTAAAGGTGCGTTTAGACTGTGCTAATATTTGTGCAAAATAATAAAAATTTTGTTTGTCCTAGTGTAAACACTCGAATTTGTTAGCCACCAAATATTTTTCGACTGTTTGTTGGCTAAAAAATTCTTTGTTTGTGAACAAAGCTTTGCATAGTGTAAACACTTTGTCAGCACGTCGTTACAAATATTTGCCTCGATATTTTGTTTGTTCTTACAATATTTTTGGCGGAACAAATAGCGACAAATAATTGTAGAAACGTGGTAAAGTGAGGCCAAACGCAAAAAAATGGTAATAAATCTGTATCTTCGAAACTATTTGTCCAATTATAAAATAATGTATGAAGGAGTCGTAGAGGAGGACCCAAGGTCTTAGAAAATAAAATTTTGGACTACCCTGTATATACATACATTGAGCTACAGGGTGCCAAAGTTGACCTCCTCGGGCTTACAAAACATTTCTATGCTTATAACTTTTGTAAATATCAACCGATTTCAATGATTTTTAGATTTATTTGATGAAAATTAAAATCTGAAAAGAAAACATAATCACTCTTTCTTATTACCTGTTACAGTTTAAACGATATTTGGGTTTGAAATTTAAAATTGTTGTTTTTTACATAGACTTTATTTGGTTTGTTGCAAATGTCTGCAATTGTAGTTATGCTAAAAATATTTTTAAAAATATTTTTGTATTTCTAAAAAGTTTGTTAAGCCTGCACAAAAAAATTTATTTAATTATCTTTATTCGTCTAGCCGTGAAAAATATTCAAAGTCAAAATTTTCAAGGTGATTTCAAAAATGGCATAATTTTGACAAAAATTTAGCACAATTGATTAACTTTTTTTGCAAATATTTGTAAAAATAATTATTTCTTTCTTAACGTTTTTGGAAAAAGCAGGCTTCAAAATATATTAGTAGCATATTTTTGAAAGGTCGAAAATGTGGATTTTTTCACCAAAATTTCAAATGTATTGGCCGAGAAAAAAAAACGCAAGTCAGTTTTTGAAAAATTGGCCCGAAATTAAAATAGTTTATCTTTTAAGTTTTCAGTTTTAATTAAGTTATTCACCGCCCGCTCAAAAATGGGGTCACGAGGGTAAACGTTATTAATATAGGCAAGTTTTAAGATGCGTGTAATATAATAGCTCAGAAAATAACTTTAAAGTTACTTAACTCTTTTTGTTTTTTATTTAAATAATAAATAACATAATATTATAATAAAGTTTTAAAATCCATTACGTTATCATAAATCAACAATATTTTATAAACTTTCAAATATAAAAATTTTCACAAAAAAAAACTAAATATAATATTTTGGAATTTTTTTAATCTGACCCCTTATTTTTTTTCTAAAGGTAAAAAATATGATATGTAAGCAAATCTCCATCTGTTTACCTTTTCAATTATATATAATATTTGTATATTATTAGTTATTTTATACTATATTAACTGCCCTTAAAACAGCTATCTTGCGTCAAATTTGTTGAAAGTCCATTATTTTGTAGGGTGTGTATATACATTAGCTATGGCATAGTGATATATGAAAATTTTTGCAACGAGATTTTGAAGTGCTCCCGGCTTTTAATTTGTAAGACTTGGAAAAAAATACATATGGCAAAAAATGGGGGAGCTTGGTTGTGGGTAAATGGCGCCTCATCTTTTCACGTTGCTTTACAAACACAATTTGATACTATTTGGCAGATGGATTTTATAAACATAACAACAACATTATTTGACAGATGTTTGTCATACACACCGGACAAATAAAATTATTTGTGCAGTGTAAAGGGGTATACAAATATTTGTACCAAACATGTCTGACACCAAACCTTCTGTTATTTGTGCAAATAAAATTCAAACAAATATTAGTGCAATCTAAACGCATGCCCAAATATTAGTCACAAGCCATACTATTAGCCCAAACCATTATTTGTTGTGTTTGGGCAAATATTAGCGTAGTCTAAACGTACCTTAAGAATGGCTTGGGCGTTGATTACACGCGTTTGGCGGTTGACAGGCAGCAGCTGATGCACGGACTGGACTTTGTACGGGAACATGCGCAGGTATTTGTCCAAAATTCGCATTAAAGACGACCGGCTGATTGCTAATTGCGAGGAACGGTGCCTGGTCGACGGTTCTCTCGACAGCTCGACATCCTCGCCAACAGCGGCAGTATTCTCAGCAGAACAGGCGCTCCAGGACAGGCCGCTCTCGCATGGTCCCATCCTTTTGAAGGTTGGTGGCGGTGTTTGCGCAGTATGTGCTGGACGACCGGGGAATTGGCGACGGAATTGTTTCAATAAATAGTTTATTGATATCCATTCAGATACCTATAAATAATTTTTTTAAATAAAAAAAAATATTTATTAAAATATTTATGTTGTTTCTCTGTTAACCGTCATTATTATTTCAATAAAATTATTTTCTAAGTGAAAATTTATACTATTTTACAACTTTAATTATTAATTATGAAAAAATTCTTTATATCAGGAAATTTGAATAAAAAATATTTGGATTTTTAATATTGAAAATGAAAACTATTTTTTTCTGTGTATGTATGTAGTGTCTTAGTGGTCAAAATTTGTACCAAAATATGTAATCCTATAAATTAACGTTGCCATACGTGTTTTTAATTATTAGAGTCTTATTTCTTTTGTTTCTTATTTTACTTCTTCAACTCTTTTAATTAAAAGTTAAAGTAGTAAAATTTTTTTTAGTTATTATTGCATTAATCATAAAATTATTATGTTTCAATGTATTACAGCCGTAATGACAAAGTTAATGACCTGTATATGTTTAATGAATTACTTGTTTGATAGATTTAACTTGATACACATACCTACACACAAAAAATAAAATAAGTAAAATTTACTTAAATCAAGCCACTACCTTGAGTAAGGATTTTCTTCAACCAAATACGAATTTTCTTAAACCAATTGCAATTTATCTAGTACGAATTTATTTCTTTTAGCCCTACTTAAGCAAAAAAGGATTAATTTTAGTTTGAAACCGTACTTGATGGAAGCTTTAAAAGATTGATTTAGGCGTAAAAGGGATTATTTCAAAAATTAAAAAAAAAATGTTTACTTACGGAGTTTTTTTTAAGAGGAAGAGTTTTATGTTAATTTTTATTTTATACATATTTAATTTTTATTATTTGCCGTAGCGGGGTATCAAACCTGGGCCTTTTAGAGCTGCAAAACAAGCAAAAAACACTTTGTTTTTAAATGTCAAAACATATTTAAAAGCAACAAGCTTTCTCTGCTTAATTTTTTGAAGTAATCCTGACTAGACTTGATTTAAGAAAACCTTAGTACGGTTCGTATTTAAAAATTTCAAAAACTGTTTTGGATAAGTTTAAGAATAAAATTCTTGATTTAAGAACGTGTTTTTCTTTCTGTGTATGTTTATTCAAAAAATTGGTTGACCTTTTTATAATTATGAAGGAAATATTTTTTTATGTCATAATCTAAATATGTTTGTAAGCCCGATTGCCTATACATATGTGCATATATTACACTGTACACCATAATTAATTATACCTTACGTCATAGGGCTATAAGAGGTTTGTGTGGATTATTGTAACGTCCGAAAATAAATCTGATCGATTCAAAATCACTTCCTTAGTTAAATACAGCATGTCTCTCCGTCTGGCTGGGTCTTGAAATTCTTATGAATTTTGGTACAGATAGTTTCGTGGTGTCAAAGATATACATACATATATTATTCGAAAATATTTAAGTATTTTTGCCCCCCTTAAAGGGTCCGTCCTTAGGCTTATTTATTTTAATCAGTGGTCTTCACAAAGAGAAACGCACTTAAAATGAGAGTATTATTGTCAGCGTTGCCATTATTTTTTTTTATAAAAACTGCAAATTTGGAAAAAACAAATCTGCATTTTAAGTGAAATAACAGAACATAACAAATTATATATAAAAAAATAAAAACATAGCACAACATATCGCGCTCATTCAGTAATACAGTACTAACTGAAAAATGTAAAAAAAAAACAAAATAATTCATTTTTATAAAAAAATTAAAGTATTGTTTTTACTATATATGTTTTTGTGTATCAGTGTTTTGTAAGCTTATGTTTTTTTTTTTTTATTTCTAGGCAAAATATAAAATTATTAATATTTTGTTATATTATAACGACATTTTTTAGCTAATTCTAGGCTGATGATATAGGTATGAAGCCTTGATTTGGCTATCTGTATTGGTAGAGTTATTTGAGCATCTATTTTGGATACAAAGATTTTTGAGTCGAAAATCTTCTTTTAGTTTTTTTATTAATTGATTTCTCTCCTTTCCTGAATGAAACTCAATATGCATTGTATGCCGCTTAAGGTGCGATGCAAACATATTCTTTAGTAACTGGTTGCATACAAGGCACTTAGCCTCTTTGAATGTGTTTAAAGAAAACAAAAAAGATTTTCCCACTTAATACCCCACATAATTATTATAAATATTTTTTTCTAAAATGCTGTAAAAAATTTATATGTATGCCCATAGATTTTTACCTGAATTATGAAAAAGTTATCAAATTGCATAAATTTATGTAGCTTGCTATCAATTTCTTACTGTAATTATCAAAAAAATTTTAGCTCTACCTATATTGCACACATAAAGAGCTTCAAATTATTTTTTGATAATTACACACTAATTGGCAACGCTGCAGTGCAGAAAAAACATTTTTAGCTCTCTCTAAAAAATAAAAACATGCGACATACTCCTACTCTGTTTGAAAGCTAACAAGCTACTAATGGAAATTTTTATTTTTCATATGTTTGTTGTTTTGATTATGATTACCGTTTGCAATGATGAAAACAAAGCGTATGGATTTTTTATTTCTGAAAGATTGTGTAATGTTAATAATTTGTTATGTTTTCTTAAGTTTACGATCGAAAAATAAAATAAATATAGCTCGCCATGAATTATAAAAGCAATATCAGTTAACAAAATACGATATTTATTTTAAAATACAATCTAATCAGGATTAGTTATTCAGTTGCTGTTGGCATATTTTAAGAAACATTTTGGTAGGAAAACAATTTATATTGGAAAACCCTGGTTATATTATTCACGAAGAGAGTAAGTAAAAACCCGAAAATCTTCGTTAGCTGGGTAATATGGGTGAAGACCACTGATTTAAATTATCTGTTTTCAAACGGCTATAATAACGTTTTAAGTTTTGCCTTAGTTAAGAAAATTGTACCGTTTAAGGGTTAAAGTAAAAGCTAATTGCTTTATATTTGGACGTGCCTTGGGCATTTGTCAAACTAACAGCCAACTTGTCTTTTAGATATTAAGTTTACTTAATGCGGTCATAGTATTTGGCCTAATATTTCCATGGCATATTGAAATTAGTTTTAATGTTGTTTTTAAATTTTTGGCTTGACTTTAACAGGTGAAAACAAATACATATTTAAATACTTTTCACACCCATACATATAAAAATATTTTTATAGCACGAGCAGCGTTAAAAGGTGGTGGTTGTACTAAAGGGGGAAATATGCGTACGATTAGGTAAACTAAATCAATCAAGTAAATCAACACTAAATGAATATTTAATTTCCGCTTTGGCTTGTTGCATTTTGTAACAACAGCAACAAATTCTATGTGCATGTCTTATATCACCCAAATGACGAAAATGTTTGTTTTTTCCTTTACTTTGCAAAAGAGGTGCTCTAAAAGTCTTTATTGCCAAAAATTAAAAAAAAAGAAACAATCAAATAATTGTTAAAATTTAATTAACTTTATTTGTTTCAGTTACAATGTTATTTAAAAAAGTGTTATGTGTATTAATACTTACTTTAGCGTGTCAACAATCAATATATTTTCTTCTTCGCTTTTTAATTTCATTTATATCTAGAAATTCTTTTGTACATAAAATAATGCTTAATTATACATGTCTCTGCATAATTATAAATACAGTACAGTGCTGCCTTTTTTTTTTGATATTAATTAAGGCACAAGCAAAGTTTTCATATAATTTTATTAATTATATCGCGTATAGCTTATCGTGTATAGCTTTCGTTAGCCCTGGAATAAACAGCTTTTTGTTTAAAAAGATGTAATTTTTTACAGAACATTATTGCCATATTAGCCTTACTTATGTTCCAGAAAAACTTCACTTACCTTCTTCACTATTTGGTAGTTTTACTCATCACTTATTATATCGTACGCAGCAAGAAGAGTGATAGCCCCTTCTAAATTCCAACATTTTAGAAAATTCTGTTACGTTATATCTACATATTAAGCCTCAAACCTGTAGTTCTGGTATAATGTCTACATTAAAAAGGTTCGGTTGGATAGGTCCTCATACAATCGGACCAATTTGATTAAATCTTTGATATTATATATGTTTTTTGAAAACTATTTTTAGTACATGCAGAACGAATAAAGGTAGCCTCTTTACCAACAGACAAAATTTATAAAAATTTTTGACACGATATATCTCGGAACCCATAACAGCTATTGATGCTTTAGTCTTACATGGCATTCAGACTATGTTACTTGTAACACGTTACTGTAACATGTCACATTTTTTGGAGGGCGAAGGGAGTAGAGAAGGCAGAGACGTTACAAAAGTAACACGATTTCTGTTTTTCAAGTTACTTTTTGAGGTTTCTCTTTTGACGTTTTCGTTTTTTCTTCTATTTGCCATTATAATGACAGTCACAACCATGGTACAATTGCCTTACCAGGTATTATATACTACCTTATAAGGTAATTGTACCATGGTCAAAACGTCCAAGAAGAAGAATAAATTACGAAACCAATACAAAAAATAAAAAAGAGACAAGTTTGTAGTAACATAATGTAAATGCTTGAAGTTTTTGGAAGTTACTTTAAACGAAATAAGAAAAGAGTC
Organism: Melanophora roralis; assembly: GCA_963583895.1. Taxonomy (NCBI): domain Eukaryota; kingdom Metazoa; phylum Arthropoda; class Insecta; order Diptera; family Rhinophoridae; genus Melanophora; species Melanophora roralis. Next base: position 61,364,966 of record OY757191.1, on the reverse strand, counting down.
ATGTTACAAGTAACATAGTCTGAATGCCGTGTTAGTATAATATTTACATTCTAAAAATAATTAGTTGAATCGCAGCACGATATATTTTGAAAACTATAAAAGCTGGCGATCTCAAACTTAAAGTAAACTATTTTTATTTGATAAAAAAAAATTGATCACAACCGCGGTCACCTTGATATACAACAAGAAAACATTAGTAATAAGAATGTATGGGTGCTTTGTAACTTTTTTTAAAAGTTAGGGTTTAAATATTTAGCGTCTGCTCCTCTACTCTACAAACGACTTGGCAATCAAAATTTAAAATTTTTCTTTTTACCCCTTTCTGCTGCTGGAAATTAGAGAAGAGCGATATTTCCATACCTGTGATTTTATGCCTGTGGCTTAAAAATCTCTGGTAACTATAGTGACATAAAATGTGAAGTAACTGTTACCTCGATATATGCAAAGAAATATTTTTGGGCGTTTCTGTTAAGTAAATATTAACTGCGATGTTGTTACTATACTTGGTTAATTTTGGCCAACAGCCTCGATTATTTAATTTCAAAGCCCTATATTAATTAAATTGTCATTAAATATAATAAGAGGTTTCACAAGGTGTTCTATAATATCCTATTGTTATAATATTGTAAAACTTCATAATGGTTTAAACACTTTCCCCAAACTATTGGATACTCGGCGCAATTTAATAAACATACCATACGACGAAGTATTTTTTAGAACTATTTTTGTATATGGAACAAAAACAATTAGGGGATTCACAAGCTGTCCTATTATGTCCTATTGTCATATTGTTATAAAATTTCACAATGGTGTTGTTGTCTTCCATACAAAAATAGTTCTTTAAAAGTACCACGTCGTTTAATATACTTATTAAATTATTACAACAACTCCACTAACACCTGCGCCGAGTGTCTAATAGTTGGACAAGGTTGTTAAACCATTGTCAAAATTTTATGACAATATGACAATAGGACAAATAAAACACCTTGTTTTTATATTATTGTGAAATTTTATAACATTATGACAAAAGATCCTGTGAATCCCCTAATTATGTTATGCAGAGCAACATTTTTAGGTTTTCGTGTCAAGTAGCCATTACTTGCGATGTTTTTGCTTTTAACTTAACATGCTATTTACAGTTACATATTTCTTTGTGAAAAATAACAAACAGCGATCACCGTCACTGTATAAAATGTGGGTATCTGATACATTTTATATCTTTTGAGGCGACTTCCAGGAAGTTGTAGGGGTTTTTACCCTATTTCTTCAAATTTTGTATGGCAACCTCCTTAGGGCGTGGAGATAGTTTGTATGTATGTTTTAGAAATATGTTTAGGGGAGGAAGTTTATTCAAGGAATATTTTAAGGAGAAGAAACTAGTGGGAGTTGATCGCACACTTTGTTTCTCTAAGGAAAAATTTTACCCAATTTTTTTAGATTTTGTATGGCAACCGCCTTAGGTGATGGTGAATGGCGGTAAGTATGTTTTAGGAATACATATGTAAGAGAAAACTACTGGGGGTTGTAAAAATATCAAATGGAATGACTTGCTTATTTTAACACATCAAACTATTTCCCATATGTAAATGAAGAGTAAAAAAAAGGGAAAAGCTAGTGTTACCTAATAAACGCAACGCACTGTACAACAATTACTATAAAAACAACAACATACAAAATCTTTAAATAAAAAAGAAGCAGAAGTTTTGTTGTCCTTTAGTTAATATTTAGTAGTTTTTGTTAAAGTTTAATTAAAGAAAAAATAGGCGTGTTTGGGGAACAAAAATATTGACACAAAAATACATACATATACAGTGGTGGTCACGAAATTAAGACACGACATGGTACTATTTTAATTATAATAATGGTTACAGTCCTGCAATATCAAATTGGATCTTTCTTGTATTTTAGGTTACCCTGTTATGTTACGAAAATGTACCGCTATTTGATTTTGTATTTTTTTTACATTTTGTTGCTATATGTCTTATATAAAAGTGAAAACGCGCATTTAAAGCTGGCCACGAATTTAAGACATATTAGAAATACCTGTTTTTTTAAGTGATTTTTTTCTGTTTTTTGAAGTTAAATGGTAAGTTTTAACTATTTATGTTGGGATGTATCCAAATATTTAGTAGGAAATGGCTAGAGGTACTTGGAGTTCAGAAGCAGAGCGAACACTAATCGAATGAATGAATACCGATGGAAAGACGGTAATGAAAATTTTCAGGCTCCTGAAATGTTCCAGATCCAAAATTTACAACGCCTTGGAACACATCAGGCAACATGGAACCACCAAATATGTAAAGCAGCACCCTAGATCGCGAAAAACTACACCCAGGGAAGATAGCTTAATTTATAAAGCAGCTGCCAAAAACCCTTTTACGAGCTCAAATAAAATAAAAAATGAAATTTTAGCAAATTTTGGCATTAATTTATCATCCAGGACAATAAGAAGACGTCTAAATGAAAAAAATTCACGTGGGTGCATTGCACAACGTAAGCCACTTGTGTCAAAAAAAATGTTAAATTCCGACTAGCATTTTCAAGAGAACATCTCAATAAACCAATGACATTTTGGAAAAATTTACTTTGGAGCGATGAATCGAAGTTTTGCCGCTTAGGTTCTGATGGAAAACAGTACGTATGGTGCCCTTTAAACCTGGAGCATCACCCAAAGTACACCCTTAAAACGGTTTAGAATGGGGGTGGCAATGTCATGGTGTGGGCAGCATTTTCCGGGCATGGTGTAGGTCCCATTCACAGGATAAACACTAAAACGGACCAGCACATTTATAAAAATATACTAACAGACATTATGATACCATTTGCTGAAGACAACATGCCTTTTAAGTGAAAATTTATGCATGATAATGACCCTAAGCACACTTCACGTCTAGGGAAGAGTTGCTTAGAGGAAAATTATATCACAGTTATGAAGTGGCCTGCTCAATCTCCGGATCTCAATCCAATTGAGAAGTTATGGAATGATGCTGAGGAGCATGTACGAGCAGTAAAGCCGAAAAATTGAAGCGTTTTTTGGGAAGAAATACAAAAAGCTTGGTATGCCATTCCAAAGGCACGTTGTATGGCGCTAGTTGAAAGTTCGCCTAGGAGATGTGCTGCTGTCATCAAAAATAAAGGACTTCCCACTAAATACTAACTTTTTTTAATAAAGCTAAGCTTTACTTAAGTCAAATAACTTCAATTTTGCCTATGTCCTAAATTCATGTCCAGGCTAAGACTTGTACTAAACTGAAAAATATGTTTATACAAATTCCTAATAAAATATAGGTAACAAACAATTGTTCATTTTTTTTCATAACATTACTAGAATCTTTGAAAAAATATCATAGACCTAAAATTTATTCAATAATATGTAAAATTTTCAAAAATATAAAAGTGAAATTCCGTGTCTTAAATTCGTGGCCACCACGTATGTATATATACATATGTAAGTATGCGCATACATACATATATACACAGCTACGCATAAAACCGTTAGTAAATACAAACATACATACATAAATTAAAAAAATACGCTTATTCGAAGCTAAAAGAAGTTAAACCTCATCCAATATGATATCACTTTCAATCAAAAAAGTTTCTCCGTTCGGAAAGAAATGTTTCTTTGTTCTAATATCGGGTGGGCCATATATCAGTTTAAATTTGAATCTGGCAATACTTATGTCATTCTGTTCTGTCACAAAATTCAGTACCTTTTTCCCGCTGAGCGGAATGAATCGATACACGTTTGAGAATCCTTTAGGGTTTATTTCCAAAACAAAGACAGTTTGTTAAAAATTTCACGAAAATAAATTACAAAATTTGGTCGCATAGTAGGGCCAATATTGCCCTGTGTACGAAGGTTTATTGCTTAAGTCCGCGAAACTAGTTTAATTGTTGACGCGCCAAGTCGCAAGCGTGCTTGTACAGTGCGTACACATGCAAATATCGAAGATGAGTCTGAGAGTGTGCATGAGAGTCCATCAATATCAAATTGTCATCGTTATCATGAATAGAATATTTCGCGCACCAGCTTATGCCGTTTTTTTTAAGCCGGTTAAGACAAAGGCTATGCCGACAACATGAGACAATTAAACATTTGAAGGCCAACATTTGTATGCCATTGCCGAGATTCAACCCTATACACTCGAAAAAGTGCTCAAAAATTGGTCCGATCGAATGGGGTACTGTGAGGCCATATGAATGAAACAATATTTCATTTTTAAACAAAACAATTGTACTTCAGAGCAAAAATATTTATTTGCCAAAATTTTAAACCATTTTTGTTTTATTGTATTTTTATTTATAAACTTTTAAATTGCCCGACCCTTACATACTTACATTATGAGACTATTTTTTGTCATGTAAAAGGTGGGATTCTGTTTTTGATTATGTTTTTTTGAACCTCTAGAATTTTGATGGTCAAGTCAAGAATATGATATCGGCCAAATGGGCGCTGTCACAATTGATTGCTATACGGGCTCGTTTTATGGCATTTTTCATCACTTCGGGGGACAGATTCTCGCACTCGTGTCGAATGTTGCCCTTGAGGGCTCCCAGGGCCTCGGGCTTGTTCACGTAACCACGGGATTTAAAAAAAAACATAAAAAAGTCTGAAACGGTTAAATCGGTTAAATGTAAATCGCCAAAACGAGAGATGAGGTGACCCTGGAACGCCACCTTCGGAATATCGGTTGTGGCTCGAGCATTGTGTGCCATTGCGTCTTCGAAAAAATGGCCCGATGACTCCTCCAGTGCGAACAGCGCACCATGCAGTCACTATGATTTTGGTCCAAAAAGTGTCCACTTCGGCCTCGAGATTAAGGATGGCTTGGGCGTAGGTAACACGTGTTTGGCGGCCAACAGGCAGCAGCTGATTCATGGACTGAGCTCCGTACGGAAATATGCACAGGTCTTTGACCAAAATTCGAATTTGAGTTCACCGGCTGATGGCTAATTGCGAAGCACGGCGTCTGGTCGATTTTTCTGGCGACAGCTCGACATCCTCGCCAACAGCGTCGATATTCTCGGCAGAACGGGTGCTCCGGGCCGGCTAGTCTTGGCAGCGTCTCGTATGGTCCCATACCTGGGCTGATGGCCGAATGGTGCAGTGTTTGCGCAAGCGGTGGCGGACGACCGGGGAATCGGCGATTAAATTCGCGCTGCGCCAACACTACATACGAACTGTTATGCAAAAAATAGACAAGATTAACCTGCGATCTTGGGGAGTGTATCGCTCCATGGCTTGTTCACTTGCATTCTACATCTGTTTAGTTCACAAATCTCAAAACAGATTTGATATTGGCCGCCATTTGCGAAAATAAGAGCATCTTCTAATATGGTGATTTATTTTGGCCCACCTTGTATTTGCTTTTGTAAAATATTATTTTATAACTAAAATTTCCTTTTTTCTGTATCGTAAAATATCGCATTCGTAAAAGTTTCTAAGGAGTTGTTTTTTACAAAAAAATGTTTTATTTTGTTATAAATTATATATGAAGTACGATTACATTAAGCCATTAAATACATATTAAAATCAAAATAATTGTATTTTCTAAAAATTTACTACTTTTCTTTTGCAGATATATTGAATTAATTATTTCGGCTGCAGAAATAAAGTTTTAAAGGCTAAGTTCATGAAAATGGATACAAATTCAGTAAGTCCTTTGCCCGATGCTCCGCTAGCTATGATGGAAAATGAAAAAACACCACCGGATACACCCTCGACCAATGACATGCCACCACCTCCTGATGAAAAGTAAGCTAAAATCTATTAAAACAATGCCTTTCACATTAATATTTACTTTAAATGCATTTATTAATTTACGAACATTTATTTAATTTCCTTTGTAAATTGATTTCCTCTAGTCGTTTAACCTAAATGACATTTTGTTCAGATGAATGTGTACGAATGTACTTACGTACATATGTATGTTTGATGGATTTTTTTCCCGCTGTGACAAAATATACTTTTTTTCTTATTAAAAAAATATTTATAAATTTTTAAATCGCCTTAAATTGTTAAATCGCTTTAAATGATTTGAAGAAAAAAAATTATAGCTTGTAAAAGTGCTGCCCAATTTTGTAAACATAAAACAATGAAAACTTAACTTTAAATAATATAAATAATATAAATATAAAATTTCATTATTTATTTATATATAAATAAATAATAAAACTCACAGTAAAATAATATATATTACAAAAATATATCAATTTTAAAGGCTGTAAAAATCATATTATTTATTTTTTGTTTTTTTAGTGCTTTGGCAACACTTAATAATAAATAATGTGTAGTGACTTTTCTCTTTTTTAAAAGATACATTATGATTAATTTGTGTAAATAAGATGATTTGTTTGCTCAAAATTTTTTGTTTTATTAGAGTGTTGTTGTGATGTTGATAAAAATTTGCACCTAATTGCAGTAAAATTCTTATCTGAATTGTTCCATTTGCTCATACTTCTAAGTGAAGATAACGTTTATAAGATCATTTGCAAAATAATTTATAAGATGTTTTATAAAAAAAAGCAAAATTAGTTTAAATTTAATAAATAAAAACCAAGAGTTATTTTTTTACTCAAAGCTATTTATATACCCTTAACAAAGTGATAACGGCTACCAGTTTGTCATTTCATCTTACAATTCGTAATATATTAAAAGATATATGCATGACAAAACCTGAGACTGCTAGATTACCCTGCTTTTTTTTAAATTCCAGCATCCAAAAAGAAAATTTTTTGATAAAACATTTTTATTTATAAAAATTAAAAAACTACGTTAGTTTAAGTTGAACTTGGCGATCCCTAATATCGCCATATATAATCCTTGGGTCCACAGTGTTAGCAGATAAAAAGAAACTATAACCCAGCGAGTATTACTTTTACAATGTAATGAACTTTTCACACTTTTTTGACACATGCCAATAAATTTTAATTAATAATCTCAGATAGCTTATGATCATGGGAAAGGTGTAACCCAATGAATATTTTTAAATGAAACCGTACCGGCTTTCCTCAAACCAAATACGATTTGTCTAGGACGAATATCTTACTCTTAGCCACATTTAAGCCAAAAAGCTTAGAAAGATTGATTCAAGCGTAAAAGGCATTAATCTAAAGGTGGAAGGCCATTTTTGACTTACGGAGCTTTAATTATAATATAAAAAATTGTTCTATATGTACTTGCCTTAGCTGGGATTCGAACCACAGACTCTCCGGACTACAATACCAGCGAGCTACCGACACACTTTGTTTAAAGTGCAAAATATATTTTGAAACAAGTTTTTTCTGCTTGATTTTTTTTGGTAATCCGAATCGACTAGATTTAAAAAACCTAAGTACAGATAGTACCTAAAAATTTCAAGTACAATTTTGAATAAATTCAAGAATAAAATTATTGAGAATGTGTTTTTTCGATCTGTGTAGATATGTAGTTCACTCTGGAGGTTGCTGGTGCTGGACAGTGAAAATTATATGCTTTACGGTCTCATTATCCTGTTGTATACCAAAAAGTCTCCAAAGATAGCATAATCTTAGTCACTTCACGATGTAAAGTTGGTAGTTTCTCCAACCCTTATATCCCTGACCTTATCAGTATCATCTGTACTTCTATTGTTTATTTGAGTTCGTGCACGAATGCCCATTTCACTCTTCGAATTCAGGTAGATCTCTTGCTTTAAAATATCATCAGCATTTTCAATTCTTTTCTGCCTCCAAACCCAATGTAAATGTAACTTTCTAACATACACAGCCAATGTATTTTTTTTGTTCTTTTACAAGCTCGGCCTAAAAGACACTGCAAAGGCACTGGTATAGGATTCTCTACTCGACAGATGTTTTTAAGCTTAATGCTAATACCTGCCACGGTGGCCCACAGTGCGATTTGCAACCTCATAGATGGCGCTTTGCGAACTTGGCAAGTAACCACCAATAAGTACCAATATGAAGACATACATTTGGAGATGACTTCTTGCCTGGATAAGGAGTGGAATCTAAATAATACTCCTTCCGATCTATGGATAACGACAACTAGCTGCAATGTAACTCCATACCGAGTGAAAGCTCCCTCTTTGATTTGTGTTTAAAACACAAGCACCACGTTGCTCCACAAACTTCTAGGGGCTCCTGACACCTGTTGCACCAGATTTACGACTCTGATCATTTATTGATTTTTCGTTTCCTGTATGCAGAACAACTTACAATACTGATGGTGTGGCACCAAAAAAGAAAATTAAGAACCAAATTCAAGCGCATACAAGTGAGCACCCTCACAGGTAGGCCACTGTAACTTCAGAGCAACTAACTTCAGCATAATCTAAGGGTCGTCCTCTAAATCTCTACTTACATCCCATACCCACCAATAAAAACAACGTTTACTTTATGCACCCCGTCAGTATATGCCTTACGCCGTTAATCCCCTTACTACATGCGCAATCCGGTGACACGGACAAGGCCCTTCCAGTGAAAAAGTGCATTAAGCAAGCCAAAAACGGTCATTAAGAAGTCAGTAAGGCTCATGACGAAGCCAAAGTGACCAGTAACCGAAAATTGACCTTACTTCAAACCCTTCTTTTATCTTTAAAAAATGTTTAAAGATGTCATTTGTTCTGGCGCTACGATGAAATACCGCAAACCAGACTCATAGATTTCATATAAAGCTCAGTCTTGCGTTCATGTATTTACTGCTATATTATCCTGCTATGACTACATTTGCATGATTTGTTCCGTGTTCCTAAAACGAATTGCGGACGGCACATTACTCTCGAAAACTGGATTAATTGGTTTCAGATACCAAACTAAATCCCCTGACGCAGTCGGAAAAGTCCATGCTTTTAAGAGGCCTATTGCCGTTTGCTTGTCCAAGTAGTTTTAGTTTTTAGATAAAAAATAAATAAAACCATTAATTCATGATCATTTAAGCATTTGAAAAAGGACTCAATTTTGTTATATTTTCTCGTTATAACTTTTTGCTTACTCTGTAATGCAATGACAATCCACACTTTATGATAGTGATCGCATGTGTATTCCGCGAGCTTAAGTAATTGTAAATATTTTTAATAATATAATTTTAATTGTTTTATTTTTTTTACAAGAACAATAATTTAATATAAAAAACGAAACAAATAACATTTTCAAAATAAAAATTCAATCAGAACTTTTCTTGCACATGTTTTTCCTTTTCCTCCTTCTTTAAATAAACTTAATCTCCTTAACTATTAGCCTTAATATCTATCGACTTTATATAAAAACACACATAAACACATGTTAAGTATATTACTAACTTCATCCACAAACTTTGAAATATCATTTCCGCTTTGGTGTGTTAAAGTCATCTTCTCATAAAGGTATTAAACAGTGCTGCCAGGTGAATTTATAAAAGACAAGTAAATTTTAAATCCTTTTTGGGCTTACTCTTCAGAGTAAAAATAATTTTTAAAATATCCGTTCGATTTGCAAATTATTTGAAAAAATTAAAAAAAAATTAAATTTTCCATGCGATCAGAGCTGTATTTCTTAAAATTTTTTTCGTGTGATGGTTGTGTTTTAAAATTAAGTATAAACAGACTTATATTAAGTATAATCGTACTATTCTATAGGTTAGTGTAATCTGTTCATTATTGTTTTTACTAATTAAATGGATGTCTCTTTTAGGAAAATCAATGTCTTGACAAACGTCAAACTCTAATTTTTATTGGGTTTTTTATATACTGAGTTTAACATTTGCCAAGACCTGAATTTGTCTAATGGAGACCTTATGTAAGTGTGTAAAAATTACAATTGAATTTAACCAGCAAACCTTAGTCCCAATTCGCACTATGCAAGAAAATAAGTTAAGCTGATTAGGTTGTAGACAACGGGGTGAGGGGAAATTGAATGAGTACAGACTTACCTGTACTTGCAATTCAGCTGCTTAAAATTGATGGACAAAAGAAAATGTAAAAAAACACAGTAGTGTGTGTGTATATTCATAAAAAAATCAAAACAAATTAAGCAATAAGTCTTGAACCGTGCGAACGCCAATGAGAGTTCAAAGAAGAAAAAGAAAATAAGCAGGCTTATTTTCTTGCATCGTGCGAAAGCGGACTTAAACTAAACTACAATAATAAAGCGATATATATTTTTTTATTAAAACTACTGAACTTTCCATCCCTGATGAGCATTAAAACGATAATGAAAAGTGTTTGGGTGTAAAAAAAGCAGCTTATTTCATGGATTATTAAAGTCGAATGTGTATTTGGCTTATTTGTAACCACTTTGTATTTGGTTTGTTTTTTTTCTAAAAAAAAACTTCTTAGAGAATTATATTTCCTGACGGATTCAACAGTTTATTGCGTGTTTAAATAATAAGTTTCCCTTAATGTCGACTGAAGGTGGGAATTTGTTTTTCCTTTATCCTTATTATTCGCTCTGCCTGAATTCATCCTGAATAATTTAGTTTAATTTGTTGGAAAAAAAAGAAGGAGTGAACAAGTCAAGCAGGTGTGTGTAACGATATAATTCTTGGCAAACAAACTTTAATATGGATTTAATTTTTTATTATACAGTCTTTAACTCTTTGTCTTCACGAAATTGTCTTATCATTTTTACTTGATCATACTTTGCTTAGTGTCCTTTTGTCCTAAATGGAAAATTAGTTGTGCTGTGTGACCTACTGTGCATGTTAATACATTTGTGCGGTTGTAGGTAGTAAAAAGCAATATAAAGCTTATAATAACGGTTAATTAAATTAGGACAGTGTGGGGTTTAGTTTCTTTTTAGGTTTACCTTTTGCTGTCTGGACATACATATGTATTAACATTTATAATTCTAACTTTAATATTAATCTATTTTTATATTTTTAGATTAATTATTTGAAGTGTTATTTTAAAGAACAATTAATTTAAACTAAATGGTTAAGAGAATTTAATAATTATTTTATAAATAGTTTTTATAAATAAAATATTTCTAGAGTATTATTGTTTTCATGTATGGGCAATTCCACTGTGACGGGTGTGGACATTTTCTTATAATATTTATTCAAACATTTAAAATTTGTCATTAAAAAAAGGATAATTTTTAATGATGGTATGTTTTTAAGTTCTCTGTCAAAGATAGACATGAATGAACATGTTTTCTGCTTATAATGACTACTAGAAGACCGTGACGTTTGCGATCTTACAAGTTTGAGTTTTAAAGAATGTTGACTTAAGGATCATATCGACCCCTATGCACGAAGTTATCGTATGCTACGTTTTTTTAGAAATCGACTTTTTTATGATAAAATATTTGAATTATTGAGATAGAACTGTGTTCATTTTATCGTATTTGCTTGGTGGTCAAAATTATCGTATTTTTATATACCCACAATATAAAATTATTTGCCACAGAGTTTTAAACAAGTAATTATGTAGCTAAATATGCTCAGCTCAAGCCATTAGGCTGGTATTGCGTCAGTTCTGCTGGTGCCAGTAGAGTAAGTATAAAGTACGATTAAATCTTTTGTACGAAATCGGCATCTACTAAATGACCGACTATTACCCGTAATGTGCGAATGTTACGTCCTACGTCATCTGTCACATTTTTCTACCGACATATAAGTTGAAAAATACATTTTGCTATGAACGGTGCCACATTTAGTACATTTTTTATGTACATTTTTTTTGGATTTGTTTTGTTGTGTGGCTGATTTTATATCCGTTAATAACGTATTCTATTAGCTCTACGTGTTAGTGCCAGTTAAAAACCGTAACGTATGACGTAGGACGGAATCTAGGCCAATAGCCCTTGGTTTCATATATCTATCTCAAAAAAGGCAAACGAGTACCAAAAAAAAACTTTTTGTCTATTTAAATGACTTCCGCATTCAAATTTAATTAATTTTTAATATTAAATCTCTGGACACATAAACTTAATTAATTAAAAAGTACTATTTGCCTAAAAAGTCCTTTCATATTTTAAAGTCGATTTGTCTACCTTTAAGCTTTTTCGCTCCAAATGGGGCTTATAACCTAGTTATTTATATTCCTAACACTATGACCTAAAAAAAATACATTTTCTCGTTTTCCCCCTATAAATCCAGCCAAGCCATACCATATTAGAGGTAACAATACAGTTTATTTTAAATTAAGTATTTGCAGGGATGTATTTGTAATCAGTTTTAAAAATTTCACACACCAGCAACTGCTAAAATAAATTACTTTTTTCACCCTTCACATAGTGACCAGTGTGTTATTCCGTTTATAATTTTCTTAATACCAATTTGCAACCTCATAAGGTGTATATATTCTGGATCCTTATAGATAGGGAAGCCGATGCAATTGTTCAAATTTTGTGAGTTTTCTGTTTTTGAAAACTATGAAAGCTATGTACTTTAGTCCACCACAAATAATTATAATATTTACGGTTCAAAAACAACTTGCCTAGATAAGGTGACTGGGTACACAAAATGACCAATGTGAAGGGTATATAAGATTCGGCACTAATAAATATGGAGCGCTTTATACTTGTTTTGGTCAACTTATTTTAACGATGCGAATATCATTAAAATAATTTACTGAATCGCACATCTAGTAATGCTGTTACGCAAACACCATAAGTTATGTATGTATTTAATAAATTCATTTGACAGCCTCTGAAAAAAATAGATTTTTTCTAGTGAAGTCACAAACCATTGGAAAAAACTTTATATAAACCACCCAGTTAAAGTTAGTAAGTCTTCTTACCATTTCCATATCTGCAAAAGCTTATAAACAGGGTGGTATCAATGTGCAAAGCTTATTTAAAAATATCATAAGCATATTAACTAACCCATACGATCGTGAAAGTAGAAAACAAACCCCCCTATAATCAAAAGAAAATACATACAATGAAAACCAGCTGCTAATATGAGATCGTGTCAGATTAGTCAGCTCATTGGCTCACGATCGCTGTTAATTTGTCAAGTACTTTATCCAATGCATCGTCATACCATCTTTTCAGTTAGTTAGTGAAGTTCGTGTTGTAATGAACGTTGAACGGAAATAAAATCAAAAATTTTAAATTAAAACGTCAAACGGGAATAAATATAAAAAATTTAATCGGTGCTTTCGTTATTAGCGTCTGGCTTATTTTTTACAAACTGCAAAACAAATCTACTGGAAACACAAAACGTAAACAAATAATTGAATGAATTTTAATTTTTAAAAACAAATAATACAATAAAAAAACAACCTGCAAATTCAAATAAACATATTTTTTTTTAAATTATTGTAGTTAAAGAGAAATAAATTAAAAACTTTTCTATAAATAGTATATATCAGTGTATGTATGTGCGTGTGTGTATGTTTCTAAAGGTGCGATGATCAATTTCATTTTCAGAATAATTTTCGTCTTCCCTCTTAACGGTTTTAGGCGTTTGTTTTGATCAAAAGTAGGGAAGCACTTAAATACCTTATTTTGCTAATAAATTGCAAAACAAAAATTTTATATCATTTTAAGATGTGTCATTTAATAAATAAGAATTTAAAACTTTTAGCTCTACAAGAAGATAACTTGCAAAACATAATAAAAAGCAGACAGTAATAAAAATAATATGTATTAGACTCTGATAATTTAGTTTACTTAGAGCAATGCTCTTATGCCTAAATTTTATTAAGGGAATAAAAATATTGGCGAGGTGTAAAAGTAAAAATAGTTTGAACAAAAAAAAAAAACAAAAGGAAAAACAATTTGTTACACAAATTCAATAAATTAAAGGTTAACGAAAAATTTTTTTGTAGGCTTTGATTTAAGCACATATAAGCAATTACATCACACGAAAAAAATAATAGTCTAAGACCCACCCCTAATTTTACCGATTAACTCAACATCACACCTGACCCTACTTCTCACAGTAGGCCTTTACCTTAAATCAGAAGCTGATAAAATAAAGCCAAAATGGGTCCTTTATTTTAAACATAAATAGACAAGTGTCTGGTACCTTTTTAAAATTTTGTAAACATTAAACATTTTTTGCTAACTCTATACTAACTGCTTTTTGTAACTATTAAGCGTTAATATGATTAAGATTTTGGTACGTTTTTTAAGTTTCTTGCAATTTAAATAGAAACTCAATTTTAATTGCATTCGATAGGCCTCAAAATAATGATAATTACATTTTATATAATGTTTTGAATTTTAAAGCTCTTAGGGACAAAATCGATCGACAATTATACTTCGGTTTTTTTAGATTCATTTTGTTACTCATTAACCAATAAAGAGACCCTAATTTAAAGTCAATTTGCTAGTTAAAGAGAAATTTTTGTTCATATTTTTTGCAGTTTTTTGACTTTTTTTAATTATGAGTCTGTAAATATGAAATAAGAGATTTTGGCTCCGATTAAGATCAAAGTAGTCATAGTGAAAAAAATCACTCCTTGAAATTTTTTAAGATTTTCTGGACAAAGATTGAGGTCCAAAGTCAACCAACAGGGGAAAAAGAACTTTTTAATGTGTTTTTGAATTATGAGTCTAGAATCTAGATGGACTATTGGTTTGCTTTAAGGCTGTTGACCCAAAGGATTCTAAGTTAACTTACTGGACAAAAAAAAATTTGCCTAAATTTTTGGTACTTTTTACATTAAGAGCTTAGATGGGCTAATGATTCAGATTTATTTCGAAAGTCGACGTTTTCAACAGCTTTGGTACTTTTTAACATTTTTTATATTCTAAATAAAGAAAGGTTATTCAACCGGATTAAAGTTCAAAGTCAACGAAATAAACAAAAAGTAAATTTGTTTTTATGTTTTTGATCTTCTATTGAAAATTAGGGACTATTAAGTTGGATTTAGTTTGGAAGTATAAAGGTCACCAATATGCAACTTTTTCATTAAAAATTTTATTGATCTAAATGGGGTTGTAATTCCTTACGCCAAAGCCCTTGACATAAAAAAGGTGATGAATTCTCAGAAAGATCGTAACATCGTATGTATCACTTTGAATGGATCTAAATATGAAAGGCCTTCTTAACATGTAAATGTGCTAACTGAATAGGCTAAAAGAAATAATCTTACTTTAAACCAGACAAAGGAAAAAAGTTATGCAGAGAGACAAAAAGAAATAGAAAACTTAAGTATTTGAATTAATGTGCTGTTTTTGCAACCCGAGTAGTGATCGTTTTGGGCCAAAGAAATTAATAAAAATTAATACAAAGAAGCGGGTTAGTTACTAGATTTATATTAAATAAAAAATTTCTAACTTGGTTTTTTCAATCGCATATTCAAACGATAATTCGAATAAGAAAATTATTGGGCAAATTACGGCATTCGATTTAAAACGAAATTTTACCCGATAGATCGAGTTGTCAATGCTTTTAATATAGAAGTTCTAATATAAATTTTTTAATTTCGATTTAAATCGAATGCCATAATTTGCCTCCAGATTTAGTTTCTTAAACCATCTTTAACCAAGGTGTCTATATACAAGGTAGGGGTATAGCATCAACTGATTTTTGTAGCATTGCTTTGCTGCGACATGTAGATGCCAAAAGTTGCATACTTTATTGTACGTCTTGACGAGAGAAATCCATGCCTAGAAAACGTCAAACCCAGTATAAAAATACTGATTTTTTTTAGATATTGCCATTTGTCTGGGCATAAATTTGTCTCGTCAAGACGTATAATTAAGTGTGTATTCTTGTCTGTTTGTATATTTTAACATTTAGGTGTTTGTTGGTTGTATTTGTAGCAGTTACTGCACCACCTTGTATAGATTCAACTTGCCTTAAGCCTCACAAATTGTTGATAATTAGCTCTACTACTTCTCTGTATTAATGCAATTATGCAGGTACATATAAATTATGTATTGAAACTGGTCCTAAAAATTTATACCTTTTTTCCCCTCATTTATTAAAAAACATACATCGTACAAAGGTACTACAAATTATACATTAAAGTTTTCGCAAAAACTAAGAAAAAAAAACAATATTTTTAAAAATATTCATTTTAATTATATTTTTATGAAATTTCCCACATATAAGTGTTTTGATATTGGCACGAAGCCTATTGTTTCTAGTGTGGATCAATCTATTTTTTGACATAGCCCCCATAAAAATGTCCTTCCAGAATAAGTATTTTGGGTTTTGACTGTCCCGACTGTTACTCTATCTTCACACAATTCTGCACATGTATCTATCCTTATGTTTTATACTGAATAAAAATATGATCAGCCCATTTTTTGATATATGTAGCCACCATACAAGTGTCTTACCAGAATAAGCTTTTTGGGCTATAAATGACCGAATATAACTTTACCTTCTTAAAAATTTGCACACATATTTATCTTTATGCCAAAAACAATTTTACTGAATACAAATTTTATTGATCTACATAATTTTTATAAAGCTGACAAACAAATGTGGTGTTGGGTACAGTATGGAGCTTGATCGAATATTACTTTTTTACTTGTTTTAACATACTAAACAAAGCTCTTAATACAAAATCTTTGAAAAATTTCCTTCCTGAATAGTAAGACATTTTCAAATTTAATTTTTAAAATAAATAAAATACTTGGGAAACTGCTATTTCCCCTACTCAACAATATTTAGCAATTAACAATTGTTATATTATCTATTTGTGTAGGTAAAATAAAAAAAAAGTTTTCGGTATTATGAAGATCATTGATTAAGCAGTAATTGTCTGGCAGTTTATCTGTTCTTATTTATTTTTGTATCAATAATAATTTGGTATATTGACGTGATTTAGGTTTCAGAAAAGATAAACGTAACAGGCACTTCTTATATATATTCCTCAATGGTCGTCTAACCTTTGAAACTTATTAAAAATTCTAAGCAAGGACAAGGCACAAATATTTTTCAAGTAGAAACACTTCTTGGTTTATCAAAAACCGCCTAAGAAATGTTCCTGTAAGGAAAAATCAATGATTATCATAAACTTATATCAGACGCGGATTCAGGGGGGAGGAAAATAGGAAATTTCCACTCCCAAAACTTTTAAAACTTCATACGTAGCTACGAAACAAACATTTTATATTGTGTGCTTTATTAAAGATTTTCCCACCACCCTCCCCCCCAAAAGCTTGAGGTGGATCCGCGCCTGAGTTATAATAGTCACAAAAATACTTAGATACTTTGACAGATGAAGGGAAGGATAGACATGCCTTATTCGATTTATAACGTGGTTCTGAGTCGATCTGCATATACATATGAAGGTGGGTCTCAGACTTTTATTTTTCGACGTTACAAACATCTGCACAACGTATGTGGTGTGGGTGGGTGGTTAGCTATTGTGGAGGAAATATCATTAGCAAGTGATCAATTTAAAACTGCATGAAAAATGTTGATCATTTTACATGTAATTTTTAAACAAATATCGCAGATACAAATGTTTGTATATAAATTTTTGTATAAACGCACAAACATACATACATACATGTAGTCACACATATGTACTAATAATTCTATAGTTAATTTGTTGTTGTTTTTTTAAATTGATATTGTTAGTTAATTTTTAAATACTTACAAGCACGCATAAATAAATAAAATTAATTGTTAAATTTATTTAATAAATAAAAATACATTTACATACATACTTTGTTCAGATACTTCGTGTGTTTTCTCCAAATACGGGTGGAAGAATTAATTATATATGTACTTACAAAAAGCTATTATTGTAACGGAAATTAATAGTTAAGTGTTTAAAAAAATTTAATTAATTGAAAACATAAACGAAAAGTAAAACGTCGGAAAATACAAAAAAAAACTTATTACATGCTTAGAAATATCATAAAAAACACAAGAATTAAATGTAGATTTTCCTCATATTTTAACAAACATACATATGTATGTATGTATGTACATACATATATTATGTTCGAATCCGTATAGGTTTTTTTTGTATAATGTATAGGCATACAAAAGGTGTATAAAAAAAATAGTTTATTTATATAAAAACGATGCCAAAATATATAGATTTTAATTAAATCATCATTATTATCATTGGCGTAAGCATTATAAGTTGCAAAAACATCATTAAGTTGATGACGCCGATTTGAAAAATTTATTTTAATTTAATTTTTTTTATTTTTTTTTAAGTGAGAGTGTCTGTTTTAGTTTAAATTTAAATGAAAATTATATAAGAAAAGCAATAAGAAATTACAAAAAATTATTTTAACAAAAATAAAACTATTGTTTGGTGTTAATGCGCGATCATCATCTCAACAAAATGCCGCGTGGTGGTTCAGTAACAGCGTAAGTTTTATAAACATAAATACAATACAAATTTTTATAGAATTTTTCAGGGAACACTTAACCAGGTAATATCAAGAACCCAGATGATTAAAATAAATTTGACATATTTACGTTACAAATATTCAATTTTTTATGAAATTTTGAATTTTTCTGACAGCCCACCGTTCAAACACAAGAGGATATGCAGAGGGTGAATTTTTTGAATTCGCCTTGATACTACCTCGTTTAGTGTACCCTGGAACTTTTTTTTTCCTACATTCACAACTTGCAAAATTGTTTTGCTAGGGGCTTAAAGTGTATCTGTGCAAGGTGGTAGCGTAGCGTCACTTGATTATCCTTTGCTGTGTTTTGCTTCAACAGCTAGATGTCAAAACCTGCATGCATACCTCACGTTGGGTTGAAATGGTTCGAAAGTGACGCTTAATTGAATTTTTAAAATTAGGTTTTTGTATTTATATTTGGTATCGAATAAAACTAGATAAAATTCTACATCACTATGTAAATTTTCAAGCATCTATCTTGTCAGCTGACTCCGTAGTGACTTTGCACAAAACGAGTCTGTAATTTCTAAATTTTTTCGTTAACAAAGTGTTATTTTAAGAATGGAACCTTCAACTTCAGTTATTAAAGTGTACAAAAATGATGTAGTGTTTTTGAAAATATGTGTGAAAATATTTTTGACGAATTTTTTAAAAAAAGTCTAAAATTGGCCTATTTTTGATGTTTCGTGAACCAAACTTCTAAGTTAGTTAAGGTTGGGTTTTGAATCTTATATTTTCTCAAAGTATGAAATCTTAGCTTGATAATACAAAAAAGAAAATTTGCGGTTTTGTTGCTCCATTTTTGCTATTAATATTGTTCTGTTCGAAGTCGTGTTTTTTCAAAGTCATGTATTTAACAAAACCAACGCTCGTTCAATGCTTACTATTGTTGTTATTGTGGTCGGAGATAGGTGCGTGCACAAGTTTCAGTCATCTTTATTCACGAGAGTGTTAAAATGGTTTTGTATGACTCCTACAATACATACATTTTTAGTTCATGGTCCCGAAATCATAAAATATGCCCTTTTACCGATTTAAGAACTTTCAAAAGAAGCTCAGGAAGCCAGAAATAAGGATTTTAAAAACTATAGGGAACACTTTGCTCGCAAATGCAGCCGAGATTAGTCGAATGAAGATATTTTAAATAGATTTTTTCTCAGTTCAGATCCATTCATATCTAGTATTAATAAACAAAATGAGCGGAAAGAAAAGCAACAATTATCAAATTCCGAACTACAGCTTTTGCTGTCGCCTATTATTTTTCAAAAAATACATGATAGTGAGAGTAATGGTAGCGAAGATTATAATGATGAAGGTGAGGATGAACATAATACGTGTATGACAAATATTGATAAAGAAAAAACAATTATAAAAATTTATTTCGTTACTTTTTTAAAAAAGTTGTAAAATTCTCGATATCCTTCAAAACCTAAATTCAGACTTAAAATTAAACTTATATTTATGCAAAATATATATTAATTTTTTTAATTTTTAGAAAGAAGACAATATAAGCTTTTGTTTGCTTCTTATTTTTTAAAGAAATCACTTTCCATTTTAAAAATACGGCGAAAATTCTGAAACAAACTATAATTTTCCGAAAAATAAAAATGTCTATAATATCGTAAAAAAATTTTTTTTTTCGTGTATCTTTTTTTCAGAATATGCCTTTTTATGCATACTTAACGATTTGAAAAAAAAAATTTCAAAAAAATTTAAATTACGTATCCCATGAATTAATCGCCACTTTCGGTGTCATCAAACCCACTGTGCGTTTGTTTGCTTGTGTGCTTGTTTGTTTTTTTTTGCTTCTACGTGTAAGTCCACGGATTTACAATGTATGCCATATGGTTGTTGTTAAGGAATGGCTTAGTTTTTTGGCTTAGATTTTCAAAGTCGATAAATCGAAGCTTAAAATTGATTTAAAAACATAGTCGATTTTTATTTTAATGCTATTTTAAAAAAATATCCTTAAACAATGTTTTTAAAAAATAAATAAAAAATGTATTTGTAGAATATTTACAACTTTTTAATGATAAAAAAAGAATTAAGGACATATGTAATTTGAAATATATTTTTAAATACATACACTTACTTACCTAGTTGGACATTTATAGAAACCCATGGCCGAACTAAGAATGGGTTTCCAAGCACTTCGGTCTTCTGAACTTCTTTCCCAATTACTCACATTGAGCTTAAAAAGGGTTTCTTGAACTTGATCTTTCGGAAACGGAGTTGCAGTTGCCCCTTTTTTCCGTCATTACAAATATAATTACTATATTTTGCAAAATTTTTAGTAAAATAAATTTCGAAAACTATTCAAGAAAAATTTGTTGGATTGTAGCGCGGAGAGTAGAGTGCCCTATAAGTGGACTATTACAAAAACTTAATTGTTTTGTAAAAACTTTTGTATTTTGAAAAATTTGTTAAACATTAAAATTAAATTCAAATAAATCAATAAACACTTAAATACAAAATTAGTATTAACATACATATGTATAACTTTTCAATAAAAAAAGAAAGTTGGGAAGCTGTGTTACACAATTGTATTTTAAAAATCTGTTGTAAGTCAAGCTTAACGTAATATTTATTTTTTTGTGTTTCTCTTAAGCTTTATCAGCAGTTTGTTTTGGTTGGAAAAAAATTCAATATTTTATTCGTCTTCCATTTTTTGAATAAAAACAAACTACTTACAACAACAGGTTTAAGTTGTTATTACAACTGTTTTTGTTAAGTAGTAACTTTAAAGACAACATCGGAGAAATTTCTCTAAATATTTTGAGTGTTTAAATGGAGAAACTTACTTTATGCCACAAAACTATGTTCAATCAAGATGTAAATGTGTGCTTAAATCTTAACTAAGCTGTAATATATTTTATTATACTTAAAAGCTGCAGCTTTCAAACCTTGGGGGTGCAAAAATAATTGTTTTAATAAAAGGTCAAGTTATATTAAATTAAATAATTTTTTAATTATAATTTTGCCTTTTTTAGTTCCTCATAGGTAATTTTAAAAACTTATTTCTGCTTTTGCAGATAACTTACCTATGGAAATCGCAAGCTAAGCCTCTAGCAAAGTTGTAGCAGGTTTGAGGTCTATAGCTGCTATAGTTTCCAAGATATCGCATATCCGAAATTGCAAAAGAAATTTTAGGACTCTTCACTCCCCCAACTCCTGTTCGAAAAATCTGTTTTATATTAGCTTGCCGCCTTTAAGTTTTTACGCCAAATTTTGTGGTAAACAAATAATGAGTTATTTCGCGTTTTTGCTTATTTGTATCTTGATCCATAGTTTACCGATCTCACTGACTTTAAATAGCGATTGTTTTAGGAACCAAAACCAGGTCCATGGAATTCGACATAGCTTTGAATCTGAAAAACGATTTACTGATTGTTACGGATCATCAATGGTTTTTCCTGATAGCAATACTATTGGAAAATCAAACCGTCAGTAAAAAATACATATACCACGTCACTATTGGTCAGCTGTCTGACATTACTCTGGTTTGGGTTCCTGCGCATAGGGGCTACCATGGTAATGAATGGGCAGATGAGCTAGCTAAGAAAGGATCTGCTCTGAATATCTCCATTGTGAATACACTCGCAGTTCCGTTGCAGACTATTAAGAGCAGCATCTTAAGATTCTTTCTGCGCATTGCTGACGATAGGTGGCGGGGGTTGGATACGTGTAGGGTCGCCAGGCAAACGTGGCCCTCTTTCGATGTCGGAGGTACTACGCAACTTCTGAACCGGAATCGCGTGGAAATTTCGAAGTTGCTAGTAGTGCTAACGGGTCACTGAATGCTGGGAAGGCATGTAGAATGACTCGGCCTCACGTTCAACGATCACTGTCGCAGCTGCAAAAATAGGGAAAAGGAGACTGCCGACAGCAGTCCTTTATATAAATATATGTATAAAATTTATAGCCCATGACTTGTTTATGACCAAAAAATTAATAACATATTTGTTAAAGATATGTATTTCTCGCATTTGGATTTAAATAGCTCAAAGGATGTTTTTAGTCTCATTTAATGTAAAGGGAAGAAGTAACTTAAAATAAGTAAGAGCGCTAAGTTCAGCTGTGACAAATCTTAGATACCCTCCATATTGGCCTTTCAAAACTTTTTTAATTTTTATCCAAACCCTATGGTTGGTGTCATATGTTCTACCGCTTAGGGTGACTAGGGGTTTTGACCCTAATTTTTTCAAATTTTGTTTGGTAGCCCCTTTAGGGGGTTATGATAGGCGGTAAGTATGATCTAGGAAAATTTTTGCAAGGAAATATGATTTGGAGTCAGTCCTATATTTGACCTATCCATGGCAGCCCTGGAAGCTGTAGGGGGGGGGGGGGGGGAGAATTTATTACAATTTTACCAAACTTTGTATGGGAGCACACTTAGGCGATTAAGATAGGGGGCAAGTATATTTAGGAATATGTTTGGAAGAGGAAACTAATGGGCGTCAGTGCTTTACTTTATTTCTCTAAAGCCAACTCTTTGGAAGTAATGGGCGTTTTTACATCATTTTTGTAAATTTTGTATGACAACCCACTTAGGTGATAGGGGGTAAGTATGTTTAAGGAATATGTTTGGGAGGGAAAACTTATGAGGGCGATTACTGGAAAGTTGTAGGGGGTTTTACCCTACTTTTCTTCAAATTTTGTATGGCAACCTTCTTAGGGCGTGCAGATAGGTTGTAAGTATATTCTAGGAATATGTTTGGGAGGAAAAACTAAGGCCGACTCTGGGAAAATTATGGGCGTTTTTACATAACTTTGTAAATTTTGTATGGCAGCCACCTTAGGGGGGGGGGGGGGGGGGGGGGAAGATAGAGGGGTAGTATGTTCTAAGAAAATGTTTGCAAGGAAAAATGAGTTGGGTTCGGTCTTACATTTTAACTTTGAGGAGCACCTTGGAAGCTGTGGGAGCGATTTAAAATAATATAACAAAAAGTAAACTTTATATGTATGTCCACCCAGTTAGGAGGCGGAGAGAGGGTTAAAGTAGGGTGGGTGACCATTCGTACTGTTTTTATCAGTACATGTACTGACTTTTGGTGTACTGATTAAAAATCTGTGTATTGAAATGTACTGATATTTAAGAAAAAGTACTGGGGCCAAATCGTTACATTCGATACGAATCGAAATTTTAAAATTCTTATCAGAATTCCTATACTAAAAGCATTGACAACTCGATCAATCGAGTGTATTGAAATGTACTGATATTTGAGAAAAAGTACTGATTGTACTGATTTTTAATATAACATTTCATTTAAAATTTTTTTCTTAAAAAATTGTTAAGGTACCATCAAACCAGACAGTTAACCCAACATACATATGCATGAAGTGATTCAGTTGAAGTTTAAACGTTTATTTGACACGTGCTATTATTTCGCGGCTCTTTTTTATCTCCCAGACGATTGCTGTTTGGCTCTTAAAAATTTTGCTTTTACGAATAATTTTGACGTTTGCTAAACAAGAAAATCTTCGTTTATGTATAATTGGACCATTATTATTAAGCAACAATCGCACTTAATTTTTTAATTAATATTTTTTCAGCAACATTTTGACACTTTTTTTGCGAACGTTTTTTTGTAACCGGTGTAACCGAACATTCAAACGATCCCTAGAAGATTGCTATTTACTAGCCATACGATAAGCTGCAAGTTTTTTGTGAATTGTTGCGGTATGATCGCCTTTTGCGTTTTCTTGCATTAAAAAGCGACTTTAAATTTTGTTTAAGTTTGAGATATAAAAGTTTTGAATGCTACTATCAATTCAAGCAATACTAATCAAAAAACCTGGTTCCCTTTAAAAAATTTTTATTTTGACTAAACTATATAAGGAAAAGCGCGAAATATCCTTCCAATCAAATAAACAAAAAAAATTTTTTTGCTTTGACGTTAAAATTAACAAACAAATCCTATTTTGACCAAGACTTCCCGGTTGCCACGTTGTAAAACATTTGTTAATTAAAATTGGCAACAGTTAGTCGTCAGTTTGCATCTGTAATATAATTTCGGCAACTAGCAACCAAACTAAAGTATGATTGCCATACGTAAGCGACAACGGATTACAAAAACATAAAAGGAATTGGAGTGATTTTTTTTTATCGTTTGAGGCTTTTTTGATAAAAAAAAATCTGACTGTTTTAATTAATCAATTTTTTTAAAATAATTTTTGTGTTTTAACTAAATTTTTTCTGACAAAATCAATCTGCACTTTGGCTACAAAAACACAAGACGAAAGGACAGATACGCTTAAATCAACTAAGCAAGTCATTTTAAGTCGATCGCCATAACCGAAAGTGGCTCTTAGACTATAAAATACATAAAAACGTTTTAGTTAAAAAAAAACGAAAAATGTACTGATTTCGAACCAGAAATAAATTGTCACCCTAGGTATAAGTATGTTCCTCAAAAATGCTTGCGAATAAAAACTAATGGAAGTCGGTCTTACAGTGCACCCGTGTAGGGATAACTCCGGGGCAATTGTTGAGGTTATATGTATAAATTTTAGAGAAATAAACAGAGAAAGTCTTGGTTTTTGGCTTATATCTCGGTCAGTTATCGTGCTATTTTGCTGGATTTTAATAGCAATTTATTTCTGATAATTTAATACTACTTACGGTTCTATGCAACATCAGGGGGCTTCAAAAAGTTGATTTCAACCATAACACGGACAGACAGGCAGACGAACATCGCAAAATGGAGTTCCTTATCTAGAAAGATATTAAAGAAATTAGAAACGGAATGATTAACTTATACATACATATATACCCTTATCACTCATGTAAAGGGTATAAAAATAACTAATATAAATTATTAAGTCGAAATAAAGTGCTTCAAGCCGTAGAAAATATCAGAGGCGGCTATGACACGACTTCCAGACTATGTGAGAAAAATAATAAAAAAAATGTTTTTAATTTGTAATATAATAAATAAATAAAATATTAAACATATTTATTGAAAAACTTATGGCCAAAGTAACAATTTTTTTAATGTATCTGATGTTAATTGAAAATATACTATTCGATAAACCGTAAAACATTAACAGTCTTAAAAGTTCGATGGTATCGAAAGTAAGTATCGAAAGTTTACCCTCCGACCTCCTCATCTATAAGCATCCTAAATATGTATGTATGTATATAGACTAAATGGAATCGTAAATAAATATTGTAAAAGTTACAAGCATAATAAGAAACTGGTTTAATAATATGTGACGGAATAACTTAGCCAGACGTAAGATTGGCAACAATTAGTAATATGTTTTTAAACTTATTGACTTATAGATGAGCCTAAAGAGAAGCTTTGCTTCCTTCACGAAAATGTTTTATGTAAACTTAAGTAATCCGTAATTTAATTGGGCTTAACTTTCTATAGAATTGAAATACAATAAGCAACTAATTTAAAGAAAAAAATCAAAATACATACAAACAAACTAGAAATTCTAACTTAACTAAAATCTCTCTTAAGCGTAAGTTGTTCTTACATATTTTTATATTTTGATGCTTACAAGCCCTCCTTAAAAGATAAATGTGTATTTGTGTTTTTGAACCTAAATGAACATTGCTTTACTTATTCTTTGTAAAACTATGCGAGTAGTTGTCAGAGTTAATTTACGGTCATGAAAATGTAAATAAAATTGAAAATTAAATTCAATGAATAAATTGCAGCTTAAACGATCAAAATTAATGAAACAAACAAACAAACAAAGAAAACCAAACTTTGACAAAAAAAAGGAAAAAAGTTATAGTCGGACCGTATTATACCCTACACCACAATTTATTTTAAAAGAGGTACCGCCGCATGTACAAAATATATGCAGGATTAGGTGGATTTAGTGCGGTGGGGCAAACTTGATTTTCGGGTAAATGCCTGCAAGGGGAGGAATGCTAAATAATTAATAAATCTTCAACAAAATTTGGTAGCAATTACGTAAGAATAATTACTCTTAAAAAATGTTTCCACTCTCCACAGCGAATGCGCGATGCTCACTCGACCATTGCGACAACGTGACTGACAAATCCGCACAATCGGTAATTCCAACGGCGCCACCCTTCCTCCGCACCGTTTATTAATTTTTGAAATAATCGTATTTAAGAATATAAATTTGCCACCAGACACCTTGTATAAAACATTAAGTTTTCTTAATTTTTACTTTTTTATGTTAATGAACATGTTTTAAATATTTTTTGTATTCATTCCTGTACTTAAATCATACAACTGAAGCGAATTCACCAAACACCAATTAACTTATGTATGTACTTGCCCACTTGTAGTCATAATTTGTTCTGTAGTGAATTTGATTTGTATCTTAAAAATACAATTATCTACTTAGTTGTTTATATCATCGGCTATTGCGTTACTTTCTTCCCCTTTCAATGTCTTACAGCGGGGTTATTTGTTAAAAAATTGTAAATGAATCTGTAGTTTCTAAACGAGAAATACAACTAAAATGAGGAAGAGCGC
The DNA here is from genome assembly GCA_963583895.1 of Melanophora roralis. Lineage (NCBI taxonomy): Eukaryota > Metazoa > Arthropoda > Insecta > Diptera > Rhinophoridae > Melanophora > Melanophora roralis. Next base: position 61,338,258 of record OY757191.1, on the reverse strand, counting down.
TATATTCGGCTGTCCCGAATCTTATATACCCTTCACAACGTATAGGGGTTTTACCATAACTTTTTCGAATTTTGTTTGGCAACCCCCTTAGGAGGGGGTAGGTTAGGTTAGGTTAGGTTGAACAGGCGGCTGCGGAAATGTTGAAGTAATAGTTGTGCAGCCCACTTGGGTCCGTTTCCTCGGTGCCTTTGTGATACCTGGGGAAGAGAAGAGAAGAAGAAAAAGATAAATTAGTTTAGATCAATAGAGATAGAGAGTTAGAAGGAAAGGAAGGAAAGGAAAGGAAAGGAAGGAAAGTCATCAATAGGAGGGGGTAAGTATGTTCTAGTAAAATGTTTGCAAAAATGAGTAAAATGAGTTGGGGTCAGTTCTATGTTTGGCCTATCCATAGGCATCCTGGAAGCTGTAGGTGGGGATTTATTACAATTTCCCAAACTTTGTATGGGAGCCCCCTTAAGTGATAGTGATAAGAGGTAAGTATGTTCTAGGAATACGTTTTGGAAGGGAAACTAATGGGAGTCGGTGGTACACTTTATTTCTCTAAAGTCGACTCTGGAAAAGTTATTGGAGTTTTTATATCATTTTTGTAAATTTTTTATGGCAACCCTCTTATGTGATGGAGATGGGGGTACGTATATTTTAGGAACATGTTTGAGAGGGAAAACTAATGGGTGTCTGTGATAAATTTTGTTACTCTTAGCGCGACTCCGGGGAAGTTGTAGGGGTTTTTATCCTAATTTTTTCAAATTTTGTATGGCAACACTGTTCGGGGCTGAAGATGGGAGGTAATTATGTTGCACAAAGATGTTCGTGAGGAAAAGTTAATGAGAGTCGGTCTTCCATTGCACCCGTGGAAGTTGTAGAGGTTTTTATGTACAAAATTTCAGTGAAAGAAACAGAGGTAGTCGTGATTGCTGGCTTATATCGCGGTCAGCTATTGCGCCATTTTGCGGGATTTCAATGGCGATTTTCCTGCAAATATTTCTATTAGTTGGATGTGACTTACAGGTCTCTGCCACATCGGGTGACTTTAAAAAGTTTATTTAAACCATAATACGGGCAGACGGGCATACTTACATCGCTAAATCGACTTCCCTATTTATAGGGACCAACAAAATATATACTTTGAGGGGTCGCACATGGATATAAAAGAAAATACAAACGGAATGACAAACACAAAAATCGCTTATATGAAGGTTATAAAAAAACTTAGTTAGGAAGATATTCGACTTTTAAATTTTAATTTTTGGAAAACCTTTGCTACTTTTTCGCTAAAAGTAAGGCCAAATTTTATTAGATTTCCAAGATATGTATTTTATGTAACTAAGGTAAAAAAACCTTAATATGTAATTAATAAGTTGTAAGCAGTTTCAAGTCCTAAATAAGGAGGGTTTCCTGTGGAAATATTTTTTTTAAATCAAAAATAAAATTTCGTGTCGGCATAAAATTTTCATGGGTCCGAGGTGCCTTGTTTTGGGTTCCTACGGAGCCGTTCTCGTTTGAAACATAGAGTCCACACTTTAAACTTTAGCTGAGCTACGACTTCTCTATGGCCATGTGTAATTTCATTTAATCGAAATGCTCGTTAAGAAACTATAGATTTACTTCCATTTTTTCCCTCACTGTGTATCTTTACCCGCAATTCGAATTTAGTAATAAAAAAAGTAGAAAGAAGCAAAATTGTGGAGCGCAATTATTCAAATAAAACATTATCACTCTATGCAGCATTCAAATGTATATAAGATTTCAGCAGCAGAACGAACATTGTTCTCTAGACAATTTAGAAAATTAAATAAGGTGTTTGAATTTGTTTGCCTACATTTTAACCGAGACAATTTTACTTTTTAATAACAAAAGAACTACTTCAATTTTAAAGGAATAGTTTATATATAAACGAACTAAAAAAAAAATTATTTTTTATTTAAAACTGTTTGCAAAATATAATAAAGACTGTGAAAAATTAAATTTAAACATTGGGTTCATCATGGAAATCAGGTGGCTAGGAGATAGGCAATGAAGGGGAAGTTTTCAGACGGTTATTTGAATTTTTTCCTCTTTTTCAGTATTTTTTTATTTTTTGTGGTCTTGCCAGTTCTTTTCCCCTACACTTAATGTCTTATTTTGCAATTTTCTTGAAGGGATGCACAACGAACCCAGGAGGTCTTTGCAACCTAGCCTAGCCTTAATATATGAAAAATTTAACATTGTGTTAGAGCAGCAGCAACAAAACGCGTGTTGTTTTTGTCTTAAAGATGTTTTTCATTTTACCTTGGAATAAAGTTAAAAGCGTTTTTGGTCGTTGAAGATTGTTTCCGGAGGGCATTTGTATTGGAGCTACAAGGCTTTGTTGCTTTTCTAAAGTGATAACTTATGGTAATGCCTAAAAGTTGGGCCTGCCAATCAAACAAGCAGATGAATTGACGGGCATCATTTGATTAACTTAACAAGATATTCTAATTTGTTCAGTATTATTTAAGATATTTGTGGGATTTTTACATTTGACCTCTACAAGTATTAACACAAACTTTAAATCTTCTTTCTACTGAAGTTTTTGTTTTAGTTAAGTTGGAAAGATTCTTATTGATTGCAGCAACACTAATTAAAATTGTGTATAGCGTTTTGTAAATATGTACAATAATTTTATCTCTATTTATAGCACGTTTACACATGAACACCAATTACCTGCTTCGCTGTCCAAATTACCAACATAATTCGAAGTGTTTACATATCGAATTCGTAATTGGGTTCGGCAGTTGTTTGTTTTTTTTTGCTGCGTAAAAAATGTGCTCCCACATATACACACACACAAACACGCTCATGCAGTCATTTTTGCGCCACAATTTTTTTTATTTTTTATGTTTTTTAAATAAATTTATTTGTTTTGTATTTATATTTTCCTTGTTTATGTGGTTTTTTGTTTTACTTTATTTAATTTTTAACAACCGCGCAGAAAAACTTTCAATTAAAATTAGGGATGACATTTTTTACTCATATATTATTGGTAATTCAAACTCTATTAGCGATAAAACTCATTATTTGCTCTCAAAAATTGGTACGAAAACATCGTAATTGCATTGATAATTGGGGATTGAGTTACGAATAAGAGAACCAAGCACATTATTGGGTTTAATTGGAAACGTGATATTAGCTTCTAAAAAATGTGTTCTATTTTGTATTTATATTTTAATTAATGTATATAAAAAACATTTAAAATACGGCAAAGGGACAGATGAAATAGCTATCAAGTGAGTTTAATACTTATGTATTAAATTTGTTTGACATATTAGAGAAACTTAGGCTTGGAAACCAATTAATCATTTTAGAATTAAACACAACAGTTTTTTATACCCCCTCGTGAGAAAATACTTAAATAAAACATTTTGCTTTTGCTTTCGTTTAATCTCCCTTTCAGTCACTTTGTTCACAAATGGCGCTTTTAATACAAAAGTTTTGTGATCATATGATATATTTTTTTTGTGTATTAAAGTCTGATCATTAACAGCGATAATGTGCTGAAGCACTTTATTAATAATAGTTTTATGGACATATCGTCGCCTTGAACTTATCTTACCTTATCTTTATAAAACTTTTTTTTTAGGAAATATACTTAGTTTTTAACAATTGAAACCAAAAAGTTAAGTAAAAAAATGGGTTAAGCGCTTGAAAATTTACATCGATTACAGCGTTGTGAAATAATAAGATAACCTCGCCTCTACAACAACTTTCTGTAAAAGTTTTGCATGTATTTTGTTGTTGCCTAATTCTAGCCAAGTTGTCAAAAATTTGGCTATCACACATACACAGTATTACACAACCATAATTGTACGTCTTAACGAGACAAATTCATGCCTAGACAAATGTCAAAATCCAAAAAAAAATCCGGTATTTTTGTACTGGGTTTTTTTATGTACTGAGTTTGACGTTTGTCTAGGCATACATTTGTCTCGTCAAGACACTAAAAAATGCAACATAAAAATTGTGCCAAGTTACGCTAGAAAGCATATGGCGGAAATAAAAGTCAGCTGATCAGTTGCTCCTACCTTGTTCCTAGCAAATTTGTGGAGAAAACTTTATTTCCAAATAAAATTTTACTTTTGTAGCATAACATAATGAATTAACAAAACCTTTACGCACGTAAGTTTGCCGAAAGCAATAATATTTTTGAAATACATGTACAGTGAACTCGCGAAAACGTGAACTAATTTTTACCAAGGGTGTTCATGTTTTCGATTTTGTTCACGTTTCTGATTGGATATGTTTTAATTATTTTCTAACGAATTTAATTTTTTTTTATCAATTTATTGTTATAAGTTCAAAAACATCCAAATCTAGTCAAAACTTAACAACGCTTTAACCCGAAAAGTCCAATTTAAAAATTTTAAAACCTAAGCTTTTGGGTAATACATAAATGTCTTATTAATCTGACCACAAAAATCAACCTTTTGCAAATAAAACTATGTATATCGCTTATAGATCCTTTTATTGCATAATTCGGGGACTCCCAAAACTAATAAAATTAATGTAAACAAACAAAAAACCTCAGAAAAAACTGTTCACGTTTGAGGGCTTTCAATGTTTGTTCACGTTTTAGAGTAGTTAATGTTAAATAAAAAGTGTTCACGTTTCTGGATGTTCACGTTTCTGGATATTCACGTTTTCGCGAGTTCACTGTATTTTGAATTTTTCCCTTTTTAAGTCTATTTAGCAATTTCTGGTTGCCCATCTTATGATTTACGTTTTCAAAGCCCATTTTATTCGATACGGATTCACCAATAATAATTTAATAATTTTCTATTAAAAACCACAACCATCGACTGAGATATCAGCAAGAAATTTCAATTAAAATAAAGAGCTTTTTCTTAAGTATCTTGCTGATTGTCCAAATCGAAAGGCTAAGATTTAAAGAAGATGCATCAGAAAGTGGTATAGTTTATTTTTTTTTTAAGTTTTGTAGTATACGAAAAAATATATTTGGCCCTACGATATGCATGTATCTTTACAAAGCAAATATTTAAACATGTGTTGAGCTATAATTAAAGGAAGAAAATACCCAACCAACAACAAGGCAATAAAACTTAATCCTAATTAAAACAATAAAAACAAAATTAATTAAAATGCATTCATATAGAAAAAACTTAATTCAAAATGGAAAGAAGAAATATTAACAAGAAAACAAGTAAAAGAGCTATATTAGGCTGTGCCGAATCTTATATACATTTCACAACGTGTAGGGGTTTTTACCCAATTTTTTTCAAATTTTGTATGGCAACCCCCTTAGGGGGTGGGGATAGGGGGTAAGTATGTTCTAGAAAAATTTTTGCAAAAGAAAATGAATTAGGATCAGTCCTTCATTTGATCTATCCACGGGCACCCTGGAAGTTGAAAGAGGGATTTATAACAATATCAAAAACTTTGTATGGGAGACCCCTAGGCGTTGGAGATAGGAGGTAAGTATGCTTCTGGAATATTTTTGGGAGAAAAAACTAATCGGGTCTGTCTTACACTTTATTTCTCTAAAGCAAACTTTGGGGAAGTTATGGGCGTTTTTACATAATTTTTGTAAATTTTGTATGGCAACCTTCTTTATCAAAAATTTAATTATAACTTCTTTATTAAAAGCATCGACAATTCCATCGATCGAGTAAATTTCGGTTTGAATCAAATGCGACAGTTTGGCCCCTAATCCTCAACAAAAGTATGACTTAATACAAAACTTTTTTTGAAAAATTAATTTAAAAAAAATATATAATGAAAAATTAAAATAACGCTATAGTTGCTTTATAAATTGTAAAAGAAGCAAACTGCTTACATTTAAATTTTCCGGGATCCCGCTAAAGAATTTCCGGGAGAGCGGGAAATGATATTAATTAAATTTCCTGGAATTCCTGGCATGGGAAATCCCGGAAGAAAACCGTAGTTAGCAAGTACATGATAAAATAGAACTCCAACAAAATTTTTTTTCATAAAATTTGACATAAAATCACGCTGCTGAATGCAGTTGTAAAATAGAATTTATTTTATTATATTTAAATTTTAACTTATTGATCAGTCCTCAATAAGAAATAAGAAAAAGTGTTGCCATACAATTGAAAAAATTATGGAATTCAAATTTAAATTTTATTTGGGTTAAATAGAAGATATTTACTACCAACACTCAAGTACCGAACAAAGAATGCTAACAAGGATTTTTTGCGGGTTTCGAAAATGCATGCCACTCGGCTAGTGTGGGGAAAATAACTTCTTCAGTATTATTCTTCAATTAAATTATCGTTCCAAAAACTAACTAGAAAACCTGTTAAGAAAATTTAAGAAATGTATAAAACAGAATTAGTTCGTAAAATACAATAAAAATTATGGAATAAAGTTGCCAGTTTTAGTTAACATTGTGCCAGCTGAGCAGCTTGGGTTGCCGTTGGGCAACGCACTGAAATTAGGTTGCTGTACATAAATACTTAAACTGACAAAAATAATTAAAGGTTGTTTTAATTCTGATAGTCCCGAATGTCGCCTCAAACACTTCACATGCTTTTTGTGTAGAACTCTGCAAGAATTTTTGAAATTTGCTGGTTGGGATATATATATACCACAAGCAATAATGACTGACCTAAGTCAATTTTAATATTCGAAAAGTTTTTTGAAAAATATACAAATTATCGCTTAGAAAAAAGATTTTACATAAATAAGCGCACATTACAGTGCAATATTTTTACCAAAATTTGTAACTGAACTTAAAGTATTTACAGAGAAATTTAACCAAATAATAAATAATTAATTCTTTATTGCCAAATAAAACTCTAAAAGTTTAAAACAACTTACGTTTTTATTTTATTTTAAAAAATTTATTGTTTTTGAGTTTTTACGAACTCAAACGATTACTGTAAATTCAAAGTGAAATGGGTAACATGTTAATGTGTTCTTAATATGTGTGATAGCTTATCTTGCCTGAGCTACCTAATTCCATAAAGTGTTCTAAAATAAAATAAAAAATTGTAAAGGAAATAACTAAGTATGTTTTTTAAGGTAATATTTAAAAATGTTAAAAGAGTTAAAAGCGACTTAAGAAAAAATCTTTTTTTAATTTAGAACAAAAAATGAAAAAAATTAAACGTTTTTTGCTGTTCACGATAGTACATTAGACTCGGTTATTTCTTAAGTTAAGATAGGCGGTTTATGTCGGTGACCACAGATATGTAAAAACATATCATATACCACTTTGTCCACAATTATAGAACAAATTAAATGATATCATTTCAAAAACATTAAAAAAAAACAAAAATCATTTAAAAAAATACAAACTTCGATATAAATGTCTGACAGATGAACGAACAAACAAAGAGATGGGTAATAATGTGAAGAACAAAGAATGAATATGCATAAAACATGTGAATTTTGTAAATTTTATTAACAGAAAAAATGCGTAATAAATATGTTTTAAATAATTTATAATAATTGAAAAATGTGTAGAAGAACGAATTTGAATGTGAATTACATTCATCTGTTTGGTTTGCATGAAAATAAAAAATTATCTCTAATAGTACTTGCTAACTTAATCGGTAAGCAAGGGTTTTGTTGGGATTGCATTTAATGTTTTCAAATTTGAAAAGTTAGTTACAAATTTTAAATTTTCCTTGATATATTTTCCTATTGCAAATACCATGTTCTTTAATTTAACTTATGATAAAGCACTTGCAAAGCGTTAACTTATGTATAATTAATTTATTTGAAAAATTTTCTCTTCAATTATGTTGTTATGATCATAGCCGTTGTTGTAATAGTCGATTTACTCAAATGATGATGCCAATCATATTATTATATAATGTCAATGAACTACATTAATTATTTCCACACCACATACGTATGTTATAGGGGTATTTTGCGTTAAAGCAGATGTTTGCAACGCCTAAAAAATTAAAGCCTAAGACCAACCTCTAATTACACCGATCAACTTAATATCAATTCTTGAGCGGATTATTTACATATATCTGAAAATCTGTTTGGCTGGGTGTCCATGTGTTTCTTGTGCCTATTAAAACAGCTAATAATTGATACAACAACATATGTATACATGCATATATGAATATGATTTTGTTTGCTTCTCACCATTTTTTATTTTGCATTAGCCTTTTCTTTTACATTTAACATTTGAGTGGTGATACAATATAACAACAGCAAGGAATAAACGATATTGCAACTGTAGTGTGTGCCGTCATTACCTCTAAGCACTTTACCGAACGTTTTATCTTTTGAGTTTGCTACGGTTGCTTACGGAAGAAAGTGAAAACAATTGAGAAATGAGCAAGTTCGTTCAGAAAGTGCAATCGTATTTGTTGTTTTAAATGAAATAAAATGTTGCCAATGCTATGTAAAATTGTAAACTGGGTGTAAAAGACAAACGGCTAAAACAGCGAACAAAAAAAGAAATGTCTTAAAATTAAAGCAACCATTTCCCTGTTTGTAAAAAAGTAAATAGAGGGATTAGTAGAAAGTAAATATTTTAAATAAATTTTGTTTAACATGAAACAGGTTCCGATTTTTATTTGTTTTCTTTTTGGAAGTTAATTTTTTGAAGCTCATGTCTTAGGGTCACACAGGTGGTTTGTTGTTGTTATAATAATATTTTTAAGCTTGGCTTACGAAGTAGCATTTTTTTCATTTTGAAACCATTGTCTCTATTGTTGAAAGTTCAATAGTTAAGTTTATTGGTTGAATGTAATGTTGAGTCTATGCATTTACACCTGTAGGTTTGTTAGTGCTAATAGTAAAATATAGACACAAATTGTTGTTGTTGTGTAAATACAAAAACTTTTAGTAGTTACTAAAAGCTACTCGAGTAGCTGTCAATATCATAGATTTATGTACATATATGCATGTGATAAACTTTTAAATGAAAGTTAAATTACGAAAGCTTTTTTAATTTTAGTTTTTAACATACATATGTACATAACACATGCACATATATATCTATGTTGTGTAAGATAATTTTTGTTTATTTCTATAAATTAATTTTTAAATGATTAGTTATAATTACTTACATGTAGAAAAATCTTTTCTTTCCTTTTTAAAAAATTTTCTCCTTTTCGTTTATGGTTTAATAGATTTTATCTTACAAAACACGTATTAAAGTACAGACTGAATATGTGTAAATAATTTAATGCAATTTGATCAAATCTTTTGAAACTGATAAATATGTATCCCTAAATTATTTTTTTATTTGCTTCATACAAAGCTTTATTACCTATAATTGCTTGAAAATAATGGTATTATATGTCTTTTTAAAATAGGAATTGTTCCCCAAGAAAGCCCCATTATTGACTCTTGCTATAATAAAGGGTGAAGCTGGAAATCACATTCATTCCCATAAAATCCTACTAGCCATGCAGGTATCGAAACACAATTTTATTTTAAAAATTGTCTTATAACGAAAAATATTAAAAAAAATATCCCTATTACTGAAAACCACATTAAACCGCATAAACTGCGAACAGATAATGTAATCAAGATGAAATTACATACAATAAAACCTTTTTTTAAGAGGAACTCATTCTTTAGTTAACCAGGAACCCCCAGAAGTCACCTTAGGTTAGGTTAGGTAGAACAGGCAGCCGTTGAAGGAAAGGATACTGCTCACGTGGGTCCGCTTAATTCGGTCCCTTTGTGTTACCTGGAGAGGCTGATAGAATAGGTCGAGACGGAAGGAAAGAAGAAATTTGAGAAGGATAGATAAGAAACAAAAAAGAAAGAACAGAAGAATGAAGCAGACTTACCAGGGTTTCTGGTGGGAATCGAACCCACAACCCCTTGACTGGTAGACTCGTGCACTTACCACTGACTTACCGGGGCACCCCAGAAATCACCTTAATCTGCATACAATTTTAACAGATGTTAGTACCGCCCTAATAATAAGGTATCTAAGTTGTGGTGTTTTAAGTGGAGTATAATTATTTAGTCGGGGTAGACTGACTTAAACTTTCTTACTTGCGTTATATAATAAAAGGTCTGATATTTTGATTATATGGGCTTAAGTTTCCAAAAGATGTCTCAAAAGACGGACATTATGACAGCTTAATAGTATAAAACATATTAAAATACGCGAATATGTAAAATTTTTTATAGTTTTAAGCAAACCACAGGGTAGATGCAATTCGTCTACCAACGCCCCTAATTAAGGGTCATGCATTTAGGCACGTAGCCCATCTAAAACTTTCAATCTATGGGTCACAACGCAATTCCACACCGAGAAAAAACTCGTTGGGTTCAAGCAGCAACCACTACGCTGCTCCCGGATGGGCCACACCAAAGCTGGGCCAAAGCTGAAACTCCAGGGCCCTTTTCTTCTGTGGTATCAGAATCTAGCCTTTTGTCAGACCTTGTCCTTTAGACTACCAACAGTTTAATTCTAAATAGTTCCTTTTCCAGTTAAGACCACTGTTAGTGATTAGCAGCCCTATGCCGCCAAGGACACATAATTTCTACCTTCAGACAAATAACTAAAATTCCCTTGCAGCTACCTGTTTCGATCATTATCAGGGACTGGTCATCCCACGCCAAAATGTAATGGTCTAACTCCCACCTTCAATCATACCGATCCCCTCAGAATCACTTTAAGATCGATTAGGACATGTTTATCCGCCTGTCCATCCATAAGGTGTCTATGTATTCTGGTGATTAAAATAAGGGTGGCGTTTTAAATCTATTTTGAAGGAAATTGGCACAGAAAAGATTTTTTTTATATAAAGACCAAGCCTCTCAAAAATCGCGTTAATAGTTTCCTTTATCCCATTGCCCCTTTACAAAAATCCTCTCAAAATAAACATTTTTGGCTAAAACTCTCTTAAGCATTACTCTATCTCACATAACTTCCATACAAATACCTCTTTTGTAATAAGAATTTTGGGCTAAAGCTGTCTCGGATTATCCTTTATCTTCACAAAAGTATTTGTAACAATTTACGCCCCCAACTAGTTTATTGACAATAAACACGATCTATACATTTTAAATTTTTTATTCAAATAATAATAAGTTATTTTCTTTTTAAATCAGTTTTAATTTCAATTTACGAGTGTTTGCCCCATAATTAAAACAACTAGAGTTCAAATTTATTTAATTCAATTAGCAACTACAGGCCAAAGTTGTTTTTTGTTGTTTTTGTTATACTTTTAATATTTATTTAAAGAAATCGTGACAATTTCATAATGAAGTAGTTGTTACTTGAAAGTATGTCTGTCAGTCTGCCTGGTTTAGCAATTAAAATTGTTTCTCTTATTGCGACTAATATTTTATGTTTGCAAAATATTTCTAAGACAAGTAAGAGCGTTATATTCGGCTGTGCCGAATCTTATATACCCTTCACATTGGCTTTTTGAAGCCCCGAACTTTTTTTTTATTTTTATCCTTTTTTTTATTTGTAAAATATTTATAATTTTTCGTAAGCTTCATTTCTCCAAGGAAACATCTGGGGAAGTTCTGGGCATTTTTACATAGTTCTTGTAAGTTTTGTATGGCCACCCCTTTAGGTAATGGAGGTAGGGGGTATGTTTTAGGAACATGTTTGGGAGAGAAAACTAATGGAAGCCCGTGATACATTTTATTCCTCTAAGGGTGATTCCGGGAAAGTTGTAGGGGTCTTACCATAACTTTTCAAATTTTGTATGGCAACCCTGTAAGGGGCTGGTGATAGGGGGTAATAATGCTCTACAAAAATGTTATGGAAAAAAAATTATTTGGAATGGGTCTTATATTTGACCTTTATAAGGGAACCTGGAAGCTGTGGGAGCGATTTTTTTAAAAAATTTAAAACCAAAATTAAACTTAGTTTGGCAACTCTGTTAGGATCTCTGAAAAAATGTATGTGTATAAGGCAACTTCGGAGCATTTGAAGAGGTTTTTATGCACAAATTTAAGCAAAATAAACAAAGGCAGTCTTGGTTTTTGGCTTTTATCTCGGTCAGTTATCGAGCAATTTTGTTGGAATTTAATTCTTATCACGTACGGGTCTATGCGACATTGGGGGGCTTGAACCATAACACGGACAGATGGTCAGACAGACATCGCTAAATCGACTTCCCTATCTATAAGGACCAAGAAAATATTAAAGATATTAAAAAATATACAAACGGAATGACAAACTTATACACTCTTATCACTTGTATGAAGGGTATAAAAATGCCATTAATTTTCTCAATTGAAAGTGAAATTATTTTTGATTGCATGTCTTCAAGTAGTATATTATAATGTTAAATGAAATTCTGAGTTAAATAAATTTTTGTTAATGCTAAGTTGAAAGTTATATGTAAAAACATTAAAAAATCATCAAAAAACTATTTACAAAGCGCATTATTAGGGAACTGCTGCTTTAAAACCTACATTTTGACAATCCTCTTTGAAAATTTAATTTTAAAATAAACAATGAGTTGTTTAAGGAGACTGAATATTTTCAGGCTGATCTCCGGGAGAAAAAACAATAATAGCATGCCATTTAATGAAGATTTTGTTAAAGAATTAAATACCGTCATGCGTCACGGTCACAGAAGAGGGAGTCCTATGTAAAAACATCAAAAGCACAGATTATAATAACAAAACCAAAATTGTTAAATTCATAAAATTTTTTGCTTTTCTTATTTCAGACGCTATGAAGAAGATCCTGAAAATGCCTGGCATTGTGGCTCTTGGTTTGAATATTTATTGATTGTCATCCTTTCCACCATATTATTGGTGGGTGTATTGGTGCTGACATTATTTTGGATCATATTCTATAGAGGTGGTTTTGCTTGGTCGGAAAATCCTGAACAACAATTTAATCTACATCCCGTTCTCATGGTTGCCGGCTTCATAACATTCTCTGGATTTTGTAAGTACTACAATCAAAAATTTAATAAGTTCGATTACTTATACACACATACATAATTACAAGTGTGTGCATATCCTAGCAAGGATTTGTTAATAACACAAAAAACATGCAGTTTTGATTCCAAATTAAGATGACTTAAAATTTATTCCTTTAATTAATTTTAATGCAAAGGTTATTTATTAAAATATTTCAATTCTAGACTATAATTTAAAGCAGATTTTATATAAGGTTTATTCGTTTACTTTTTTAGTAGGATCCACTAATTTGAATATCATTACCCTAATATAATACTATTTTTTAAGTAAAGATATTTCTAATTCAAAAACTTTAATTGTGATATTTTAGCAGGTTATTTAAAAAAAGAAAAACAAAAAACTGAGCTTTTAAAATATACGAGTTAGGGCCTTTTTATAATATAACAATATGCTGAGTGAAATAAAGAAATCACTCTCAGAAAAAGTTTTGCAAAAAATTTAAAAAAATTTCAACTTAATTCAAATAGCACACATATGCTTTTCAAGATACAAATATAATACTTCATTTGTTTACATTATAAAATATATATATCGTTACCTTAATGTAGAAAAGCCAAAACTCATATTTTTAAGGCCGATATTATTTTGGCTAATTCTGATATCTAAATTAGCCGACAAATAATCGAAATAAACGAAAATCTGTGCTTGTACAGAAATACGATGAAAGCCTTCGATATTAAGATAACGATATGTTTCTTTACTGAACTTTTTTACTAGCAAAATATGTCCAGTAAAATTTTTAAAATGCTCAGTTAACGAACTGGCACTTCACGATCTTAGTTTGTATATGTAAAAAATATGAAAAAAAAATTGGTAAGCGATTTGGAGAAAGATTTCGAACCAAACTTACTACATTTTGGGGCAATGTACATGCACATGGTGAAACAATTGATTAGTTGTGCTCAACTCAGAACCATGGTAAAATTAATTATCAGGTAATCTCAAACGGGAGAGAATTTTTGACTCTCCTACTTTTTTCTTTTTTATATATGCATGGAGTTTGACAACAGGGTGCAAAAATAATTTGAGCCGAATTGTCAAACTCCATATAAAAAAAAGAAAAAAAGTAGGGAAGTCAAAAATTCTCTCCCGCATGAGATCACCTGATAATTATTTTAACAATGCTCAGAAAGTTTTTGGCACTCTTACTTTTTTCTATTTTATACCCTTCACATAAGTGATAAGGGTAACATAAGTTTGTAATTCCGTTTGTAATGTCTTTAATATCCATCTTCAACCTCATAAAATATATATTTTCTTAGTCCTTATAGATAGAGAAGGCGACTTAGCGATGTCCGTGTCCCTTTGATATTACATAGACCCGTAGGTGGTATCAAGCTTTCAGAAATATGTATATGCGAGAAAGTCGCTATTGAAATTAAAAAAAATCGCCGGATAACTGACCGAAAAACAAAGACTTTTCCAGTTTATTTCTCTAAAATTTTTACATAAAAACCATAACAACTGCCTTGACTCGAGTGCAGTATAAGACCGACTTAGATTAGTTATTTTTCACAAACATTTTTGTGGAACTTACTTACACTCTATCATCGTCCCCTTACAGCGTTGCTTTCCAAAGCCTAATTTTTTATAAATCGCTCCCACAGCTTCCAGGGTGCTCCCACGAAAGTGGAATGTAAGAACGACCCCAATTAATTTTTCCTCCAAACTTTTTTTGTGGAACAAACTTACCCCCTATCTTCAGCCCCTAACAGGATTGCAATGCAAAATTTAAAAAAAATTAGGATAGAAAACCTTACAAATTCACGGAGTCGCCGTTAGAGGAATTAAAGTTATCACAGACACCCATTAGTTTTTCCTACTAAGCATGTTATACTTACCCCGTATCTACATCACAACAACAACAAAAACAAAATTTAAAAAAAAAATCATTTAAAAACGCTCATAACTTCCCCAAAGTAGGCCTTAGAGAAATAAATTGTAGGACCGACCCCCACTAGTTTCCATCTCAAACATATTCTTGGAACATACTTATCTCCTTTTAGCACCCCCTATAGGGGTTGCCATACAAAATTTGAAAAAATTATGGTAAAAATTGCTAAACGTGGGGAAGAGCATATAAGATCGGCACAGCCGAATATAGCGCTCTTACTTGTTATATATGAAGTTTGACTCAGGCATGATAAAATAATTTAAGCCGTATTGTCAAACTCCATATATAAAAACAAAAAAAAAGTCAGAAAGTCAAAATTCTCCCTGAATTGAGCACAAATGATAAATAAGTGTTATGTGCTGGTTTTGAAAACCAAAAAGTGATCGTCTTCGGACGAATTATATGTATTTTTTATTGTTAACAAAAACAAAATTGACATAATTCGTCCCAAGACGATCACTACTCGGCTTCCGAAAACAGCACATTTATTTAAAACTCTGGTGTGTTTTAAAAAATTATTGCAAATTATTAAAGTCATCTTATTTCAAAGGTTTGCTGGAAAGATCAAACTTATGTTTGTATGTAAATAATTATGTACGTTTGTGTATGCTAACATATAAGTTTCCTACATTTGTTTATAAATAAATAACTAAAAAATTTTTTTTTAAAACTTTTGCAGCTATTCTTTTGTATCGCCTGTGTCGTTGCTTAAAACACATATATGTTAAGTTGGTTCACATGCTGTTCCATGCCTGCGCCATACCATGTATTGCTTTAGGTTTTTTATCTGTATTCGATTCGCACAATCTATCTGAGCCTCCCAAGCAAAACTTCTATAGTTTGCACACTTGGTTGGGTTTCGTGACAATGGGCATGTTTGTAATGCAATTTGTCATCGGTTTCTTCAGGTTCGTATGATTTTTCTTTTTTTTCTTTCTTAATTATTTTATCTTTCGATTTCATACCATTGTTATCTTTAATTTGTGGGTGATCTTTATTGAAAATTGTAATGTTATAATATGTTGTCATTCTATTGTAATTCATTGTTATAGTTTTAAGTTTTCATATTTGTGTTAAAATTAATTTTCTTCTTATGTGTGTAATTATTTGCAGTTTTTTGGTTTTATTGTGCTGTGAGAATCGCACTTACAATTGCCGTGCTGCCATGGTACCGATACATGCTAGTTTTGGTTTGGCCAACTTTATGATGGCAATTGCCACCTGTGTTACTGGGCTGGTGGAAAAAGAACGTCAATTGGTGAACGGTGAAAACGGCGAAAATGCATTAAGGTTTGCATAAATAATTCATATCGTTTATATTTATATTTTATATACATAAAAGTTTATCTGGTAACTTTTACCCAATTTACAACGTATGTATGGTGTATTCATGAAAAAATTAAAGTTTTTACAATATATCTTGCTACAACAATACAACACAGGTTGTAAAAAAGACAATTATGCTTTCCTTTTATTTTTCTAAATATATTTTTATATTTTTTAATTGATTTTTGATTGTCAGAAAATTGTTGAAACTTTACTTATACAGTTTTGCCGATTGACTCAGAACAACTTTTTGAGTCGAAAGAATGGCCGTCTGCCCGTCCGTTTAAGTTTCCATGTGATTAAAGCACAGATCGAAATTTCAAGATATTTTTTTGAAATAAGTTTTCTGATATTGGGACAAAAATTAAGAAACTAGCCCTTTATTTAACAAAACCCCCATATAAATCTCGCAATAAGTATTTTAGGTTACACATCCTTAAACTTTAATCTTTTTCTACCAAATTAAACATGCGTTAAGTATCTTGTGCCGCCAATTGTTAAACTGAATCTTAATACGGTCGGACTTTTATTTACAAAGGCCCAATTAAAATGTCCTTCTGTAATGAAAATGATATCCTTTAACTGCCTCGAATTCCACTTTATTTCCGCAAAACTTTGAATATGCTTTGTGTATTATGGTAGCAGTTTTAAGACTGATGTAATGAATTTATAATTTTTGATGTGTCTCATGTAAGTCTTAGTACCGGTGGTTATATATAAGCGATTTAACTACGAAAAATTAATGCTGTCATACATGCATAATTTTTTTTTAAATTGAAATGATCCTACAAAATTTTGGGAATATTAATCCATTATTTACCCTGGCAGGCTTATTAGGCCTTTACTCGGAAACCGTGTAAACCGTTATAAATACTTTGTATGTTTGGGTATAAGCACTAAATATTACCTGGAAAATGTTTCTTCAATGGAATTTGTAATTGTCCAATCCACAACGTGTGTTATATCGTTGTAGCATTGTACGAGGTGGGCCAAAAAAAGTTCACCAATGTTGTTTGGCTCTCATTTTTTTTTAAATGAAAAATTTCAAATCTGTTTTAACCTTAAGAATTTTATTGGTCAAGTCAAGAAGATGATATCGGTCAAATGGGCGCCGTCACAATTAATTGCTATACGGGCTCATTTTATGGCATTTTTCATCACTTCGGCGAGAACTTCGAGTGCCAGATTCTCGCACTCGTGTCTAATGTTGTCCTTGAGGGCTTTCAGGGCCTCGGACTTGTTCACGTTAACACGGGCCTTCAAAACCTCACAAAAAAGGCTGGAAGGATTAAATCAGGCGATCTTGCGGGCAAATGTAAATCGCCTAAACGATAGATGAGGCCACACGGGAATGCCGCCTTCAGAATAATGGTTATGGCTCACGAAGTATGTGCCATTGCTCCGTCCTGTTGGAACCACATGTCCTCCAGTCCTAATTTGTTCGATTGCGGCAGAAAAAACTCGGCTAACATGGCCTTATAGCGCGCACCATCCATTGCTGTCGTTTGGCCTGGGCGTAGGTTACACGTGCTTGGCGGTCGTCAGGCAGTAGCTGATACACGAACTGGGCTTTTTTTGGAAACATGCGCAGGTATTTGACCAAAATTTGCCTTAGGGACGATCGGCTGACGGCTAATTGCGAGACACGACGTTTGTTCAATGTTTCTGGCGACAGCTCGACATCTTTGCCAACAGCGGCGATATTTTTGGCAGAACGGGCGCTCCGGGGCCGGCCACTTTTGGCAGCGTCTCGTGTGGTCCGATACTCTTTAAGGTTGCTGGACAAATGGCGCAGTGTTTGCGCAGTCGGTGCCAGACGACCTTGAATCGGCGACGGAATTTGCAACGCGCCAACACCACATACGAATTGTTACGCAAAAAATAGACACGATTATTCCACGTTCTTGGGGAGTGTATCGCTCCGTGGCTTGTTTACTTGTATTTTACATCTGTCTAGTTAACGAATGTCGAAATAGATTTGACATTGGCCGCCATTTACAAAAATAAGAGCATCTTCCAAAAGGAGTTTTTTTTGACCCACCTTGTATATCGCAAACCTTTCAAATACATTAGTTTTTTTATTAAAAAATTTTTTTTACAAATATTTTAGTTTTACAATGTACAACAATCCAACGTTGGCTGTTAATGTTGCTTACAAAAATCTCTAATACTAAAAATTTTTAAAAACCTATTTTTTGTTTTTACAGTACCCGAAATTCCGAAATCGAACATTATATTATGAATTCGCTGGGAATTGTTTTAGTAGCATTGGGTATTATAGTTTCCGTAGCCGCAAGACGATCAAATGCTCCAGCCACTGCCAAAGTTTATGTTACTGAACGAATTTAAACAAATGGAAAAAAACCAACAAGACATGATTATTAAAAAAATACAGAAATATCCTTTGGATAAGCAACCAATTATAAACTTCAAAAACCACTATCATCATATCATTTTCTAATTAAATCAGATTTTTTGTTGTATCAAAAAAATACATTTACATATCTGTATGTAAGGAAATAAATTTGTTATTTTTATTATTATTATGTTTTTTATTCATATTAATAAAAAAAAACTTATAAAACTATTACTGCATATCTAAATGTTAAAAATATTTATAAAGAATATGTGTTCTTAAAATAATGATGCCAAATAAAAAAAAAATAAAATTATTTGTCAAAAATCAGAAATTTTTGCAAAAATTAATATTCAATTATTTGGGGGATTCATAAGTTGTGGGGTGTTGTGTTGATATGTTGTCGTAATATTCAAAAATAAAATATTAGTTTGAAAACTATAACTTTTTAGAAAGTTACGACAATACACTAAACGAAGTGATGCCATTGTTGCTGTGAATCCATCCAGTATAAAAATTTTAAAAATAATATTGTATAAATATGCATACATAAATATATAACAATGGCTTAATATAAAAAGGCGTATCTATATTATTTTTAAAATAGCTTTATTTGCTTATTCTAGGTAAAAATGCCAAATTCAAGTTTTTTGTATTTTTTTAATTAAAAATAAAGTTTATTGTGTTTTTGTTAAAGTGTTTTTCTTCCCTTTAGGGTAACACAAAATGTAAGTTACGCCCTTTTTATATTAAGCCATCGATATGTAATATTTACAAATAAATATATATTTATGAAATTAAAATAAATTTTTCCTTAACTTTGGTTTCAATATATTTGTAAATTTAGTCCAAACATATATAAATGCATTTTAGATAGTTTTTGTCTTGTTATGTTTAAAACTTGTGCATTTTCTTAAACTTAAATCAAAATATTAATTTTAATTAAAAAAACTGAATCAATTCAAACAAATTTGTATATTTTAAAAATGCCACAAATTACTATGTATTACATAATTTTAAGAAATATTGGTAGTTAATTTTCTTCTCTTTTTTAAATCTGTATTTTGTGTACAGAATAATTGCTTAAATATAAATTAATCAAATATGAAAAATATCATAATGGATTATTATATAAATAATACAATTATTAATAAAAAATTATTTATTTTTAATGTAGTTTTTAAAGATAATTTAAAAATAGAAGGTTTATTTTAATGTAGACGGTAAGTGTTATAGGATCATTCAAACTACAAAATAACATTATTTTTATTTAATAAAATTTGCTTATGCTGGTAGTTGTTGTAAATTTTTTTATTTAGGATCAAACCATTGTGTCCTATATTACTTCTACTATAAAATATTACATTTAGCCGCATAAACATCAAATGACGATATTATTATAATTTTGTTAAACAGAAATGATGCTACTAAGTTTTTGGAAAGTTGGTCATGACTAACCGTACCTTACATATCTATATATTTAATTCCTATCAGTATCGGGACCAATTAAACAATTAATTGCTTTTAATTATGGCTTAAGTTCATTATATAATTAGGGGATTCACAAGGTGTTCTATTTGTCCTATTGTCATATTGTCACAAAATTTTGACAATGGTTTAACAACCTTTACCAACTATTGGACACTCGGCGCAGGTGCAAGTGGACTTGTTGTCACAATTTAATAAGTATATTGAACGACGTAGTACTTTTAAAGAACTATTTTTATATGAAAGACAAAAAAAACCATTTTGAAATTTTAAAACAATATGACAATAGGACATAATAGGACACCTTGTGAATCCCCTAAATATCTCTTTTTTATTAAAAGAAATTAATAATTTTCCGTTAATGTTGAAAGAAACCTTATTAAAAAAAGCTGGTTAAATAATGAAGCTATAATAAAAAGTAATAATTTGTCTGAAAACAATTAGTTCAACAAAAATAAAAATAAGCATAAAAACAAATAATTTTCATATAGAATTAAACAATTGCGTAAATTATTTTGACCATGGTTCCATAATTTACTCTATGTTGCATAGTCTCACCACCGAAAGTTAAATTTTTGACTTGACCGTCTCAAAATCTCTCGAATGTTCTTAATTTAAAGTAGAAAATTCTATAAGGCTTGATACCTTAGTTTTCGCCCAAGGTGCCATGGACTTATTTAGTTGCTTATTTTTCTATTCATAATAAATAAGTCAAATCTTAGGAGGCTTTTAGACCAATGTTAGTCAAGAGTGTTTCCGGGGGAGGAACACTAATCAGTTTTTACATGCACACAGCAGGAATACCTACAAAAAAAACCAGAAAAAAAGAGAGCAAAACAAAAGAGAAGAAACAACACAGGGGGATATTGTATTGTTTTTTTTTTTTTCTTAAATACAGAGTGGAAATCACCCATACATTCTCATCATAAATCATCCTTGTCTCATTAGGCAACGCTGTTTAAAACATATTGTAATAGATTTCTTATTTTAGGGAATTTTTTTAACACTCTTTGCAGTAAAAAAATATTTTTAAATTAAAACAAGTAAGAGCGCTATATTCGGCTGTGCCGAATCTTATATACCCTACACATTGGTCTTTAAATGTACCCAGCCGAGTAATTTTGTACTGCAAACAATATAATAAAAAACCTTGTGCAAGTTTTAAAGTCCATAGAAAACTATTAAAAGTTTTAACGTTCGTATGAATAATAGAAATAGATGAAGAAGGTTTGAGGTCGAGAGTTTTAAAAGTTTTCGATATTATTCATATTTAAAGGTTAATAAAACTTGTTAAATGTTATGGAATGTTCTAGTCCCCCTGCTCCTCTCAAAATTTTTTTTCAAAATGTATGAATTATTTGATTATTACTTTTTGTAGAATATTCGAAGTCGATAGCTGTAATAGTTTTCCAGAAGTAGCGTATCGAAAATTTTATAAAAATTGTTAACTTGTATGGGAGCTACCCCTTCTTCAACCCCCCCCCCCCCCCCCCCAAAAATTTTTTTTCTTTGAAGCGTAGGCCTTGTTGTCCAATTACTTTTTGTAGAACATTTGATGTGGATAGCTGTTATAGTTTCCGAGATATAGCGTATCGACAATTTCATGCAAATCGTTAATTTGTATGGGAGCTACCCCTTTTTTTGCCCCCTTTCAAAAAGTTTTTTCTTTATAGTGTAGGTCTCATTGTACAATTACTTTTTGTAAAAGAATTCAAGTCGATAGCTGTTTTAGATTCCGAGATATAGCACATAAAATATTTCACCAAATTTGTGCAATTGTAGGAAAAATACCACTTCCCCTCGTCTTATCTGAAAAAAAATTTTTCGTTATTTAGGTCCCTCCTTTAGGAGTATCCGTGCCAAGTTTTGTGGCAAGAATGACTATATTTACTGAGATATATAGGTATATATGGCACGGATTTTTTCCTAAAAAAAATGGGTTGTTTTGGTTTTTCGCTTATATCTCGGTCAATAGTGAACCGACTTTGCTGATTTTTAATAGCAATCGGCTGCGGGATATTTCTAACAAGTTAACACCAATAACTGGTCTGTATCTCTTTATTTGACTCCGAAAACTTGATTTCAACAGACGGACAGATGGACATCGCTAAATCGGCTTCCCTATCTATAAGGATCCAGGATATTTATACTTTATGGGGTCGCAAATGAATAATAAAAAAATAACTAACGGAATGACAAACTGATATATACCCTTATCACTATGTAAAGGGTATAAAAACAATACTTTAGAGTTAATGGACCCCAAAGAAAAACTTGGTCGTAAATATAATTTTGAATTCAAATTAAAAAGTATTCCTCTTTGGGAACACCATCTGTTGGCATTTTTTAAGCTTTTTTGGAAGTTGATATCAGTTCAAGTTTTCAAAAATATAATTAGTTTCTATTAAATACTAGTTAAGTAAAAATTAACTCACCACTAAAACAGTATAGAAACAATTGAACGCTAATTGCGACCAAAAATATAATTGAATACTATAAGGACTGTGTGGATATCGTTTTGTGTGTTAAACGAAGGGCTGAAAAGCATATTTGTGTAGAATCCATTAAAATTTAAAAAAATATAATTTGAGTAAATATTAAATCCAATTATCAGCAATAAACGTATGTATCATAACTGATTTGTTTATTTTGTAAAGCTGACTTTTCAAAGCGATGCATTTGTAGGGAAAATCACTAGAAGGATTTGTTACGAACAACAAAAATAACGAACACTGTTGAAAACAATGTTTGCGGCAAAGATGGTAAACATATATGTATATTGCAGTGTAACCTACAGATGTAGTTGTGTCCCAAACAAGGCTAAAAAGATAAATTTAATGTATTGCATACTTTTAGGTGCAAGGTTAAAACAGTTTCTGGATATGCTTGCTTTGGGTTAAACAAAAGAATATAAGAAGTTTGTTAAAAAAAAAGGAATTTTCGTTTGAGATTTTATATTAGTAATAAAATCAAGAACAAAAAATTTAAAACAGTTTTTGTCTAAAATACGTATGATTTTTCCAACGAACATTTGCTCTTTTAAATAAGAGCAGGAAGTACGTGCACTTAATCTTCATTTTGAATCATATTTTGCTTGGCTTTACAAGGCACTTCTAAACATAAATTTTAATCCATTTAACTGTCTCATCACTTTTTAAAAAAAAAGGTATTAAGCCCATAATTCCTGAAGCTGCTACAATAGCATAGTACAGTCGACAAATTGAATCAAATACAGTGTTGCCCATAAGTCTTCTGCGGTTATGGTTATATCACGCATAATTGAACCTTAACGCATAGAGGTCAAAAGTTACAAACACACACACGAGCAAACAAACGTAAAATACAAAGCTTTTGAAATTTAGCAAAGCAAACTAATCAATAATAAGCTGATGCTATAACACCACCTTTACTCATACATCTTGTATACTATTGTCAAAAGTTGGCGCATGTAAGTGCATAATACAGGCTAACACAAATAATTAATATTATTGTTAACAAATATCGGTTAACTTAAAAATATTTTTTTAACATGACCGTTATTTACTAAGGCTGGGTTTTATATAAATATGATCCATAAAAGTTATGTTGAAAAGCATATAAAATCTAGTTTTAAATCTACTTAGTACACATATTATAAAATACTTTTTTTTTTAATTTTGGCCCTGATATTCATATAGTCACCCTAAGTGCACACGGATGAAACTACATATTTTTGTATTTAAAAGTCTTGCTTTTTTCAATAAAGTTGATGTTTTTAATCGTTGAAGCTAAACACTCTGTGTAAACGTTTAGTTTAATTAAACGAATTAGAATCAATCAAAAACTCGATTTCGAATTTTTGTAAAGTTGCTTGCTTTGGTAGGTATTACAGAGCATTTGTTTTATAAGCCAAACGAAGAATCAATTTCCAGGTGCTGCCACCTTCTGCGCTGCTTCTCCCCTTTCTAACGCCAAATTTCGAAATGTGTTCCTCCATATATAATTATTATTTTTATCTAAAAACTGATAATGTTTGTTTGTTTATGGCGGTACCGAGGTTTGTAAAATCGTTGACTATTTTAAAGTTGTAGTGTTTAACTTCCACTGTCTGCCCAAGTCTACTGTCTACTGTCTTGTGTGTTGATACCATTTACTTCCAAAACCACTTTGGCTAATTTTTTCTCGAAATTTATCGTTATTAATGTCGATATCGTAGCGTTAGCGGGTTACAAGTGATGTTTTATGTATAGGATGTCAGTTCTAGTCACATTTGCAACTCGTATAACCTTTTCCAAGAGGGTATTAAAAAGAGCACGTGAAAGGCTGCATCTTTGTTTGAAACCTCGTTTGGTACTGAAAGGCCCAGGGATATTCCTGCCTATTTAACGGAGGATCGCGTACCATTCAAGACTTTCCTTAAGAATCGTATTAGTCTTGCAAGGATACCAAAATTCAGACATATCTTGAAACACATCGAAAGCGGCCTTATAATCGGCAAAGAGATTGTATGTGTCGATCTGTCTTTCTTAAATTTTTTCTAGAATTTGGTGTAGTTTGTATATCTGGTCTATGTTAAATTTTCCTGGTCTAAGGCAGCATAATTTGGTCCAATTTTTTTGTTGACTTTTAATTTTAATCTTTCACACTATGCTACATCCCACAGACAAAATTTAAATATTTTTTTTGCTTTAAATTGTGTTTTAATACAGATTGTTTTGAAATTTGGTCTTACAAAATAACATTGTTTTTTTTTTTGCCCAAAAATCATTTGTTTGTTGAGAATCCAAAAATCACTAAGTTTAATGGATATTTATATGGTACACTGGCCTTGCCTTATTGTTCTTAAGCCGTCCCCGTAAAAACTGACATTGATTTGTAATGAGTTAAAATCCAAAAAACTCTTACTTATTAGCATTTTAACCAATTATTTTAATATGGCGATGACATTGGAGGCAAGTACTTAACATGCTCGCTTACAAAGGGGGTGTTAAATAAGTACTTATCATGTTCGCTTACAAAGAGGGACTTACATAAGCTATTACTCTGTTAGAATTAAAATAACCTTTTCCTTGGGACCCCAGTTACTCATTGTTGCATTTAAAGTTTTTTTCTTTGATGTTTTGGTTAAAATTGGCTTAAAATATTAAGACGGTATGTAATAGTAGTTGAAAAGTAAGAAATTTGTAATGAATAATCACTTCCAAGTTTTTGCTGGGGTGTTACTGTTATTTCGACCTCATTCTGTCTAGACGGTACGCACCCAATACCATCTTCTGGGATGGACTCTGTGTTATCCTTATCGTTGCTACTATTAGATACCCACAGGAGTGAAAAATTATTTTTTCTTTATCCGCAGCACACGATCTGCATCAGCCACCAGATTACCTTCTTTATCTCTCAGGGGAATGTGCCTATGCCAAAGGCCTTAATTTTAAATTTTACTCCTTGATAGTATTTTCGGGCTTCAGGAACATGAAAATACATTTATTTAATATTACACATAAAACTTAATCCAGAATGTCAAAAAAAAATAGAAACAATTTACGAGCACCGCCTTTGTCACCTACAAAATGTTTTTGATTCTCCTGTAAAATTTTGAAAGATGTAGGTACGGGATTTTGCATTTAATTTAACGTTATGTAAGCGTTCATGCCCTTTTTTATTTTTGTATACTCAACCCAAAATGTGCTGCATATCAGCAAAATTAATTGTACAAAAGCGTAAGACTTTGTTAATAAGCATTATTGTTAGTATTTGGTTTTCAAATTCAATTAAGTTTTTATTGTGGCAATTAAATTTTTAATTATCATTAGTGTTTTTTTTTAATAAGCGTTATTTAAAAAAATATGGGAATAACATCCTTTGCTTAAAATATATCAGAAAATAAATGTCACATTTTTGCTAAACAAAGAAGATTTAAAACTGTGTTTGAGAAGTAAATTTTAACTTTTCAATTTAAAACATATGTTTGCTTAAAAATTTATAATTAAACTCTTTTGACGATAGAATATAATATTTTTTGTATTTAAGACATTGAAGTCTTAAGAAAATATTGACATATTTAGCAGCACTCTTTTAAATTAAATTAGTTGTGTTCAATAGCTTTTAAGTAAATACACACATAGCAACAAGAGATTAAAAAAAAGTATTTCACAATTGCTCTCAAAAATATTTAAAAGTAAATGAACACTTAAGGCGAATTCATGCAAAGCGAACGCAGCAAAAGCAGGGCGAAAAATTCGTACAGGAAATGTCAAAATTATATGGCATCAATAAAAAAAACGCAAATTATTTGCAGAAGAAAAACAAATTTTACACTTTTTTTGCACAAAGCTCAAGAAAGCATCATTGGTTTTACTATTTGTTAATTAAAAACAGTTGTTAGCTTAAAAATCTAACCGACGCGTAATATTTTTAAATCAAGAAGAAGCACATAGACAAAATTTTGACATATTGTGAGAAAAATTACACGAGCAAAAATAGTCACATATTGTGAGAAAAATTACACGAGCAAAAAATAGTCAGTTGAGCTGTTGAGACCACCTTCTCTATGAATTCGCCTTGATGAATACTTTTACAACCAAAACTTGTCAGCAAATGTATTTTGTTATTGCAAGGCACATTCAACAAGGTAAACCCAAGGCGAATTAAGAAAATTTCGCCCTCTGCATTTCCTTTTTGTGTTTGAACGGTAGAAGGTCAAAAAAATTAAAAATTTTATATAAAATTAAATTTTTATAACGTGAAAATGCCAAATTGATTTTAATCAGCTGGGCTCTTAATATAACCTAGTTGAGTATGCCCTGCTTACTAGCAACAGTAATCGCAAATTATTGATGCTTTTCTGTAAATGAACACACCTATTATAATTTTCAAAAAATTGTATATAAATATCGCAATAAAAATGCTAAAAATACCACAACAAGTTTGCTTTTAATTAACAAACGTTTTGAATTTAATTCTTCAGAAGATTTTGCCTAAAATGAAATTATTTATAGCATTGGTTCTCGTTGCTATTTTGCATTATGGCCAAGTTAAAGCTGGAAACTTTGAAAAGAATATTAATGCCAAAAATGTGGCAATTAGCGATGATATGAAGGTCACACGTGAACAACAAGAAGCCTAAAAACTTATGATTCGGTCTTAAAAATTGGTATGAAAAACATCGTATTTGCGTTGACGAATGGGGGTTGAATCACTAAATTGGGTTGCAGTGTGAGTATGCCATTGATATAAGGTTGGCATTGCAGAATAAACTAGGTCATTGCTTTAAAATAGTTCAAAGATGTGCTCTATTTGGCGTTGCTGGTGCTATGAGTAGTACATTTCAAGCGGCGCTAGAACTTATCCTACGCACCTTATGTATTGAGCACTGGGCGATGGGTATGGCAGCAAGAGACTTGGCCAGACTAGTGTGGTTATTATAGGCAGACGCAGATCCAGCTATTTGTTTTTATATAAAACAAAATATGTAAAGTAATTTGCCTTTTTGCAGTTGATTAGAATATTATCTATATATGTATATAACTACATAGGTATAAGAGAATACCATTAGTGACTGACTCATCATCGTGCAGCCCAAACGCGTAAAGACAGAGACTTAAAATTTTGCTTTCGGGTACTTTTTCCGATGCAAAATTCACTAAAACGGGATATCGAGAATTTGGGAATCGAAGCAGGTAAAAACTGTCCAAATAGGGAAAAATGTTAAAATCTCCTAAACTGTACACAATGGAAACCAAATTAAAAAAGTTTCTTATTCCAATTAAAACAAGTAGGAGCGCTATATTCGGCTGCGCCGAATCTTATTTACCCTTCATATGATCTAGCCAAATGATTTCATACTTTAAGTATTATAATAAAACTGCTTTGTGCATATCTAGTTTAAATTTTTCCTTCCGCATCAAAAAGTGATCTTGCAAACAAATTATGTTTTTGTATGACAAGCACCATGGTACAATTGCCTTACAAGGTAGTATCAGTTCAACAGCTGACTATTTTTTGCTCGAGTTTTTCCACTCACTGAACCTGTCAAACAGTAGGTTTTTTAACATAAACGAGGATGCTTTTACAACAACTTCATAAATTTGGCATCGAGTTTGTTGTAGTTATTGCCGTAGCGATAGTACCTTGTAAGGTAATTGCACCATGACAAGCACCATTTATATATTCATACTCTTTGGTATAATACTAATAATAAACAAGTAAGAGCGCTATATTCGGCTGTGCCAAATCGTATATACCCTTCACATTAGTCTTTCGAAACCCCGAACTTTTGTTTATTTTTATCCATTTTTTATTTTTGAAATAATTCTAATTTTCAATTAAGGGTCGGTGTCATATTTTAACGCTCTACGGGTGACTACGAGAAAGTTGTAGGGGGTTTTATCCTAATTTTTTTAAATTTTGTGTGGCAACTCCCTTAGGAGGTGGGATTAAGGGGTTAGTATGTTCTAGGAATATGTTTAGGAGAAGAAACTAATGGGGGTCGGTCTTACACTTTATTGCTTTAAGGCCGACTTTGACGAAGGTGTGGGCATTTTCACATAATTTTTGTAAATTTTGTATGGCAACCCCTTAAGGGCGTGGAGATAAGGGGTTAGCATTTTCTAGGAATATGTTTGGGAGAAGAAACTAGTAAGGGTTGTAGCAGTTTTTACACTATTTTTTCAAACTTTGTATGTCAGCCCTCTTAAGGCGTGGAATCTAGGAATATGTTTGTAAATATTGTGTGGCAACCCCCTTTAGTGACGGCGATAGGGGGTAAGTATACGCTAAAAATACATTTGGGAGGAAAAACTAATGATACTGTGATACATTTTATTCCTTTAGGGGCGACTCCGGGGAATTTGTAGCGGTTTTTATCTTATTTGTTAAAATTTTATATGACAACCATGTTAGGGGCTGCAGACAAAGGGTTAGTATGTTCCACAAAAAGTTTGGGTGGATAAATTAATTGGGGTCGGTTGTACATTTTACCTTTGTAGGAGAACCTTGGAAGCCGTAGGAGCGATTTAAAAAAAATTTAAATTAAGATTTGTATGGCAGCCCTCTTATATGAATACTAATACTAATAAAATTTTCGTTTTGAGTGTGGTTCAATAATATCAACATGACTGATTCTGTTTTTTCTTTTTTTGTTGTTTTTTTATTATTACATACATACATAAGTATGTACTGTGTTGTGTTTTTGGATAGGAGGTAGTCTTGGAATTTGTCTCAGTCAGTTATCGGGCTATTTTGCTGAATACCGAATTTCTTGCAAATATTTCTGAAAGTTTGATACCAGTTACGGGTCTATGCAACATCGGGGGGCTTTAGAAAGTTGATTTTAACCATGACACGGACAGACGGACAGACGGAGAGAAAATCGATACTAAAGAAATTACAAATGGAATGACAAACTTAAATTATCATGAGGCCTGAAAAATATTTTTCTTAATGCCATTGAATCCTTGTGAGTTATTCTAATGCTTTGAATAGCAGGCAGATTTATAAAACTTTTAAGGAGAATTTTTAACAAGCTGTAAGTCTCGCATTTTTTAAAATCCTCCTTCGCATTTGTCTCTTATTGCAGGCCACTAAATAATATACCGAAATAAAATTTATTGATATGGCCCCCATACAAAGGTCCTTCCAGAAAAAGAATTTTGGGCTATAAATGGCCTGAATAATATTTTAAATTCTCAAAATTTTGCACACATGTTTGTTTATCTAGATA
The DNA here is from genome assembly GCA_963583895.1 of Melanophora roralis. NCBI lineage: Eukaryota > Metazoa > Arthropoda > Insecta > Diptera > Rhinophoridae > Melanophora > Melanophora roralis. Next base: position 61,308,612 of record OY757191.1, on the reverse strand, counting down.
CATACCAGCAACTATTGCACTGAATACAGATATTAGCCGTAGATTTTTCATATAGCCCCCGTACACATGTGGTGTAGGGTATAATATGGTCAAGGTTTACCGACTAAAACCTGTTAACTTGTTTAAAATTAATGAATCGACAATACCTAATTTTTCTTGCAGTATATATGAACTTGGAAACTCTAAACGTGCTTTAAAGCTCAATTAACAAGCGGTTTGTTGACTTTGTATGTAATTTAAAAGTCTTGATAAATTAACAGCTTGGATTCAGTGTGCAGTACTCATTGATATTTAGTAGCCTCTGAGCGTTTACTTCGACAGTAACGAACGTTTTTTAATTTTAAATATAATTTAGCCTACAGGCATTTATTTATTAATGCAAATTCTCAAGTGACGGTATTTTAAAAAATAATACTAATTTTTTTTAACCATAAAATTACAGTGCGTATATTTACAGTTTAAAACAAGTGATTTTTTCTGTAAATTAAAAAACTATTTACGCTACTACTACTGTAAGATTACTAAGTGCCAAACAAAGTTAAAACAACACAAATGTTTTTTTCGCACTTAAAATATTTTTGCAAAATTATTAACATAACTAAAAAATAAATATCGTAAATAAATCCAGTGACTGTTTGAATAAATTGCCAGTTTTAAACCAAACAATATAAAGAGAAACAAAGATATTTAATTTTTATTATTTTGCTGTTGGTAACTTATACGTAATAGCATATTTAAAACACACATAACAAACTTGTAGATACTTATGCGAAATTGTGCTAAACTTTGTTAAAATATAAACAAAACCTTTTCCTCTTTTAACAAACAAGTTGAAATCAAACATAAAAGATATTTATTGAAACTTAAAGTGCAACAAATAAGAGCGCTTTATTCGGCGGCTCCGAGTCTTTTATACTCTTCAGATTGGTATTTTGGTATACCCAGTCATCTGTCCAAGCTAAGTTGCTTTCAAACTGCCATTACTTTTTTAAAGCTACTTTGTGGCCGCTTTAAAGTCGATGGCTAAAAAAGTTTTTTTCTTTTCGGGCTCCTATTTAAATATTTTTATACCCACATCACATATGCGCTTGCGCAGATGCTTGTAACACCCAAAAATAATGGTGTGAGACCCACCTTTAAGTATACCAATCGAATCAGAATTACTTCCTAGATCGATTTAAGCTGTCGACGCGTCGATCCGTCTGCGCGGCTGGATGTTTATGTCTCTTGTATTCATAGTACATACAGGCCAAATTTTAAAGACATTTTGATGCAATTTTGCACAGATAAGTTTACTGTCACTAGCACGAGGCCTGCTGTTTGTGTTGATCGGTCAATTTTTTGACATAGCCCGCAGCATACAAATTTTACCCTGGAATAAGCATTTATGGCTATAGCTGAATCGAATATAACTCTATTTTGACAAAATTTTTGCCGCCAAAATTTATACTGAATACAAATATTATGAGCCTTTCAAATGTGTTTCAGAGTATAGTATGGTCGGGCCTGACCGATAAAACTTTCTTACTTGTTTTTTTTTTAATAAAAATTTAATACTTTGTAGAAAGTATTTCGTTTTTAAAAGTTCATTAAAATTGTTCAGTTTTATTAAGGAATCCGCTTCCTCCAAAATGAAGATGTTGTTGTACAATTACTTTCTGTGGGTAATCGATAGCTGTTTCCGAGGTAAAGTAGATCAAAAATTTCATCAAAATAGTTTGTTTGTATGTAGGCTATCGCTTCCCATGCTTCTAACCAACAAACTTTTTCATAAGGAACATTTACTACTTTATAGAAGATTTTAATCGATAACTTCTTAGATTTAGAGCAAAAATAAAATTTTGATTTGTGCAATTATAGTGGGGATACCACTCCTCCTGCTCCTTTTCAAAAAAATTGTGTTCCAATTAGGTCCCCGCCTTCACGATTTTCGTGTCAAGTTTTGACGCTGTGTTTACCGAGATATATCTGTGGTCATAAGCATAAACCGTCTAACTTAATTTAAGAAAGAATCGAGTTTTATGTACTATCTTTATCAGCAAAAAAAGGCTTATTTTTTTCTTTTTATTCCTATTTATTTTTCTAACATAATGTTTTTGTCAATGTAATGTTCGCTAAATTATATAAAAATTTTTTTTTCAAACCATTATTATATTTTTTTAAATCCTTTTTGAATATTAAGATTAAATTATCTCAAAAGTATGCTTTTCCACATGGATTTTTCCAAAAAAACTGGGCTATTTATGGTTGTTGCTTTTATTTCGGGCCGTAGTGAAGCGATCTTGTTGATTTAAAATAACGGTTGCCTAAGGAATATGTATTTAGGATAGTTTAACATCCGCAGTACTTTACTTAACTCTGGAAACTTGATTTCAACAGACACACAGACATCTGGAAGTATTCAAAGTATATGTACCTAATTGTAGAAACTACAAACGGAATGACAAACTGATATACACGCGTATCACTATATGAGGGGCATATAAGTAATGAAAGGTTTTAAATGATATATGAAATGTGTTTAGGTTATATTTGAGAAATGATCGTTTACTTACGTTATAATGTGTTAATTAAAAGTCAATACTCCGTTAAAAATTTTTAAGTAGAATGCGACATATTTTCTTTATAATATTTTAAGAAAGTTAAAAAAAATTATTTAAACCCGAAAGCGGATAAAATTTTTAAAAAAAAATCTTTCTATTTTCAGATAATTAACTAACATACGTATTACGGTATTTGGAATTTTCAGTAATTTTTAAAATTCGTCAATTTCAGGACAAAAACTATCTAATCACAAAATCGTCACAATTGCGATAAATCATCAAATCTGGCAGCTGTGAGCGTAGTGAGTTTTTTAATATATGTAACTTTTAAATTTATTTTATTATTAAGTTTTATTAAATCGGGAAATCTTGCCAGCCACAAAAAAAAATGGAGGAATAAATGATTTATAATAACTTTTTTCTTAAATAACCAGCATTGCATTGCGTTGGTATCAGAAAAATAGTTTAAGGGAAGAAGGACATTTGATTTAAATTTCTCGATATTAACTGTGACAGAAAATACATTCTTAGGAAGTTTATGCCTATATGTGACCACAAATGAGGGTGCTCTTCTTGAAAGATGAGTATTGCGCAAACAATTCTGGGTCTCAGGAACCAGTTCCCTGATTTCTTTAGAGCACATTCCATTGTAGTATCGATAGAATAGTGAAACACAGCCCACATTGCGACAATGTTCAACTGAATCGAGACGGCTGGATACCCTGACGTCACCCATGATAACCTTCGCCCGTTCTTTTACGCGGCTAAATAGCTGCAAAATAGACTTCAAAGCACCTGCCCATACATTTTCAGCTGGATAGGCTAGGTTAGGAAGAACAGGCTGCCGTTGAAGGAAAGGATACAGCTCACTTGGGTCCGCTTAAATCGGTCCCTTTGTGTTACTTTGAGAGGCAGATAGATTAGGTTGAGACGGAAGGAAAGAAGAAAATTGAGAAGGATAAGAAAGAAAGAACAGAAAAATGAAGCAGACTTACCAGGGTCTCTGGTGGGAATCGAACCCACAACCCCCAGACTGGTAGACTCGTGCACTTACCACTGATCTACCGGGGCACCCTTCAGCTGGATAAGATTGGTATAAATGGTGAGAAGATCAGATGATATAAAATAATTTATCAACCGTTCGAAAAACCAAGTCACTTGGATGGTTCTTTCGATAGATTCCGTCCAACGGATATCGCGCTGGATTCCCATGCCAAGAACATCAAGAGTTTCTATCTCTCCAACATTTATACCGTCCATCAATACAGACGACGCAGCATGATCTTTTGTGCGTTTATGTATCAGGAGACAACATTGGGTCTTACGGGCATTAAAATCGACCCTATTCCCACGACCCCAATCAGAGATTAGCTTTAAATCACATATAAGTTTTTTATTCACACTCTGCCTCATAGCTCCGATCTTTAAAGAGCTAGGCCTGTAGTCAAATGAGTATAAAAAACTCTAAAAACATTTTTACAACTTTAACGACTTACAACACATACAATGGGTTAAATTGCATGTTTTTCGAATGTCTTAGATTAAAAATGTAGCTTTAGTTTTGTCTTTTTTTAAAGGTTGATACAATATACAAACGATGAACTCCAACTGGTTCTGAAATAAGTAATAAATTTTAATATCTAAAGATTAATATACTTTCAAACACAATTACTTAAAAACTTCAATGATATATCGCTTATTTACTTAAAAGTTCTACTCGGGTTTCTGCTACAAACAATAAGGTTGAACCATTTAAGACCCGCTAAAAATATAAAACAATCAAATTGTTATTGAGACAACAATTTCCTTAATCGCAAACTTTACAACACCCCAGATCCGGCTGTTTTTATTTATACGCACATTGGAAACATATGATTATATAAAACAATACGTAAGTTTTCTTTAACAACCCAGTTGGCCACGCACATTAAAAGATTAAGCAAGTCTAGATGGGCAAAATTAATATCTTTTGTATTAGTGGTGCCAGAATTTTGAATTTTGATAAACGTTATAGGTAGATGAAAGAAACAAAGATCTTCAAGTTCCACTAGTTAAATGTCAAAACCTTAACTATGTGGATAAGTATTTAAAAAGGCTGGAAACACTTCGAAATTCATTTGCTAAAAACATCGAACAACATGAGGGACACACTCGTTTGAAGAGGGAGGATACTGCTGCTCTTAGATAAAACCTTTAGAACTGTTTTATACAAACATTAATTTGAGAACTTAAATTTCATTCTATTACTGGCTGGACTAATTTTAATTATTAAGCTTTCAGATTTGAATTTTTATTGTTATTTCGCCAAAGGCGTGATTCAGTACTAAAAACATGAAGAAAAAATTAAAATAAAAATGTTTTTTGTTAGCAAAGATTTTTCTGTATCATCTTAAAAAGAAGTAAATAAACTGGTTGATATTGTTAGTGATAAATTTGGAAATCGTTGTTAGGGATAATATTGTTTACAAAGATTTGGTCAACTGGGAATCAAACTAACCGTACACCAACCAATCGTAGTACAGCGTAAGTACATTTTGATGTCCATATGAACATATTTATGTATACATCGTTAGCTGAAATGTAAAGCTACGTAACTACATTATTCAAAAGTTTACAGGACAAACAAAAACATTTTCGAAATATCAAAGGCAGTGCTAGTAAATTGTTTCCTATTTCCGGCATTATCTTTCAAGTTTTGTGTGTAATATTAAATAATTTTATTGTCATGTGCCTTTCAATAAAATATACTTAAATATGTTATAATACCGATATGGGATTTTTTTGTAAGCTACGTAGTTTTGCATTTAAGCTGATGATATGCTTGTATGAATATAAAAATCAGTGTTTTATGAGGAAACAGTTAATTATTAAATTTTCAACCTCTATATATGGTCACTCACGTACTTAGTTTGGCAACTATTTTTATTACAATTTTTTGTGTATTGATTATTAATAATATTAAAATTTTTATTTTTTCGGCTTTAAGTTCATAATTAAAATTGTGATAGCTAAGAATGGAAATTTTTATTAAAAATGAAGTAATTCCGATACTATCCGAACGCAATTCATTTTCGAAATCAGCTACGATTTCTCGTCAGTAATCTTTCTATTCGGTACTACTGTAAGTTAAATGTAAATTTCTTCCATTTAAGCAATATAGAAAATAAATATAATTCCCGTATAAAAATTCTAGTTAACTAATAGAAAGAGTGCGGACGAGAAATCGTAGCTGATTTTGAAAAAGCATTACACTCGGCTAGTATCGGAATTACTTACTTTTTGAAACAAATTTTGATTCTAAACTATTACAATTTTAATAATGAACTTAAGATCGAGAAAATAAAAATTATAATAAGATATAGAAAATTTATAACAAATAACTATAAAAATTAATAATATTTGAAATGTTTTTGCTTAATTTGTGTTTTTTTCTAAGAATAAATTATGTTGTTTTTTAACATGAACTTACTATTTTATCCACAGATATTAGTTAGCATCTTTTTTCTTTAAAGTAAATTAAAGTGACTTTAAAAAACCATATAGAAGTTGAAGAAATAAACCAATCTGTTAATGTAATTAGCTTGTGGATTGGATTGAAGCTTATAAAATATCTGCAGTATTACAAATCTTTCTAAAATTATGATAAATTCTGCCTTATCAACGTCGAAATTCACAAAGACGTCCCTGCAAACATGTCAATTCACCATTTGCTTATTTTTGCTTTTAATGGACAGCTCCAAGGGCGTGGGTTTTGGACGGTGTCCCAAATACCCCTCGATGCCAAAATTTAATATGAGCAGGGTAAGTTTTAAAGAAATGTAGTCATAAGTCACTAACACAATCAAGTCAATCAAGCCCGACTTATAATACATAAGTATTTACTTAAGCTTAAAATATACGTGTCATAAAATAATGACGTAACCATAACCGTTGCCATTAAAACAAAACTTAATTGGTTTCCGTGGTTATGGCGTAATGATAAGTTACCTATAATCAAATACAGTGTTGCCCATAAGTTTGGTTCGAACAGCTGTTTTCTGTGGTTATGATTATGTCACGTATAATTAAACCTTTATATATACCAGAAATGTCGATCGGAATTGGGATTTTCTCATTTACCGCATTCATATGTAAATGTTTTTTTAAGTGTTAATATTAGTTTTCTGGAAAGACAAAAAAATCTTGTTGCATATTTAATAAGCGGCGAAGCCAACTTAGTGCTTTTGGCACTATTTTTAGTGCTTTCCAATGCCTCTAAACGCCAAACTGTTAGTCTTAGTGACACAGTTAGAAAAAGCACTAAGCTAGTGCTTTTTGAATTTTTTGTTAGTGCCTTTAGTAAGTTTAAATAATTAATATTGTGTTTATCTATATAAATATGCAGCGACTGTTTCTGCAACTCTGAATTATATTTTTTTTTGTATTGACCCTTTTCCCAAGAAGTAAAAGAATTAATAATAAAAACCTTACAAACCATTGGCTGCTTACCAACTTAAAAGTTTTTAAAAAAAGGATTGTGACTTGAACAATAAGATTTTTTGAACTTTGTACTAAGGATTTTCCCAACTACTTCAGAATTCAGAAAAGAAAGCATTTAGGGCCATTAATATTATCCCCATATATTTCAGTAAATACAGCCATTGTTGCCACAAAACTTGGCACTGATTTTAAGGCAGCGGGGTAATTAGGGGAAAAAATGAAAAAAAAAATTTGTTAGAACAGGGGTGGAGGGGGGAGCAGCATCCCTATAATTTCTTGGCCTTTAACAAAAAAAGTTTTTTAAATATTAAAGCTGTTGTTTTTATAAAAATCTAACTTACTGCTTGCTGGGTTATTATCATAATTTATAGTAATAATAACTTGTAGCCTTCTATTATATTAAAAGCTATAAAGAATTTATAAATTAACTTAATTTAATCAAACTAACATGTTATTTTGTCTAAAATACATAAAAATTTTGAGGCATCCACAGATCGGTCGAACAGTCTGCTTACGTTTGTGCGTACTCAAATTCTTACGTTGAACTAAATAAATTAAATTAAATAATAAAAATATTTTTTTTCAATTTATGTTTGTGCATTGTATACACATACCGGCAATGTCTGTAACAGACAATTCTGGCAAAAGTTTGAATTGATTCGCAGGAATATTTTACAAATTTTTAAAGTTAGATATTGACCATGTCATTGTGAAGCAAAGATTTTTAACTGAACGTGTTTAATGATCGCATATTGAGTAGTCATAGTTATAAAACTACCCAGCAAAACCTTTGCTTACCTGGTAAGTTAGCAAGTAATATTGGAGATGAACAATCACTAGTTACCTTTTGGCCGAAAAATGTGCTTACAAAAATCAATCGAATAACTAGTTACTAAACAAAATAAATAAAAATTTAAGGTTTTTAAAACAAAAACATTCTATAAAGCCTGTTTTATAATCCTATTTTTTTTTATATACCTACAAATGCAATTAATAACGCTCTCCCAAAATGTAGTTTTTCTGTCGATATTACCTCATTACCTTGTAAGCTATGAAAAAATGACAACTCATTACTCAAATTCAAAAAAATTTTTCTGGACAGTCCCTTATAGTGTTTTACAGAGTAGTATCAAAACTCAAGACATCGCATTATTTGATGGGCCGGTCTGTCCATACACGCGTGTATAAAATAGTCGTATTATCTGCAGGGCTATTATTGATTTTAGATAACGACAAAATAACAAAAGCTTAATTTTTATTTTGAGACTTGTTGTTTTCTCTTTATATAAAACAAACAGAAACATATAACTCTGTGCAACTGTGAACAAATCCACAGGCGGGATAGTAAAGGTTTAATTTTACTAACAAAGAGTAGTAAAACCCTTAACTCATTTTGCGAGATTTGTGACCATTTATTTTTTATGAGCTTAAAAATTTGTAGAAAACCATTAGACTCAAAAGCTGATCCAGATTTGTTTATAACGCCTACATTTATCTTCCAATTTGTTCCTAAGACTCTACTGAATTTTAAAATTTTATGGGAAAAAACCTAATTTTTTAAAATTTGTTTATTTTAAAATATTCAGAAAAGTTGTAGCCATCACAAAGCTAAGTAACCCGCATTTGCACATCAATACAATCTGAACGTGTCTAGGCACCTCGAAAAGCAGTCAAGTTCTGGACTATACCTAACTGCATGCCAAGTTCAGACTTTTTGCAAAATTTATTGACTTAAAAGTATAAGTTCTATTTTACTAAAAAAAAATTTATAGAACCCTATACTCAGTTTGGCAAGATTATTGATATTTATGGACCTAAAAAGTTTTGCAAAGCCAATGGACTTTCTGAAATTTTTTTAATAAACTTGTTTCTCCCAAAAAAAAGTGAATAAATTATTTTTTTTACCAATATATAAAAATTAAAAAGGCAAGAAAAAAATTAGTTTTCGCCCTAATTCTTCCAATAGCTCTTATACAAGTTCCCTTTTATGTAACAATTATATCAAAAAAAATTTCAAAATCTATTAATGAGGAGTAAAGTTATGATTTCTTGAAGTTTTAATTTTTTAAAAAAAGACAGAAACTCGATTAGTAACTTAAAAACTTAAAAATGTGAGCTGATGGAGAAAAACGGAGACTAGATATGAAATCAGCGACCTCAGGTTAGTAAAAGTTACAATAAAGTTCCAGTCAACACAAAAAAAGTTTAATTTTGTTCCCGTGTATTATTCACCATTGACCCATATGGGCATTTCCATGTCATCGTACGTGACATTTGTACGCCTACAAAGTGGTGTAGATTTTGCAAAAAGAGTGGTAACTGAAAAATTGTTTCGTCAATATGTTACATTTAGAGGGTACTATAATCTAAAAAAAAAATCATGACTTTGAAAACCTTGCCGGCCAAAATATCGGGCGAAAAAGGCGCATATCGTACGTGACAAAAAACGGAAGTGATGTCGAGGTGCATGCACATATATACAAAAATCTGCGAATTGTAAAAGTTTTTTTCCTTTCTTTAAGTTCTTTCACCAAGCCAAATATTTTTCCTTGATAATCCATAATTTTTAAATACAAAAAGATTTTAAGATGATTTTGTTACGAACAAATCTTAATATCGTTCGTGACATACCGTATGTGACAGATTTTTCTCTTATAGTATTTTTCTGAAAAAAAATAGGTTTTTTTAATATATGTATACATAACAAATTTAAAAAGAATTAAAAAATGTTTATTCGGTGATAATAGCAATAAAAACAATAAAAGGTTATTTTCATTTCTTACTATACACTATGTACTTGGGCGCTGGCACTTAATTATTAAATTTTAATTTTTTCTTTTACTGAATACGCAGTTCGAGACACATTTATATACTGACTATCATGATAAGTAAACGAATAAAGTTTTCTTATTTTTGGGATGGGCTGGACATTTTGCCATTTTTCATGGAGATGAGCAGAAAACCCTTCAACCTCTTCGGTAGCAACATAAAACAAATTAACTCCTTCCACATATTTATGAGCACATTCATAAAATGAGAAAGCATCTGGCAAGATAAATTCATTTGCTTTTACAATTTGCCAGACCTTTCTTTTAACAGTACCACCTGCTCCATCAACTGCACCTTTACCATGTGATGTGGCAAAGAAGTTCCATTCTAAATGTTGGCAGCTAAATTTGTTTATTGTCGATGCTAAAAAAGCTCCTGGCATTGATGAAATCAGCAATAAAATGCTTATGGAGCTGCCATGCACAGCAAAAAGAATAATTCTTTTTATGTTTAACGCCATATTACGGCTCGAACATTTCCCGCCAGTATGGAAAGTTGCCTTAATAAAGATGATCACTAAGCCGGGAAAAGATCCTTCAAAGGTGGAGCCTTACAGGCCTATAAGTCTGTTACCAACTATGTCCAAATTGTTTGAGAAATTGCTTAAAAACAAGCTGACTCCGATCCTGAATGAAAACAACTGCATTCCAGATCACCAATTTGGATTTAGAAATCAACATAGTACCATCGAACAAACCCACAGATTGGTACAAGTTATAAGAAAAGCCTTTGAGGAAAAGAAAAAATGCTCCGCGCTCTTCATAGATGTCTCTCAAGCGTTCGACAAAGTATGGCATTAAGGCCTGTTAAACAAATTAAAGCTCAACCTTCCATCTAATATTTTTAACCTACTAGAAAATTACATAACCGGTCGACAGTTTAAAATCAAAGAGGGAAACCAAATAAGTTGTTACCAACCAATAGGGGCTGGTGTACCTCAAGGGAGTATCCTTGGTCCAATCTTGTACTTGCTTTACACGGCAGATATGCCAACAAACAGTTTTACGCACACGTCTACATTTGCTGACGATACCGCTTTTCTCAGTATTCATAAAGACCCTAAAGAGGCCACAAAACAACTTCAACATCACGTATCCCAAGTTGAAAAATGGGCAAAGTTATGGGGTATTAAAATAAATGAACAGAAATGCACCCACGTTACTTTTACGTTACGCAAGGAAACGTGCCCCCCAATTCTTATTAACAACCATACGGTGCCTCAACGAATTGAGACGAAATATCTTCGCATTCACCTGGATCGCCGCCTCACATGGAAGCCTCATATAGATTCGAAGCTGACTCAAATGAAACTTAAAGCTGCTCAAATCCCCTGGCTAATGGGTAGAAACTCTGTGCTACGTCTGGATTGTAAACTTCTACTCTACAACTCGATTTTAAAACCAATTTGTTGCTACGGTATACAATTATGGGGCACTGCTTCCGCCTCCAACATAGAAAAAATACAACGTCGTCAAAATAAAATCCTAAGAATGATAACTGGTGCTCCTTGGTATGTTAAAAACAGCAACATCCACAAAGATCTGAAAGTTCCACTAGTTAAATGCGAAATTTTTAATTATGTGGACAAGTATTTAAACATATGTATATATAGACGATATATCTTCATATTGTTCGCTTATTTCAAGCATAGTTTTTGTAATTAAATATAAACATCAAACGTATTGTGTGTTAATTCGTCGTTAATTATTTTTTTTTGTCTTTTTTGGCTGCATCTGCGAACTTTTTTCGATAGATATGCTGTCTCTCAGCCTCCTTTTTCCGGTATTTCTTTATTTGTTCTTCGTTTTTATTCAAGTCCTCTCTCCATTTCTTTGTAGTCTCATAGCTATTTTTGCCCATCTTAATAAAATATTTATAATTATAAAGGAATTTGAAAGTATTAAATTGAATTGTGTTACTTACAATATCGTATGCTACAAACTTTGAAAGACTATAAAATTTTTATTGCATCAAATTTAAAAAAAAAATCGATCAATAATTGTTTGCGAGATTTATCCTGCTTTGAACTTTTATTTTTAAATACTTGCGACCGGTCGAATTTAAATTATGACGACAAATAACGTTTTTGCATTACGTACGTGACATTAGAATATCATTCAAAGCAATCTATAAAAAATACCGCTATTCGAACTCTAAATTTTTAATTTCATAATGGAACTTGGCCACTGATGTTGTAACATTATTTTTAAAGTATAATTGGAATATTACAATTACCTAAATTTAGCCACTAGTTAAGACAAAATAGTTAATTTCAATTTCTGGAAATTGATCAAAGAGATTACCAGTTTAATCTGCTATTTTTGCTCTTTTAAAATTATAATTAGCTTTAAATACTTTTACATAATAAAATTTAAGTGTTTTATTGCTCTTTGGTATATTTAAAAAAAAGTTGCGATGACTTTTATTTTTCCAGCCGTGGTTGACATATTCATGGAAATGCCCATATAAGTCTTAACCTCATAAATTTTTTGCATATGTTGATACCTTACCGACTTTAGCTTTCTTCCGTTTTTAGGATTGTTTTTGAGCGTATTTTGTAGTATTTATCCGCTAAAAACGGCTTTGAATTACATACATTAATTTTTGATTTTAGTAGTACATATTTCATGCATTAGTTAATTCACTTAGTTTGATATTGTAGTTGGAAAAAACGGGTTTCTTGAAAAACACATTTGTATTGAAATTTGCATAAGTGCCACTTCACCAATAGTTAAACTAAATTCATTTGTCGTTTAAATTGTATGATACATAACAAAAGCCAGCACGAGATGTCCCTTTAATTAAAATTTTCTTGATTTTAATTTCTTATGCCTTAAATGTAGAAATACAACAATAAATACTGCGCTGTGTTGCTCGCAATCTCCTTCATTTAATTAACTGAGGTACAGTGTTGACCTGATAATCCGGACATGCGGTTTTTCGAGCATATCTATAATCCGGACACTTCTTTTTTTTCTGTATAATTCGGACAGTTGATACTTTTTTTCTTTGATTACGTGATGCTCTTTGCTCAAGAATTAGGGTATCCGGATTATCGATTTTTTTCTTTGTCCTTATAGATGGGGCAGTCGATTTAGCGATGTCCGTCTTATGGTTGAAATAAACTTTTTGAAGCTCCCCGATATCACATGGACAAGTAGGTTGTATTAAACTATCAGAAATATCTGCGAGAAAATTTCCCGATAACTGATCGAGATATAAGCCAAAAGCCAAGACAACCTCTGTTTATTTTTTTTAAAGTTTGCACATAAAAACCTCTACAGCTGTCCCAGAGTTGCCCCTACACGGCTGCAATGTAGGACTTACTCCTATTAACTTTTCTTCACAAACATTTCTATCGAACTTACACCCTATTTTCGCCCCCTAACAGAGTTGTCAGAGTCGGCCTTAGAGAAGTAAAGTAAACGACAAACCGTAATTAGTTTCCCCTCCCATATGTATTCCTTAAACATGCTTACTTATCACCATCGCCTAGGGGACTCCCATACCAATTCCCCACCCTATAGCTTCCAGGGTGCCCGTGGATAGGTCAAATAAAGGACTGGCCCCAATTCATTTTTCCTTGCAAACATTTTTCCTATCACCACCCTTAAGGGGTTGCCACACAATATTTTTAAAAATTAGGGTAAAAGCCCCTACAACTTCCCTGTAGTTACCCTAAAAGGATTAAAATATTACACCGACCCCTATTAAAAATTAGAAGTAGTATTTCATAAATAAGAAAAAAAGTTCGGGGTGACGAAAGGCCAATGTGAAGGGTATATAAGATTCGGCACAGCCAAATATAGCGCTCTTACTTGTTGTATATAATATTAATCAAAATTGGCTTAATATGTGTGTAAATAAAAAGCTGAATAAACAGATGTTTTTTAATATCTACTTATGTATGCATGTATGTATGTGTATATAAATGGATGCATTTATTTCTTGTGCACTTTAAAGATATTTTGACACTTTATAACAACTAATGGCACTAAACTAAAATTCTGCAATACAATCACTGTTTTCTTTTAAAACTTTTACAGTTTAGTAGACTTCTTTAAGCTAAATTATAAACTGTTAATATTATGGTTTACCTGGAACTTATTTTGTAGACAACTTGGTGAAATTTCCCCATAAAATGCAAAAGCTTAGTTACAATAGCAAATTTGAAGTTATAGAACATAATAAATCTGTTATACTTGTTATGTTCCAATTTCTGTTAGCAACTTTGGGACTGATTTTATTATGAAATAACGCAGAATACACTACGAGTATTAAATGAAATAAGTTGGAAGTTATTTTGTTATGAAATTGGATTTCATTTACAGTTGGTTTTGAAATGCCATTCTACTTGGCTAGTATCAGTAGAAATACTTGCTTAAAAAAAAATTCTTTTAACATTAAAGGAAAAATATAATTTCTTCTTAGTTAAAAGCAATTAAATATAAAAACTGAAGCCAAAATCATAAAAGGAAAAATTTGCCTTGAGTTCAACGAAAAATAACAAGCAAATATTTCTTATTATTTAATTTATTTCATTAAGAATGTGAATATAAAAATACCGTCCGGTTTCTTCTCTCTCCCGCTATAGTATTCAAAAAACCTACATTTAGAGTAGGTATGCCAATGGGTCTAAGCATATGAACGGCGAATGAAGCGCTGGAGTAGTTGGGCCCAGTTTTCTAAGGCCCCTAGGTTAGGTTAGGTAGAACAGGCAGACGTTGAAGAAAAGGATACAGCTCAGTTAGGTCCGCTTAACTCGGTCCCTTTGTGTTACCTGGAGAGGCAAATAGAATAGGTTGAGATGGAAGGAAAGAAGAAATTTTGAGAATGATAGATAGGAAAGAAAGAACAGAAGAATGAAGCAGACTTACCAGGGTCTCTGGTGGGAATCTAACCCACAACCCCCAGACTGGTAGACTCGTGCACTTACCACTGACCTACCGGGGTACCCTAGCGGTGGGTAAATATCCATCGATATCTCAGGCTGTGATCTACCATGTGTGGTTATGTGCCTACGAATGCAGGTAAAGAAATGTAGGGGGTAACTCGAACATACATTCTTTTGGTCAGCCAGTCGGCCCTTAAAGCTCTTACGACTTATGATATTAAATTCGCACTGGTGATTGAGTACATGGACAACTTTAACGGTGCATGCAATCACGTAACGCTGGTATGGGTTCCGGGCTATAAGAACCGTCTTACCAACTGCGGGGCAAACCGTCTTCTTGTTGTATCAGAGCCGTTTTACAAGGTTTCTCGCGGGTGTTCTTGTAAAAAGTCAGTTGGCTGCTCTAAAGGATGCTAAATTGGTTACCCACTGGAGCGAAGCCCATGGGCAAAGACAGGCCAAGAGATTGTTGTCTCTATCAAAAGGCAAATCTAGGGGAATTTTGTCTCTTAAAAGGAAGGTTCTAAGCGTCCTTACCGGTTTTTTAACCGACTTGCAGGCAATTCAAGTAACTTCACAAAATACCTATTCTTCCTATTCAAAAACACTCCAGTATCAAACAATGAGTGGAGACTAGAAACTGTAGGCGGTTTAAAAATTCATTCCACGCGGCCAATGTCAGGAAAATATATTTTTTGCATTATTTTTCAATGAAAAATATCATTATAAAAATGTTTAAGAAACCTCCTTAAAGAAATTGAAAATTTAAAAAATACTTTTATCCCCCTAGTTGGCTTTCGATATTAATATGGGTCAATAGTCCCCAATTTGTTATTTATGTACTCATAACCCAAAAAAGGACAAAAAGTACCAAAAATAAAAAAAAAATTGTTTGTCCACTTTCCTTAATCCTTAAATTTTTTAAAAAAGGCAAAATGTTTTCCTATTCGGCCTATTTTTAGCCCCTTATACATTGTGAGAAGTATATGCAGTCTAAATCACAAGTCTCTAGCTTTACGCCTTTGGGTTGTCTGTTAGTCAGTCAATCAGTCATTTACGTTATACCGTTACATACATATGTAATTACATACATATATAAATATAAAAAAAAATTTAAATCCCTGTATTTTTTATGGCAGGTGCTGGGACAATGGTACGAAGTGGAAAGATCATTCTATTTTCCTGAAATAGCTTCTGGTTGTACTACCTTGGAATTTCAACCGCTGCATCAAGAAGAACTTTCACGATTTAATAATTTTAGATTAGAAGTGGCTATAAAAACAATAAATAGAATGTAAGTTTTTCAAACAATATTTTTTAAAAAAATTTAATATAATGACAAAAAAATTTATATTTCTTCATATTGAAGTACAGGAAATCCCTCAGTTAATTTGGGTTATGCAACACCAGAAAGTGGAAAATCCTCCATAATGGACTTTAAGGTGCATAAATTTTAAAAACTAACAGCAAAACAAATTGACCTTTATGTTTGTATTTTGCAGTTCAGCACGCGTTTTCCTGATGTAATTGCTCGCTTACTGCCCGGGTCGGGTAAATATCAAGTACTTTACACCGACTATGATCATTTTGCCATATTGTGGTCATGCGGTTCACTGGGTTCATTGGGTTATTCTGATCAAATTTGGGTGTTTGGACGAAGTCGTGATTTTCCAGTTGAGGTGCGCACAAAAATTTATGATGCCCTGAAAAAATTGGGCTTGGAGCCAGATCGTTTAGTTCTAAGTAAAAATAAAAATTGTACAAAGACGCTCTAGAAAATAAATAAAAGTAAAAAATAATAAGTTTACATATGTATGTATATGTTAATGTTTGTATGTATAAATAAAAATAATAAGAGAATTCGTAACTAGTAAAAGCCCAATTGACCATGTCTTTTCGGACAACATGGCCAATTGGGTATATATACAAACATATTTTAATCAAATTAAGTTAAAAAACCACCTTAAAACAAATTTTATTTATATGTAAATTTGTATGTTCGCTAAGAATGCGATCTGGGAAAAAGAAACGATTCTGATGAATTTTTAGTTTTTCTGTTTTAGTGCTGTGTTTTTGTTTAGTGCGCCATTTGTATCATTTTTCATTTAACGATTAAAAATTATTTAATACGTAGGTTGCCTTTTATATTTCGGGATTTGTCAACACTAGTGTTTCAATCTGACAACTGACAGCTCTATCGTAAAATTTGACATTTTCTAAGTTATACGTACTCAAAACATTTTGACATACGAGCGCTATTTGTGTAATTTGCAGTAACTTAAAAGATTAAACTCGACCCAAAACTGAAATTTAATCGTGAACGTTTTCGTGCGATTATTTTTTACAACTTTCGACAACAGTGCATGGATGAACTAAATTCTGTTTTTGGCGATGAAGCTCAATCAAGGACCAGTGTTAATCGATGGTATGGTGAATTCAATTGTGGTCGTAGTTCACTCCATGACGAATTTCGTGAAGGTCCTGCAAAATTAGTTGTTGTTCCGAAAACCATTGATGCTGTGAATGAACTGATATTGGAAGATCGTCACGTGACCAATTGAGACAGCCTTATGCATAAGTGGGACCAGCATGCATTCAATATTGCATAAACATTTGACTGTCAAAACAAGTTTTTCGCGTTGGATCCCACACAATTTGTCAATCGCTCAAAAAAAGGCTCGTGTCGATTGGTCGAAAGAAATGCTCAGAAAATACGATCGTGTTGCTACGAAACATGTCTATGGTATGGTGACAGCTGATGAATCGTGGGATTACGCGTATGAGCCCAAAAGTAAACAGCAGTCGATTGTATGGGTGTTTCAAGATGAGCCAAATCCAACAAAAGTTGTTCGCGCACGAAGCACTTCTAAGAAAATGGTCGAAAGTTTTTTTTGGAAAAACTGGACATGTCGCAACCGTACCACTAGAACAACGCAGAACAGCCAATTCTGAGTGGTATCCAACCATTTGTTTGTCAGTTGTCTTTCAAAAAATCAGGAAAACCAACCGCCGAAGATGGATCACTCTTCACGAGCTATCACACATCGGCTCAAACAACTGCATTTTTAAGCACCCAAAATATCGATTTGATGAGTCATCCGCCATATAGTCCTGACTTGGCACCGAATGACTTCTTTTTATTCCCGTTCGTAAAAAACAAACTTAGAGGTCAACGTTTTTCGACACCTGAAGAAGCGGTTGCTGTATTCAGAATGCATGTTTTGGAGATCCTTCAATCAGAGTGGCAAAAGTGCTTCGACAATTGGTTCAAACGCATGCAAAAGTGTATAGATCTTCATGGGGAGTATTTTGAAAAACAAAAAAGTGATTTTCGATGATTAATATTTGTGTTTCTTTTCTAATCTCGAAATATAAAATGCAACCCTAGTATGTAGGTATATTATTTTTATAGTTTGTATTGTTTCACGTATCAAAACAAACATATAAAAATATATGTTTGTATGTATGTACCTTAAGAAGAAAACTTTTTAAATATTTGATGGCAAAATTGTTGTTGTCGGCCTATTGTCTGTACGAAGATAAAATAGGATTCTGTAACACT
Organism: Melanophora roralis; assembly: GCA_963583895.1. Classification (NCBI taxonomy): domain Eukaryota; kingdom Metazoa; phylum Arthropoda; class Insecta; order Diptera; family Rhinophoridae; genus Melanophora; species Melanophora roralis. The sequence continues at coordinate 61,290,305 of OY757191.1, read as the reverse complement.
CCTTAAAGAATAAATTAACAAGATATGAAAAATATCTTTTTAGATAAAAATAATATTATCCTTTCTTAAAATATCTTTGCCTACAGAATTATTTTTGGTTTATTTTGCATGTTTTAATAAAAAAGCTGCGCCTTTAAGTTATGACCTTCTTGCAACAAAGTCTCGATGCGTCAATTTTAGGTTATGATAAACATTTTCGAAAAAAATTAAACATTCAAATTTAATTCCAAATAAAATTTTTTTTTGCTCTAACTATGTTTTATTTATTTAATATCTATGTATTATTTCTATATTTTTTTAACAAAAAGTAATTAACATATCGTCACAGAAAATGCAAAACGCCCTATCTAACATTTAAACAATTATTAGACGAGGCAAACATTTTTGTATAAATACAAAATACATTTACAATTAATACGACTTTTGCCCTCTATGTAAGTTAAAAAGCATCAACAGATTAATTTCTGCTGGAAAAAAAAAGAATTTTTCGCGAGGACGAACATATTTTAAGGCTAGAATTAATAGAAAATCAATTTTAAATTGTTTGTAAGATAGGGCGTTTTGCATTTTCTGTGACGATATATGTATTTTGTTACATATCGTTCATATACCAGAGCAATTTTTTGTGTGTAGTGTTCTGACTATCGTGTGAACTGACAATTTTTGGTCTGAACATATCGGAAGATGAAGTTGTTGTCAGACAATCGAATTTAAAGGCAATTATTTATTGCCACTCATTTTTAGTATTTATTAGCTCTAAAAATATTGTAATATCTGACAGCCGTCTGTGCATATTTTATTAGCACTGACCTAGTCTACTTCATCTTTATACAGTCAAATCCCGATAATTCGTAATCGCAAGGGACCGGCCATTTCTTACGAATTATAGGGGTTTTCGATTTAGCGGGATTTCGATTTAACGGGATTAAAATAAAATAAATACGAATTAACGGGGTTTTTCAATTTATTTAATAAAACGATGAAAAAACATAAAAAACACTGATGTAACAAACTGATCTTAAGAAAATAAACACACACGCAAGCAAAAGTAAAAACCTACGCAAAAAATAGCGGTAAACAAAAAATCATTCTTTTCATGTTTCTGTTGTTTTTATTACGAATTATAAGTGGTAGTTAGCAAACAATTACGATTTATAAGAGGTAAAGAAGGGTTTATTTTCAAAAAAAATTACGAATTAGCGAGGGGACCAAAATGTATGGAAATTTTGCGAATTAACGAGATTTTTTCAAGGGACCGACAGTTTATTACGAATTATCGGGAATTACGATTTATCGGGGTACGAATTAACGGGATTTGACTGTATTTACATAATAACTTGTGTAAAAACAATTACTCTGTAGCAAATAATTTTGACCACCAAGTAAACAGCACTGCGGCATACGATAAATTTTACCCAGTATTTCTCTATAACTAGAATAGTTATCGTTTTAATATTTTATAAGCAGTAGAACTTACGAATGTAGAACAAATTTTTATACAAAAAGTCGGTTGCTAAAAAAACGTAAACTACTATAATTTCGCGCACAGGCGTCGATATAAAGCTTAGCGTTTACAAATTCGAAATTCTTACAATTTTATACAAAGTTTTATATAGTTTCAATAAGCAAGTTTTCTTAATTTGGATTGTGTTCGAGAGAATTCCTATAATGTTATATGTTTAAAACATGACTATTTGAGTGGCCTTACTAGGTAAAGGTAATATATGGATCACACTGTCTCTAATTTGTAATACTACTGCATAATAGATGGCGCAAGCAGTTAATAATACAGGCACACCCTATAAAGTTATTATAAAATCATTTGAACACTAGATGGCGCGACAAAATATAAAAAATGTCTTCACTAAATATTAGCCTGGAAGCAGGGATGTCACTTATGGCGTTTTTACGCCAAAACTGGCGAAATTTTAGTGCTCTTGACTATTAAAAATTATGTTTGACGCCATGGCGGCGATATTGTTGGCGATTATTTTAACACGCAAAGTTTTTGAACTAACTGAAGAAATGATAATCATATTATTACAAATACGATGTGGGTATATTACCCATAGATGAAACAGATAAAGCTGAAGTTTATAGCTTACTAAATGCATCTTTTTAAATTCTTAAATTAAGTGCTATTTAAGCCAAAAAAAAAGTTTTTTTAACTTTCTATATGTACATACACACACTCAAAAACTATACTCAAGGTAATATTAACATAACTCGTCAATTACTCCTTTTTGTATGAAAATAACCTTGTTTGCCACATATGTGCTTTAAACGATGTTGCATAGAAAATTACTGCAATACCAATGCTGCATTAAGTTCGTGTTTTAACCTAAGCAAAATTTATAATATTTAACAACATGTTACTTAACAAAGTAACTGCCATTCTACGTATGCTCTTGGTTATACATTTTTTCAATTCTTCCTTTGAATTTCTTGGTCTACAAAAACATTTAATTTTTTACTTTAATTAAATAGTTATTTCTTTTTATTTAATTTATTCAAAAAAAAAACATAAATATTTCATATGTTTATTTAAGTAAACAAATTTTTGAGTTTTTTCGTCAAAAATAATAAAAGATTTTTATTGAGGCGAATTTTTTGGCGACTTGTTTTGTTTTTTAACTCAAAAAAAATATATTTTTGGCGATTTTTGATAACGGTTCTGGCGATGGACCCTGAAAAAAAAAACTGACAGCCCTGCCTGGTAGTTCCCAGAACTTTTTTGTTTTAATTTTTCTGAAAAGGACAACACATGTATTTTAGCCTTCTGTAGTGTGATTCAGTAAAGTGTTTTTGACGATATTCGCTAACGTTAAAGTCAGCTGTTATTGTTAAGTAAACAGCAAAACTTTTTAGGGATTTTTACAATCATTATACTTGCTAATTTAACGTCAATAATTTTTGTGTGGTTTATTTTGCATATTACATACCGAGCCTTTGGTGCAATACCGTAGTAACTCAAAATTTGAATTTTTTGAGCTGGGTATGCAGAAATTATCTTTGGGGAAATATCTATCTAAAGAAAAAAAGATTATGATTCCACCTCTAACTGTTCAGATTCTACAGCTAAAAATGAGTATTTTTAAACATTTTATATTTCGTGCTAATGCTGTCAGTCAAAAGGAAAAAAAGTAATAAAAACGATCCCCTGTAAAACTTTGTAACATACGATCATTTCACGCACCAACCAGAGTAAATCCATTACGAAAGCCTTATAACGTTTTGTTTTCAAAATAAAAATTTAGGAAATTTTTTTATACGGATTCGTGAAGTTCATATTTATTTATTTGAATACATATGTGTGTAACCTTTAAATATCTTCAATTTAATGAAAACAGAAATTTACACAAGCATTTAAATAAAACAATTTATATATTTTAACAATTCGTTTTAGTTATGACACACACAAATGGCACTTGAGTTGCAATAACCCTTTTGGTAGTTAAGTTTTTCGCAATTGTACACGCAATACGAATGATTTAGTCTAAAAGGATTACTTGGTAAGTTACAAACTATGTGGCTGATACTCCTGAATCCAACAACCCCATCAACTACGACTTTCTTATTGGCGATCTCTTCTTTAGCGTTTGACATGTCAGGAACGTAAATACTTTGCTGCGAGTTTTCAACTTTAGCCAAAAAGGCCAAAAGGGCAAAAAGAAATAATTTCCAAAAGTATTCCATTTCAAATGAATAACATCAAATAAAATCGGTTGAAAGAAAATTGAATTGTATCATATCTACAAAATAATGTACAGTATTTATACAAAAATGTTTTGTCGTTTTAAGCAAATTAACAAATATGAGAACAAAAGTCAATATTTATTAACAAAAATTGTTATTTCTAACAATGTGTACATGTAGATGATCGCCATGTATGTAAATATCCTTTTTTATATTGTTTGCAAAATTAATATTTGTTGACGCTTTATATTAATTGAACAGCTGTTTTTAATCTTTTGCCATTATATATGTATATGTGGGCGGTCAAACCTGCTGCTTTAGAAATTAAGAATTGTAGAAAATCGTCATCTGTCAAATCATCTGACCTGGGGGAAAAAAATTCAGATTCTATATAATTGCAAAATTCCAATATGTAACTGATTTTTCATTTTATGAGATTTGAGTACCAATTGTTAAAGGGTTAAAATATTTTTACACACAACGAACAAAAACTGTTTCCCCTGATTGCACTCAATGAGCGTTTAATCAAATAAAAATAGTTTTTTACGATAGCATCTTTTCAAACGATTTTTGCCAAATAAAGCAGCCGATAAAAAACCGATAATCTTAAAACCGCTTAAAATACAAGGTGGGCCAAAAAATCACCCTATTGGAAGATGCTCCTATTTTTGCAAATGGCGGCCAATGTAAAATCTATTCTGACATTTGTGAACTAGATAGATGTAAAATACAAGTTAACAAGCCATGAAGCGATACACTCCCTTAGAACACGGAATAATCGTGTCTATTTTTTTACTTAACAATTCGTCTGTGTGTTGGCGCAGCGCAAATTCTGTCCCCGATTCCCCGGTTATCCGGCACCGACTGCACAAACACTGCGCCGTTTGGCCACCAACCTTAAAGAGTATGGGACCATACAAGACGCTGCCAAAAGTTGCCGGCCAAAAAGCGCCCGTTCTGCCCAGAATGTCGCCGCTATTGGCGAAGATGTCGAGCTGTCGCCAGAAAAATCGACCGACGCCGGACCTCGCTATTAGCCATCAGTCGGCCGGGCCTTAGGTGAATTTTGGTCAAAGACCTGCGCATGTTCCCCTACAAAGTCCAGTCCGTGCACCAGCTGCTACCTGTGGACCGCAAAACGATCGTATCCTACGCTTAAGCCATCCTCAATCTCGAGGCCAAAGTGGACGATTTTTCGACCAAAATCATAATGTGGGATGAGGCTCATTTCCACCTCAACGGGTACGTGAAAACGCAAAGCTATGGCTTCTGGTGCACCGAAAATTTACGAGTAATGCACAAGGAGCCATTACACTTGCTCAAAGTGACTGCATGGTGAGCTGTTCACGCTGGAGGAGTCATCGAGCCATTTTTTTCGAGAACGCCGCTGGTCAAACAACAACAGGGGATTGTGCGCGCTATAGGGCCATGTTAGTAAGTTTTTTCTGTCGCAATTGAACGAATTAGGATTGGAGAACATGTGGTTCTAACAGTACCAATCAACGGCACATACTGCGCGAGTCACAACCTATATTCTAAAGGCGGGGTTCCCGGGTCGCCTCCTCTCTTGTTTTGGCGATTTGGTTCTCTAAACTCTACTGGGTTTCCTGCAGTCTGTCCCCCTCAACTGACCGAAAGCCTTCCTAAAGGATTCAATGGGATAACCGGGAGCATCGTAAGGCTTCAATTCTGCTGTTAGTAGCAGCCCAGCGTCACAATCTCTGCAACAGACAAGTCTAACAACAATCTGAATTGTTTCGTACAGATATTTTACAGATTTCTGTTAGACATATTTGGGATTTATTATTTACGATCATTGCATTTGTTTTTTTTCAGGCTCCATCGCAAATTTTTTTTAAAAAATCGCTTAAAAAAACGTCGAAAATACTTGTTTCAAGTTTTAGCAATGAAAAAGTCGCCAAAAAGTAATGTTTTTTTTCATTAAATTAATAAAATAAGAAAAATACTGATGGTTTGTTGTAGGAACTAATAAAATGCATACTTGTATCCTAACTCAACAAACAGCAACAAACCTTATAAACAAGACAAATTGAGTAAAAAGTTTTTTTTTTGTTAATTTTTGCATGTTCCGTAGTCCTTAGATTTACAATCAGTGTTAAGCAATGATTTAACTGTTGCATGTATAAGGATTAAAAGTCAGAGCAGAAATAAAAGAAAAATTGATTGTTAGATTTTGAAATTATTTCTGAATGATTTTTGTAATGTTTTAAAGTCTCACTAATATGAGTATCAACATCAGACAGCTGCGCGAATATACAGGGGGTCTGGTGGCAAATTGTTGAATGTGCCTTGATAGGTGGCTTACTATTGCGCCATAACCAAGGCACATTCAACAAGGTAAACCCAAGGCGAATTTAAAAAATTCGCCCTCTACATTTTTTTTGTGTTTGAACGGTAAAATTTCAGAAAAATTTAAAATTTCATATACAATTAAATTTTTATAACGTGAAAATGTCAAATTAATTTTAATCAACTGGGCTCTTAGTACTACCTGGTTGAATGTGGCTTGACCATAACCACCAAGGCGTACTCAGGTGGGAGCGATTCTACAAAAACAACTAAATCGTCATAAGAATGTCAAAGACAAAAAACGAAACTCTCAAATTCTTTCTTTTTCTTTTTGAGCTTTTCTTACAATACTACACTTGTTGTTTGTTAAAAAGGAAAAAATACATAAACTTAAACAAAATTTGGCATTAAAATAGCGAAATACCGTTACTCAGCTGGTTATCTAAGGCTACCTGATATACGTGTTCCCTGATAACCATAGAAACCAATTTAGTTATGATTTTGCTTCGGAAAAATAGCTTAACTGCTTACAGAGAAAGCATGTTTAGTTTCAAATAAGTGGACGATAGTATTCAATTATTAAATTAATTATTAACGAATATACACTTGCAATGTTGTACTAGTTTTTCTATAAGCATCTATAAAATAAATTGACAAATTATTTTCCGTTACTTATTTAACAAATCCCTGGAATTTTTATACTGGTTTTTTTATTTACTAAGTGTAAAATTTGCCAAGACACGAATTTGCCTTAGTGAGTGCATCAGTAAAAAATGTGTGATTTCGCATGACACCTGCTTGTGTAAAACTCAATAAGATTAGCCAATTCAGGCATGCGACGTAAACAACTTTTTTGTCGGGGGAAAAGGCACGTATCTACATAACTAGTTAAAAATTTACAATGTATGCACACATTCTTACGTAAAAAAACATACTTTTGTAGCTGTTTTGACAAAAAGTGGTCAAAAGTCGTTCAAAGTTGAAAGAAAGTATTAGTTTAACAAAGTCCCACAAAAAGTCACAGGCCGGAAAAAAGGTAGCAAATTGTAACTTTAGTCGACGAACGGTCACTCTGTTCAAATGTTTTGATTTTCTTTTTCCCTTATACATCTGGGTAACCACTGGTTACCACAAAATCCATATATTGAAGGGCTACCGAAACCAAAACCTTTCTGAAAGGTATAAAGATAAACCTAACCTACAAAAAACTAATGAACTAAGAGAATTGGCATGAAATCCTAAACAGAATTTTAAAATTGTAGTAAATTTTTTTTTTTCGGGTAGGGAGAGAAAATGTCTAACGCATCTCAGAAACTGTCATCACTGTTCTGGTATGTAGCAATTGCACCCACTAAAAACCCCCCTTTTTGTTTCTTTTGAGCCAATGGTCTACCCCGGTACCGCCTTTGCATTGCTTCGGGGTGGGGCCCCTCTTTAGTTCCTACCGAACAACAGCTGCTGTGCCTACGTCTAGGTCCCGCTTTTTGTCAAGCAATATCTTTTAAATATATATGCTGCCACATAATTCCAGTTGACTGGTTGTAGTAAAATTAAAAACAAAAGTTTGAGATATTGAGATTTTTTTTCATAATTATTACGGTCTCTCGTTAAAAGCATTAAAAACATGATACAAAGAATCAGGTAGTCTCGTCGGCCCAGCTGATTAGTTCCAAAATGTCAAAATTATGCTCTCCCTGTGAAAATAAAACAACAAAAATTATTACTCATTGTTTTTTTTCTATGAGCTTTTGTTTGACACGTTGGTACTAAATTGTAGTTGTTGCAGGGACGAGATTACCTGATTAGTTGTATCATGCATTAAAAATTTCAAAATTTAAAATGACAACAGCTTAAAAAGCAAAAACAGCAAAAATATTAGAAAGTAGCAAAAACAGCAAACAACAGTATTTATATCTTCTCCGTAGATTAAATATGAGATCCTTTGTATAAAAAAATTAAAAAAAAGTGGTTATCGGTTTTGAAGTCTCCTCGCCAAGTTTTGTAGTCAAAGTGGCCATGGATTTTGTAAAAAAAAACTGGGTTAAAGCAGCTTTCGGCTTATTTCTCGGCCTAAAGTAAGCAGTCATCACAGGAATATTTTTTTGATAATTTTGGACCAAAACGCGGGGCGGAAAGATAGTTAGCATGCGGCCATGCCCTCATTGGATTCCATATCTACTTAAGGGTCCAGATAATATAAACCTTATAAGATCAAAGAAATAACAAATAAAATGACAAATCGATCAAATATTTATCGTTAAGAAAAATATTCTTTCCGTTGGTAGCACGCAAAAAAAAAAACTAAAAGAAATATGCTCTACTTATTATCAAAAATCCTTCGAGTCTAATTAAGAGTTTTAATTATTTTTTTATTACATTTATTTTATAATTGTACGTGTATTTCGAATATGAATATTCATTTAATTTTTGGCTAAAAAATTTAAGTACAACACATAATTTTATACATACTCTTTAATTGTTTAATTGTATAATATTTCATTTATAACACATACAAACACCATTTGAACTACAATAGCCATTGTTGTAGGCAATGGCCATACAATAAGAAATACATGGCGTATTAATTAGTTTAAAAATACCTCTTCCCGCATAACAGAGTTTGCTATTACCACTGTTGTAAGCAGATACTCCTTGCTTCTCTTTGACATTGTCGTAATTTTCGGCTTTAATAATAAGATTATTGCATCTACAAGCTCCCGTAGGAGTACAATATCCATTCTTGTATTCCTTTTTTATACAACCGGCAATACACTTGGCATGATTAAGACCAAAAAAGTAAACCGGTGAATCGCAAAGAGAGCGCTTAGATCGTTTTAAGCCAGAAGAAGCTCTGTTGGATTCAAGTTCAAAACTGTTAGTGTCCTTTTCGGAGTTTGCGGCAATAACAAGGCCAAAGGCAAATAGATTAGCAAAGAGCATTAAAGCCCAAAAAATTTTCATTTTTTTATAAAATTATTTAATTGCAGATTAAAAAACAAAGATTTTTAAGATCTGCTTCAAAAAAGAGTTGTATTTATACCAAATAATTTTCTTGTTTTTAGATTTGTCAATATACTTATCAGTCATAAGATCATAAATAAATACATTGATGTACAAATTTGTATAGAATTGATTCACTTATTTATTTTTTTACTTATGAAATCAAAAACAAAACACCCCTAAATTTATTCAAGACTTCGAAAAACATCACATTAATATCCTGTTTTGCAACACGTGTACACGGAGAGAAAAGCAGAATCCAAAAATCATAATCATCATAACTTAATCCAAATACTTTGTTTAATTTCGCTTATTTTCTTCTTTTTTTAAGCATGTATTGGGTGACCATTCGTACTGGTTTCATCAGTACATGTACTGCTTTTTCGATTGGTGTACTGATTAAAAATTTGTGTACTGAAATGTACTGATTTGTCAGAAAATGTACTGAATCTACTGGTTTTTCAAGATAAATTTAAATTTTAATTATTTCCTCAAAAATTTTGTTAAATTATAGTAAAACTAAATAGTTATATATATTTATAACAGCCGAAAGTGTATTAAAATTATTTCAAATTCAAACATTCAAATTTGTTATCAGTCGATCAAAAACTGCCCAAAAATGGTAAAAAATTTTTGAGAATTGTTTTAAGTTGTCAAAAATCGTAGAGGCTATCAATAATTTAAATGATAAAAAAGCTCCTGGCATTTATGAAATCAGCAACAAAATGCTTATGAAGCTGCCTTGCACAGCAAAAAGAATAATTCTTTTTATTTTTAACGCCATATTACGGCTCGAAAATTTCCCGCCAATATGGAAAGTTGCCTTGGTAAAGATGATTCCTAAGCCGAGAAAAGATCCTTCGAAGGTGGAGTCTTACAGGTCTATAAGTCTGTTACCAACTATGTCAAAATTGTTTGAGAAATTGCTTAAAAACAAGCTGACTCCGATCCTTAGTGAAAACAACTGCATTCCAGATCACAAATTTGGATTTAGAAATCAACACAGTACCATCGAGAAAACCCACAGATTGGTACAGGTTATAAGAAATGCCTTTGAGGAAAAGAAATACTGCTCCGCGCTATTTATAGATGTCTCTCAAGCGTTCGACAAAGTATGGCATGGAGGCCTGTTAAACAAATTAAAGCTCAACCTTCCATCTAATATTTTTAACCTTTTAGAAAAATACATAACCGGCCGACAATTTATGATTAAAGAGGGAAACCAAACAAGTTCTTCTCAACCAATAGGGGCTGGTGTACCTCAAGGCAGTATACTAGGTCCAATTCTGTACTTGCTTTACACAGCAGATATGCCCACAAACAATCTTACTCATACGTCGACATTTGCTGATGATAAATAGGCAAAGTTGTGGGGAATAAAAATAAATGAACAAAAATGCACCCACGTTACTTTTACGTTACGCAATTAAACGTGCCCCCAATTCTTACAAACAACCATACGGTGCCTCAACGAATTGAGACGAAATATCTTGGCATTCACCTGGATCGTCGCCTCACATGGAAGTCACATATAGATGCAAAGTTGACACAGATGAAACTTAAAACGGCCCAAATCCACTGGCTAATCGGTAGAAACTCTGTGCTACGTCTTGATTGCAAACTTTTACTTTATAACTCAGTTTTGAAACCAATTTGGTGCTACGGGATACAATTATGGGGCACTGCTTCCGCCTCCAACATTGAAAAAATTCAACGCCGTCAAAATAAAATTCTAAGAATGATAACTGGTGCTCCTTGGTACATTAAAAACAGCAACATCCACAAAGATCTACAAGTTCCACTAGTTAAATGCGAAATCCTGCAATATGTGGACAAGTATTTAAGCAAACTGAAAGCACATCCAAATCCGCTCGCTCGAAACATTTTGCAACATAGTGGACACACTCGTCTGAAAAGAAGGGATACTATTGCACTTAGATGAAACTACTGATTTTATTAATTTTATTATGAGAACTTAAATTTTAGTCTGACACTGGCTGGTCTAATAAAAAATAAATAGTTTCAAGATTTGAATACTTATTGTTAGTTCGCCAAAGGCGAAGATTCAATAATAAAAATATGAAATAAAAAAAAAAGAATTTATTTTCTAAATCAAATGTTTTCTTTAAAAGAATACATAAACACTCATATGGACAGAAAGACTTTAATTGACTCAGAAGGTGGTTTTAATTGGATCACTTTAGTCGAAGGTGGTTCTTAGACTGAAATAAGTAAGAGCGCTATATTTGACTATGCGGAATCTTATATACGCTTCATAACATGTGGTTATGCAATAAGGCATGCATTTATGAATTCTAAAAGTTGTTTCGGGGAAAACTAATGGGGGTTTGTGGTAAATAATAATCCTCTAAAGGCGACTCCTGGGAAGTTTTAATTTTGTATGGCAGGTAGGGGAAAAAGCGTGAGTATTTTTCACAAAAATGTTTGGTGGAAAAATTAACTGGGGTCGGTTTTATATTGAACCCTTGTAGGAGCACCTGAAAGCTGTGAAAGCGATTTAAAAAATAAAAAAAACTTAAACTTTGTATGGCAACCCTGTTAGGGGGGCGGAGATAGGGTTTAAGTATGTTCAACAGCATTAATTAGGGAAAATAAATGGGAGTCGGTCTTATATTGCATCTGCTTAGGGGAAATCCGGGGCAGTTGTGAAGGTTCTTATGTACGAATTTTAGAGAAACAAAAAGGAGTTAATCTTGGTTTTTGGCTAATATCTCTGTCACTTTTTCGGCGATTTTTATGAATCTCTATAGCAAAGTTTTTGCAAGTATACCTGATGTTTTGATATCCCAAATAGGTCTGAGAAATATCAAGAGGCTTTAGAAACTTGATTTTAACAGATTAACGAAAGGAAGTACATCGCTAAATCAACTGTCTTATCTATAAGGATTAAGAAAATATGTACTTTATGGGGTCGCAAATAGATACTAAAAAAATTACAAACGGAATGACAAACTTAGGTATACCCTTATCGATAATGTGAAGGGTATAAAAAATAAAAAGCGTACTGATTTCTAACTAGAAATAAATGGCCACCCTGAGCATGAACTAAATTGAATTGATTTTAAATATCTAGCGTAAACGACTTACAGCATGTATTTCTACATTATAGAATCTACAATAATACTATAAATAATTGTACCCCACCACATGCGTGTTAGAGGTATAATGTGTTTGTACAGATGTTTGTAACTTCCAAAAAAAATGGTCTGAGACCCACTTTCAGGTATAACGATCGACTTGGAATCACTTCCTGAGTCGATTAGCGCATGTCCGTCCGTCTGGCTAGTGTCCATGTATTTTTGTGAAAGCGCTGCAGGCTGCAATTTAAAAGATATTCAGTCTTATTGTGTTAAGCGTAATCGTGTCGAATGTGGTTAAATTCGACACATAAACGACAAGGGTGATATTCATATAACATTGGCGTATTTGTTAGACGACTACGCCAACGCCAACTACAATAAGGCTGATTACCAGAACCGACTATTCTCTTTATGCACACATCCATTTAAATAAAAGTGTGCCTTGTCACTCACTGTGATTTTTTCATTAAAATCGGGGTTTTCATGGGCGAGCTGTAACATCCTAATGTCATATATACAACGGCGTAAATGGTCTTCTGGAAGAAGCTCTTATATCAACTGAAACTTAAATGGAAACGAAATGCCAATCCGTGTGCAAAATTGTAGCCAAAGTTGTTCTTTGAACACAAAACTCCTGAGCACGGCGTCGAGTTGAGGTTGCTGGATTGTTTTGAACACTTTCTTGAGCAGCAGTAATGTTTTCAGCCGATCTTGCAGTACGTTGTGGTCCATGCTTGGGCCTATCAGCTACAGTCCCTCTTTCTTTGAAATCATTCACTACACGATAAATAGTGCGTCTTTTTGGCACGTTGCTTCTCCAAAAAATTTCATGTAACTTTCTCATCGTCACAGCAATCGATTGTTGATTTTGCAAAATGTTTTAACGATTATACGTGCTATAACATAACGTCATAACCATAACCATTGCCATAAAAACAAAATTCAATTACTTTCTATAGTTATGGCGTAATGGTAAGAAACCTATAATCAAATACAGTGTTGCCCATAAGTTTGATTTGAACAGATGTTTTCTGCAGTTATGGTTATGCCACGTATAATTGAACCTTTAAACTTAGGTACATTATACAAGGAAGGAGCAACTGATCAGCTGACTTTTATTTCCGCCATATGTTTTCTAGCTTGGCTTGGCAAAATTTTCATGTTATATTATATTATGGTTGTGTATACTGTGTGTATGTGTGATAACAACTTTTACACAACTTAGCTAAAATTTGCAACAACAAAATACATGCTAAATTTTTACATGAAGTCGTTGTTCTAGGGACGAGGTCACCTTATTATTCCACTATGGTTTTAAAATTTAGTAAATCGATTCGGGTACGTTCGTAAACTCGATTGCTGCCCATTATTATGGCATTAATAAAATTTAGTGTTTATAAAAGCATATAAGAAACTTGACATCGCTTTTATCTGTTAAACGTTTTTCATGCAGTGATGCCACAGCCTTGCTTGTAGCAAAAAAGGGCCTGTTCGTAAATTCATCACTGCACTACGTCATCACATTTAGGGCGGCCGCAAATACATACGTATCTTGCTTAACTGAACGGTTTTAACAAAAAATTTGTTCTTTTTTTCAACTGATGCATCATTTATATATAATTTTTTAATTTTATTTGTTTTAGTAAAAGTTTGCACTCGTGATGCAGTGCAGTGATGCATTAAGAACAGGCCCAAATCATCAGTATCACAATTGTAACAGGTAATCACCCATCAGCAGCAAAAATTGTAATCACTGCAGCAGTGATGCACAGTTTTTATGCATTTCCGAACATACCCTTCGTTTTTGGCCTTTTAGGGAAATTATAAATTAAGTAACAAGGAAATTTGGACTAGTTTTAATACATATTTAATGCAGCTACAGCGTACTGTTAATAAAGATTGCTTTAGTTATTTTGGGTGTATTATGTGCATCTATATGTACATATAAAATTAATATATATTAAAGTTTTAAAACATATGCTAAAGATATTTAAGTTAAACACGTTAATAAAAATATAAGCTGAAATAAATAAATAAGTTGTTTACGTATCAGGTGGAGGGCAATTGTTTAAAAAACGTCGGAAAACACAAATATTAAAAGCTTAATTTAAAATGTTTTATTCTTATTGTCATTGATTCAGTTTAATTTAGTTAACACAACTGTTTTGTGACATTATTTTTTTCTTAATAATTGAGCTTTTTCTTAAACTCTCTTTGAATTAATATATAAGGTACATTTATGCACATATGCACATGATATTTATATATTTACATTAATATATATTTATAGTTGTTTTCCTAGCATAACAAAAAACAAATATATATATAAAAGTTATAGCCGGTAATGCCCGGCCATGTGATACCCAACACCATATTTTATTTAAAGTTCCCCCATATGCACAATAGAGACCTGCATCAAGTCCTATTTCAAGCTAATTCAAGAACCACATAGTTTTCTAATTCTTGTGTTGTTGTGCGGTTAAACTATTTAAGTGCTGTTATGTAGTGTAGCTGCCACAGTTTCTTTGATGCAATGTAGTGTAGTTAAGAATAAATAGTGGTGTCATGCACTGTTGTTGATACAACTTAAATACTGTCATGATGTGTGGTCGATAAAAAAATTACTGTGAGGATGTGTGGTCAACAACAAGAAAACTATGTGTATTACACATATAGATAGGGAAATCAATTTAACAATATCCTTCTGTCCGTGTTATGGTTGAAATCAACTTTTTGAAGCCCCTTAATATCGCACAGATCCGTAAGTGGTATCGAACTATCAAAACTACCTGCAAAAAAATTGCTTTTGAAATATAGCAAAATCGCCCGATAACTGACCGTGATATAAGCCAAAAATAAAGATTACCTCTGTTTATTTTTCTAAGATTTTTGCATTAAAACATCCACAACTGCCCCGGAGTTGCCTCTACACGGGTGTGATGTAAGGACGACTCTTATTAATTTTTCTCATTAACATTTATGTGGAAATACTTAAACACTATCTCCGCCCCCTAACATGGCTGCTATACAAAGTTTAATTTGTTTTTAGTTTTCTTAAATCGCTACCACAGCCTCCAGAAAAGGCCAAATATAAGACCGACTGCAATTAATTTTTCCCTCCAAACATTTTTGTGAAACATAATTACCCCTTATCTCGAACCCCTAAGAGGGTAAAAATCCCTACAACTTCCCTAGAGGAATAATATATTTTAGAGACCTCTATTAGTTTCCCCTCCCAAACAAATTCCTGAGCATCATCTAAGGGGGTATTTAACAAGATTTACAAAAATTATGTAACAACCCACATATTGGCCTCCACGATCACCTGATTTGACTGCTCCGGACTTCTTTTTGTGGGGATATCTGAAAAGCAAAGTTCATGCAAAAAAACCAGAAGCGCTGAAGCAGCTCAATTAAAATATTTGTGATGAAATTAATGAAATACCGCGTGAAATGTGTGAAAATCTAATGGAAAATGTGCTCAAAACAGCTCGCATTTGTGAGGCTAACAGAAGCGAACATTATTCTGATATTGTATTTCATACAAAATTGCCGACATTACATACACATTTAACAATATAAGATTTATTTTCTTTCATTTAATCAGAAAATCTAAAAGAACCTTGACGACGGACACCCTCTACTCTTTGTAGCTTCTGAACCCATCAAGTTATGCACCTAATACACTTTTCAATTCAAGTGGCGACTGAGTCGGTTGTTGTCCAAATCAAGGCGTGTATGGCTTTGTCATTTGATTAGTTGGCAGATGTTAAATTTGTTGAAGAAAAATCAAAAGATTTTAAATTTTTTAAAGTTGGTTAGTAAGTCTTCCAATTGATTGGGGTGTGTGTGCTCGAGACTCCTGATCAGATACAGATTTGAAAGTTGAAAGAAAATCTTTGAATTCAAGAACCAATTTAACTGAAAGACTCAATTGACAATTGAATTAAAATGTGTATGGAGTAAATAAGCAACAAAAAAATCAAAAATCGTACGACTGGTTTGCGAAAAATATGAAACATTTTTGCTACCTTTTTGAAATATTAAACCCTAAGGGGAAGGACAAGGTGAAATCTCTATTTTTTTGCGGTTAGATTATTAAACTAAAAATTAAAAAAGTGTTTTTAACTAACAAATAGTAAAACCAAATGATGCGTTCTTGTGCTTTGTGCAAAAAAAGACCGTTAAAATTATTTTATTCACGTTTTTCTTCTGAAAATAATTTGTGTTTTTTTTAATGATGCCATATTTGTGTTTGATATTTTAGGTACGAATTTTTCGCCTGCGTCCACCTTGTATGAATTTGCCTTGAAATTCGCCTTGCGTTAAGCTTAATACATCATTGAACCTCTCGTTGAAGATTTAAGTCGCAGTTAATGCTGAAAAAATTGTTACCATCATTCGCAATCACAAAAAAAGCAATCCCGTTTGCTTATTTTAAAAATATGTAAGTTAAACAGATGTTGTTAATAGCCAAGCATAACAGCCGTTTAGAGAGTACTGTGATATAATCTGCAGCTGGTTTCGAAAATTCATTCTGCTTGGCTGGTGTGGGTAAGAAAGCTTGGGATAAGGGATAAGTAAGTTATATATAGATTTAATAAGTTTCTTTCAATTACAAAAAATTAAAATTATTAATTAATAATTAATTGCTAATAAAAAGAAAGAATAGTTAATTGCTAATCCAAATTCTTATAATAAGGCAAAATTTGTCTTAAAAAGCAATCAGTTTAACCAACAATGAATAACAGTTGCACTACGAAATTATTTTACTACGATTTTTTTTTGTGTGTACTTTCTAGCATTAAAGGTAAATATATAATGGTTCTATCTATTTAATAATAATTTTAAACTCATAAAGGTACATTTAACAAAGTTTCCACAAACATTGTTTTTTTAATTGACAAATGATAATAGCTTTTAAATATTTTTTGGATAAAATGGAGTTTTATTTAACTTTGACAATTTGAGTTAAAACTTAAATAAATGATAAATAATTATTTGGGTTTATACTGAAGAAGCTTTTCGCTTTCATTAAATATTTAAAGAGATCTTCACTACCGGAGTCAGCAAATGTTTGCTTGCCAAATATTCAAAAGCATTGGGTAAGGATATTTAAACAAAATTTTTTAAAACTTATGTGTACTTTTGCAGGTAATGTATACGTACCATATATAGACATTAGAGGCCTGTATCAAGTCCTATTTCAAGCTTATTCAAGACCTGGATGATTATCTAATTCTTGTGCTGTTGTGCGATTAAACTGTTTAAGTGCTGTAATGTAGAGTAGCTGACACAGTTTGTGTGATGCAATGCACTGTAGTTAAAAATGAAGAGTGGTGTGATGCATTGCTGTAGACGCAACTTATATACTGTCATGATGTGTGGTCGATAAAAAAAATGACTGTGATAATGTGTGGTCAACAACAACAAAAGTGTGTGTATTACACACAATGTTGAATTGATACATAAACAAACATACATATATACAATCAGGCAAATCAATATAAAATTTATACGTAAGTACATTACATTATATTCATACATTAAAAATCAACCCCCGCTCTTAAAACTATCATACCAGGAACATCCCGTCAACAGTTAAGTTTCCAGACGAATTGAAATTAAAATTTCAAGCTTATTCAAGACCTGGATGATTATCTAATTCTTGTGCTGTTGTGCGATTAAACTGTTTAAGTGCTGTAATGTAGAGTAGCTGACACAGTTTGTGTGATGCAATGCACTGTAGTTAAAAATGAAGAGTGGTGTGATGCATTGCTGTAGACGCAACTTATATACTGTCATGATGTGTGGTCGATAAAAAAAATGACTGTGATAATGTGTGGTCAACAACAACAAAAGTGTGTGTATTACACACAATGTTGAATTGATACATAAACAAACATACATATATACAATCAGGCAAATCAATATAAAATTTATACGTAAGTACATTACATTATATTCATACATTAAAAATCAACCCCCGCTCTTAAAACTATCATACCAGGAACATCCCGTCAACAGTTAAGTTTCCAGACGAATTGAAATTAAAATGTGTGATTATGTTGAATTGATGTGCCGTTGTTGTTAACTTAAGTGTGCTTAAGTGTAAATATTTTTTTCATTTAAGTTAAGTAAATAAAAGAAATGGCGAACAATACAGCACAGTACTTATTGTTGTGTGTGCACACGTAAGGTATATAAAATGAATTGAAAAATTAAGATGATGCTTAATTTAGTGACGTCTTAAGCTGGCCTTTAATTGACATATAAAGAAAGGTATGTACAAGGTATTAACATACATAGGTACGTTTTTTATGGTTAAAATTTGAAAAAAAAAATGATATAAATAGAAGCTTGACGTTATACTTTATAATATTAAGTTAATTTTTGGTTAAAAATGAAATCATTCTGGATATTATTAAACCTTAGCGTTTTGATAATTATTCTTGTGAAAGCCAAACATTTAAAAGGGGCCACTTACGCTTTAGACGAAACTGATACTTATAAACTAAACAATAAAAATGTAGAAGACGGAACCGCAGCACAAGATGCTTCAAGACGTGCTAAGCGAGATCTTATTTGCACCCGAACACTACCGTACTCTCCTCTTAAATCAAATCATCCCCGTTGTGCAGCTCATTGTAGAGAAAAAAAATACAAAGCTGGTTTTTGTAACTCCAGAGACGAATGTGTTTGTCAATATGTTATAAAAGGTGTCATTTATGATGAGTGTGATCCAGATGCTTAACGAAATAGTTCGAACTTACACAGAGTTACCCAAAAGCGTTCCAGGCATAGCTGCCAGATAAGTTTGGTTGAATATCGTAAAATTTAAGGGCAAAAATCGTTAAAACAACTTTTTTAAATCGTCAAAGAATCGTTAACCTTAAAATGTATGTTTTTTTTTTAATTTTTTAGTAACAAATTTAAAAGCATAACTTATAATTTAAAGCAAAATTAACTGCAAATATAAAAAAAGAAAATCTGAAAAACATTTTAGAGTTTTTTTTTCAAATATAGTTGTTTGACATTTCTACATATGTGAAACTCCTTTTATTTAAAACACCACTTTCGAATAATTTATTTTGCAGATATAAATTATTAAGAGAATCTCTTTAAACTATTTCAACTAAAATCCTTTTTTAAAGGATTTATTTATATAAACAAAAAGCGGCTAATAAACATATTTTTATATATATTTTTCTTAAATGAAAAATTATTTCCTTCTAAGAAAGCCGCAAAATCTAGGGTCAAATTACGGCATTCGATTCGATTTGAAACTAAAAAAATTATAATTAGAATTCCAATATTAAAAGCATTGACAATTCGTTTGATCGAGTAGAATTATCGATTCGGAACGAATGCCGTAATTTGCCCCCTGTAATAGTTTTGTTAAATTTAGAAATACTTACTACCTGTCTTACCATAGTTTTTCGTAAACAAAATTTTTTTGCGTTTTGAACAAAAAAATATTAAAAATAATTTTTTATTATATTTAATTTAATATAAGGAAAAATATACCTACTATTTTGGGATATATAAAAAACTGACTGGTTTCCACTACGCCCTTCTACTTCTGGCAACACTGATCTTACATTGAATTTACTTAACTTTTATAAATTGTTTTCTCCTGAAACAATTTTTTGAGTAAATTCAAATTAAAAAAAGATTCAATAAAAGGAGACTATTAAATAGTTATCTTGAACTTTTTGGTAAATGGACTTACGCCATTTTCAAAATAAACGGCTTATATGTAGGTAAATATGTAAAATATACATATGTATGAACAGATGAAATTAAGTTTGTAAGTATATGTTAAAAAATTGGAAGACAATCTATAAACTTGAACAAATATAAGTATTTTACACAAAACCAAGTCTAATGAAATGGCCGCTACAATTCCATACCAGCTAAAAATAATGAAGACGAACCCCGGGTACAAGGTGCTAAGTGAAATCTGATTTGCACCCTTACACTACGGTATTCTCCTCTTAAAAGAAAGCATTCCCGTTGTGCCGCTCATTGTGGAAAAAAACAAGTTCAAAACTGGTTCTGATAACTACAGAGGCAAATGTATTTGTCGTAGTTTTAGAGATAGTATAAAGATATTTGAACTAAAATTATTAGGAATTTGGAAGAAGTAATCCGCAATTTTCTGAATTTTGTAAAAGTGTGAAATACACAAGTGACTATTGTTCTTCTCAGGGTGACTGTGTAGGTACTTTTCCCAAGCACTTGTAAAAATACTTTGTGTAAAAATGTTTTTAGTCTAGTTACAGTTTTTTCTAATGTAAAATTTTTTATAAAAATTTTGTAAAAATTATATTATACAATTGAATTGTTGATTTCATTTAGAAAAGAATATTTTTTTCCTAGTAAATAATTTTTGTATATAAAATATAAAGCATTATTATTTACAATTGGTGACCCCTATAAAGCAACATGCCAATCTTTGGAGATTTACAAGGGAGAAGAAGTCCTCAAAATGTGCCAGCAAATAATACACCACCTCCAGCAGAGCCACTTCATGTTCCAGAGATTTCTTCTGCTAAAACACCAAAGCTCCCTGCGTTTTGGAAAGATGAACCAGAAGTTTGGTTTTTTCAAGTCGAAGCAAGTTTCCGTGTGTGTGGAATTACCCAAGATACAACAAAATTTGAATATTTGGTTATGAATCTGGACCAGTCTGTGCTGTATTTAGTTAAAGATTTAATTATTTCTCCACCATCTTCAGGTAAATATGATGCACTGAAAGATCGAATTATTCAATCGTTTGCTGAATCTGCCGAGCATCAACTCAAACGCCTGTTGAGTGGGCTAGATATGGGGGATCAAAAACCTTCACATTATCTTCAGCGCATGAGGTCTCTGTCAAATGGTAAGGTTAGTAGTGATATTTTGAAAACACTATTTCTGGAACGTTTGCCAGATAAAGTAAAAAGCATTTTGGCTGTTTGTGAGACAGATGACGTCGATAAGCTAGCTCTTCAAGCTGATAAGATCGTTGAAGCATTTTCAAGTTCAACATCGATGTTTGTTTCTGAGATATCTTCTCCTGCAGATGTGAATGTATGGTCCAAAAAGTTGGAAAACATAGTTGCGCGAATTGAAGCATTAGAGACTTGTTCTAAATCTTCTCATGAATCACGCCCATCTTCTCTCAGAACTAGATCCCGTTCAAGAGGGAAGTCAACACAAAGAAAAGATTCCGGGTTATGTTGGTATCACTGGCGATTTGCTGATAAAGCACGCAAATGTTCTTCGACCGCTTGTATGGATGAATTGTATAATGGTTGTTTATTTGTCACTGAGAAGCACTCAAAAGTTCAATTTTTAGTCGACACAGGAGCTGAAATTTCCGTATACCCATGTAAAAATCGTAGTTCACCACAAAAACTCTCTCTGTATGCAGCAAATGGTACAGAAATAAAAACGTTTGGTACCGTAGTACTGAATTTAGACTTAGGTTTACGCAGATTTTTTCGGTGGAGCTTTATACTTGCCGATGTATCTCGCCCAATTATCGGAGCCGACTTTTTACGTCATTACCATCTTCTTCCAGACTTAAAGCAGAATGCGTTGGTAGATGGTATAACTAGTCTTAAAACAAGTGGAGATATAGTAAACGAGACAAGTGTGGGAATCAAAATGGTGTCTGGTGAAAGTACTTACCATAAATTGTTAAAAGAATATCCAGAAATTTTCACACCGTCTGATACTTTTAAATCCAATCATGGTACCTATCACCACATAATTACCTGCGGGCCAAGTGTATCCTGTAAGCCAAGAAGATTAGACCCAGTAAAACTAAAAGCCGCTAAGAATGAATTCCAGTATATGTTGGACAAGGGAATTATTAGACCATCCAGCAGTAACTGGTCAAATCCACTTCACATGGTTGCGAAACCCAACGGTGAGTGGCGTCCATGTGGAGATTACAGGGCTCTTAATAAAATCACTGTTGCTGATAAATATCCAGTGCCTTATCTTACAGACTTTCAAATGAACGCTCATAAAGCGGTAATTTTTTCAAAATTAGATTTAATTAAAGCCTTTTATCAGATTCCAGTTCATCCTGACGACGTTCCAAAAACTGCAGTAACTACACCCTTTGGATTATTCGAATTTTTAAGAATGCCATTCGGGTTGTGTAACGCTGCGCAAACTTTTCAACGTTTTATAGATGGAGTTTGCCGGGGCCTTGATTTTGTATTTGTCTATATTGACGACGTTTGCGTTTTCTCAAAGTCTGAAGCGGAACACATTTCTCATCTTAGAACCCTTTTTGAACGCTTTAAAAAGTTTGGAATTATGATTAATCCAGCCAAATGTGTATGGGGTGCTGCCGAAATTGACTTTCTTGGACATCGTGTAACTTCAAAAGGTATTACTCCCCTTCACGAGAAAGTTAAATGCATAAATGAGTATCCATTGCCAAAAACCATTAAGGAATTGCGAAGATTTTTAGCTATGTTGAATTTTTACCGTAAATTTCTTCCCCATGGTGCCGCTGTTCAAGGTATTTTGAACGATTTTTTGAAAGGAACAACAAGGAAGAATGATAACCGGGAAATTCAGTGGACAAAAGAGTCTAAAGAAGCGTTTAACAATTGTAAGAACTCATTGGCCAATGCGACCTTTTTATCGCACCCAGTTCCCGATGGGCAGATGGTTTTAAAAGTTGATGCATCAAATTTTTCTGTTGGTGCTGTAGTGGAACAATTTATTGATAACTCATGGCAGCCGCTTGGGTTCTTTAGCAAAAAGTTAAACGCCATACAACAAAAATATAGCACCTATGACCGCGAACTTTTAGCTGTTTATAAAGCTATTCAATATTTTCGTCATCTACTAGAAGCCAGGAAATTTACAATATATACCGATCACCGTCCTTTAATATTTGCGCTTAAACAAAAATTAGAGAAGGCATCACCTCGCCAGAGGAATCATCTTGATTTTATTGCTCAGTTTTCCTCAGACATTCGGCATATATCTGGTAAAGAAAACGTTGTGGCAGATACACTTTCTCGCATCGAATCTATTCAAATTCAGCCAATAGATTACAACCAATTTAGTGCAGCTCAGAGGAATGACACTCAACTTAAAGAACTTCTGCAGCCTTCAAGTAAGTTTAATATAATTCTAATAACAATGCCAAACACTGAGAATCAGGTTTATTGTGAGATGTCAGATGGTGCAGCTCGTCCTTTTGTTCCAAAAGAGTTTCGAGAGATAATATTTAAGAATATTCATACACTTTCACATCCAGGTATACGCACCACTCGAAAGCTTATTTGCTCAAAATATTTTTGGCCATCAATGAAAAAAGATGTCAATAATTGGGCTCGAGGGTGTCAAGATTGTCAGCGCTCCAAGATTACAAGACATACCAAAAGTGAGATTGGGAATTTTCCACTTGTTAGCAATAGATTTTCAATGATTCACTTAGACATCGTTGGACCGTTACCTCCGTCAGAAGGATATTCTTATCTGCTTACATGTGTAGATCGTTTTAGTCGATGGCCTGAAGCTTTTCCGCTAAAGGATATTAAGGCTGAAACAGTGTTTCGAGTTTTTTATGATGGTTGGGTTTGTCGTTTTGGTGTTCCAAACACTATAGTTACTGATCGAGGAAGTCAATTTACCTCTCATATGTTCAGGGAAATATGTAAAAACCTAGGTATTTCTCACAATTTTACTACTGCGTATCATCCACAAGCTAGCGGTTTAGTAGAACGTTTTCATCGAACTTTAAAGGCTGGTCTTGTATGTGCGGATAATAAGCAATGGACTGTTTCCCTAAATTCAGTGTTGTTTGGATTAAGAGCAAGCCTAAAAGAAGATCTTGGTACGTCTTCAGCAGAAATGTTGTATGGTGAAACGGTACAGCTTCCTGGCGAGTTTTTGAAGGCAGTGAAAATCACTGATCCAACCTCACATTTAGCAGAAATTCGAAAAATTATGTTCAATCTTAAGCCCATAGAGATTTCACACAATCAGAATAACTCAAAATTTTTTGTACATAAGGACCTTAATAATTGTTCTCATGTTTGGATATATCGTCTAGCAACTACAAAACCTCTCCAGCCAAAATATTTAGGACCATTTAAAGTTCTGCAACGCAATCAAAAAAATTTTAAAGTGTTAGTAAACGGAAGAAAGGAAACAATCTCAATTGACCGCCTTAAGCCTGCATTTTTCGTAAATAACTGTTTTGAAAGAAATGCGCAACAAGAAGTTTTAAATAAGCCAGAAGCTACAAATGGAACACAAGTAGTAAGATCCAGATCTGGCAGAGCTGTTAAGTTTCCTGAACGCTTTGGCGTCCATTGAGGGGGGAGTACTTGTAGGTACTTTTCCCAAGCACTTGTAAAAATACTTTGTGTAAAAATGTTTTTAGTCTAGTTACAGTTTTTTCTAATGTAAAATTTTTTATAAAAATTTTGTAAAAATTATATTATACAATTGAATTGTTGATTTCATTTAGAAAAGAATATTTTTTTCCTAGTAAATAATTTTTGTATATAAAATATAAAGCATTATTATTTACAACTGCAAGTGCGAGCGATTTGGTGTAAAATAAACATTTGAAAGAAAAATTCTTTAAGATTTTTAAGGAAATATAATACTTTACTAAGTACGTATGTAATTCCGTAATTTTTTTATATCTACCTTGTATGTGTAATGAACAAAGACTGTAAAAATAATGATATAAAAGAAATAAAAAAATCAATATAATTTTATCATCTTCTGATTTGACTTGATTAACAAGTTTTTTTGCTCAATTTATCCTAAATTAGGTGAACATATATAATTCGCGGTTAAAAAATAAAAATTTTAGAGTTTGCTTTTTCAGACGAACTGATAACACAGACATGTTCTGAAAATCACTTGTGATTTTAAAATCACAATTTTAGTTTCAAGTTATTTATTAAATTATTTTATTGCAAAACTCAAATTATGTTTTTGAAAATATAACCAAGTAATTCTTAATTGGCACGTATTTATCTGACTGCTTTAAAATCAAAAAAACTAAAAAATTTTTGGTGTTTCTGGTGATTTCAAATCACTTTCACAAAAAGTGATTTTCAGAACATGCCTGTATATTTCCGAATATAATATGAATAATATGAAACATTAAACCCTAAAAGATAGGACAAGGTGAAATCTCTATTTTTTTTTAGTAATACTGCTTGATTCATTTTGTAACTTCTGAACTAATAAAGGTAAAAACAAAATTAAAAATTCAAGAATGACCTTAAAAAAACATGAACATACTTTTGGTATTTTTTTAATTTTGTTCCACTTTGGTTCTTAAAAAGCGTGTGTGTGGTACTTTTATGAAGCTTTTTCAATTTTTTGAGAGGCCGGACAGTAAAACCTCTTTCCATTTTTGATGCTTTTCCATATTTTATGGGATAATGAGCGTACGATTACAAAATAAAAAACGATTGTGCCTAAGATTAAGGTCAAAAGTAGTCAAGGTATAAAAAAAACCCCGTTTCCACATTAAAGATATTTTTTGCGTCTTTTAAGTTTAAGACTTTAAATTCATAAATAAAAGCTATATACCCGGATTGAGGTCGGAAGTCAGCAAAGTGAACAAAAATAACTTTTTTAAAATTTTTGGTACTTTTCTGCATATTTTCAATTTATGACCTTAGAAATAAAAAAAGACTGGTGACTTAAAGTAGGTTCAGTAGTCAGCAAAGTGGAGAAAAACTACCTTTTCTATATTTTTGGTATTTTTTTTTTTGAATTTTTCGAGCTTACGACTCTAGATATATGTAGATACATACATACATACATACATATGTATATATAACTAAAGGTCCAGATTTTTAATGTTTTTTTTAATAGCTGTCTGTACTCAGAGCTACGATTTTATTTTGTAGCAATTATAAAACTGCATAAGAACTTAAAACACTATAAAAAAAGAAAACAAAACAAAAGCGAAGCTTAATAATAAATCAGTTTTTTTTAAAGAAGAATTAAATGCTTTGTTTACATAGTTAAATTTTTTTATTATTTCAATTTTAACCATAATTTAAATA
Source organism: Melanophora roralis (assembly GCA_963583895.1). NCBI lineage: Eukaryota > Metazoa > Arthropoda > Insecta > Diptera > Rhinophoridae > Melanophora > Melanophora roralis. Next base: position 61,264,138 of record OY757191.1, on the reverse strand, counting down.
AACTGAATGTAAAATTTAGTAAATTTCGGAAACATAAAATTTTACGTTCAGCTTAATACATTACTGCACCTCTCGTATAAGATTTTAGTCTCAGCTAGTGCTGAAAAAATTGTTAACTTCATTCTTAGCCACAAAGAAAAAGCAATCCCGTTTGCTTATTTTAAAAGCATGTAAGTTAAACAGATGTTGTTAACAGCCAAGCACAACAGCCGTTTTAAGAGTACTGTGATATAATCTGCAGCTGGTTTCGAAAATGCATTCTGCTTGGCTGGTGTGGGTAAGAAAGCTTGGTCTTAGGGTTAGGGATATGTAAGTTATATATAGATTTAATAAGTTTCTTTCAAATTCAAAAAATGAAAATTATTAATTAATTGCTAATAAAAAGAAATTGGATAAAAATTACCTAAAGATAAAAAAATAATGAGGCAAAATTTGTCTTAAAAAGCAATCATTTTAACCAACAATGAATAATAGCTAACAATTATTTTTTATTTTAATCAAATAAATCAATTATGTAATAAATAAATAAAAATACAATTTTTGAACTCTATAAACGAATATAGTTAAAAAGTAAACTTACGAGTGATTCAAAAGTAGAACGCGTGTAGGTAATTACTAAGCGCAAGAGTTAATTATTGCCCAAAATTAACCACATACTTACATATATAGTAAAAAACAACACAAGCGCTCAGCGTTCAGGGTAAAAAAAACATAATAAATATTCAGAAAAACTCAACGTTTGTACTAGGAAATTATTTTACTACGAAATTTTTTTCTGTGTACTTTCCAGCATTGCAGGTAAATATATAATGGTTCTATCTATTCAATAATAATTTTTAACTTAAAAAGGTACATTTAACAAAGTTTCCACAGACATTGTTTTTTTAATTGACAAATGATAATGGTTTAAAAATATTTTTTGGATAAAATGGAGTTTTGTTTAACTTTGACAATTTGAGTTGAAACTTAAATAATAAAAAATAATTATTTGGGTTTATACTGAAGAAGCTTTTCGCTTTCATTAAATATTTAAAGAGATCTTCACTACCGGAGTTAGCAAATGTTTGCTTGTCAAATATTCAAAAGCATTGGGTAAAGAAATGTTAAAAAATGTTTAATTATGTGCACTTTTGCAGGTAATGTATACGTACCATATACAATTGACACATAAAGTTATGTGTAAGGTATATACATACATACATATATACACAGTTATGTTTTTTAATGGTTAAAATTTGAAAAAAATGATATAAATAGCGCTTGACGTTATACTTTATAATATTAAGTTAATTTTTGGTTAAAAATGAAATCATTCTGGATATTATTAAACCTTAGCGTTTTGATAATTAGTCTTGTGAAAGCCAAACATTTAAGAGGGGCCACTTACGTTTTAGACGAAACTGATTCTTATAAACTTAACAATAAAAATGTCTCTGCTAATATAGAAGACGGAACCGCGGCACAAGGTGCGTTTATACAAGCATTTGGTTTAAGACGTGCTAAACGAGATCTTATATGCGTCCGTACACTACCGTACTCTCCTCTTAAAATAAATCATCCCCGTTGTGCAGCTCATTGTATAGAAAACAAATACAATACTGGTTATTGTAACTCCAGAGAGAAATGTGTTTGTCAAAATGTAATAAAAGGTGCCAATAACGATATTGATAAAAAATTTATTAAGAACTTTGGCCTAAAAAATATTTGCAAAGAAAAAATTGCCTTTTATAATAATAATACGACTTGTGATCAATTTTGTAAAGTTGCTAACTACACGAGTGGCTATTGTTCTTCCAAAGGGGACTGCATCTGCGAGCGTTTTGGCAGAAACTAAATATTTTAAAGAACAAGTTTTGAAAGAGTTTTAAACAAATATAAATAATAATTAACTAAAGATGTATGCTTGTATAAAAAATTCCAAGAACTTTTTTGTATGTACATATCTTTACCTTATTATACAAAGGCTATAACTCGTATTTATCTGGACCTTTAAAAAAATTTGAGTTAGGGCCTTTCTATATTAAGGTAAAGATATGTATTACGTTTAATAAATATTTAAGGGATTCACAAGATGCCCTATTATGTCCTATTGTCTTGTTGTTATAATATTTCGAAATGGTTTCTGTATTGTGTACCCTGAATTAGTCTTTAAAATTACTTATACGGCTTCAAACATATTCTTGCCAATGCTGGTTTTGACCTCACGATTAGACATAGGCTATTAATAAATTAATTAATTCCACTGGGCGTGATACTTTCTGCCTAAATAAAACACATCTCGCGAACTGTAAACAATATTTGCCTTATAGTGTTTTAATTGAAAGATTGTTAAATATAATCCAAAAATATAGCTCACAGCGAATTTGCTCGATTTTTTGATCTTTCGATATATAGAAATTAAAATTAAACTTTCCTGTAGTACACAAAAAAAAAATATTTTTAAATTCATTTCAATACAAAAATTTGTAATTACAATTTATTTTATATATTATCAGCCTGCAAACAAATTGAAAATATCAATTAATGAATTATATTATGAATACTTGGTACCGTGAAATAACTCCCTAATGAAATAACTCCCAACGAAAATGAAATAACTCCCAACGAAAATGAAATAACTCCCAATCGAAAAAAATGAAATAACTCCCAATGTTTGGGAGTTATTTCATAAAAGTCACAAAAAAGTGAAATAACTCCCAAATGAAATAACTCCCAACAAAAATGAAATAACCCCCAATCACAAAAAAAAATAATTGTTTTATGAAATAAGTCCCAACGGAAATGAAATAACTCCCAACAATAATGAAATAACTCCCAACGAAAATGAAATAACTCCCAACGAAAATGAAATCACTCCCAATTAAAATATATATAAGCGAAAACCTTTTGTATCCATAAATTAGATGTTACTAACATAAAATTATTGTCTGGACGCAGGATAAGTTAACTCTCGTGGATCGAACCACCGGCTTCGTTACAGCTATAGGACAGGCGCGTGGACTTGCGGCACCTCTTGGTTAAATAATTTTTTTATTAAAAAGGAGTTATTCAGATAGCCGGCCTTTGGCCGGGCGCAAGGAAATAAAAAACTCCAGTGCATTCGATCCGCCGGCTTCGCAGTAGCCTTCGGCCGGGCAATGAGCTTTAAGCTCTAGTTAATATTAAAACTTCAGATGTGAACAAGAATGAACAAGAATGGCCGAAGGCAACAGCGAAGCCAGCGGATTGAATCCACTGGAGTTTTTTGTCCTTGCGCCCGGCCGAAGGCCGGCTATATACCAACAGTTTTAAAACCTCAAAACTTTTAAATAAATGTCACCTTTTATACTTGCGTGATTAAACTTTTTTAAATGCTCTGGTATATACACTTGCCTTTAGTAAAATGAAATAACTCCCAACAAAAATGAAATAACTCCCAACACTTCGAAAAAATGAAATAACTCCCAACAAAATTTCATTGGAAGTTATTTCATTTGGGAGTTATTTCATTATGAAATAACTCCCAATGAAAAATAATGAAATAACTCCCAATTTGTATGGAAAAAAATTGGGAGTTATTTAATTTTTTCATTGGGAGTTATTTCACGGTACCTTTTATTAATACCCAAATAAAATTCTCATTTCTCATCCCTGCTGTAAACATGTCCTATTTAACTACTTGAGAATTTTTATATGCACACCAAAACTTTCCAGAGTTATTTTAAGACGCCAACGAACTATTTTTAGCTATTCAACTATTTTGATTTTGACACAAATCATACAAATAAAAAAAAAGTTATTTTTTAGATATTTTTTGCATATTATTACGGTCCCTGGTTAAAAGCATTAAAAAGTTGCAAAAAATCCGTAGATTCCATATGAGATTCTTTGTAAAATATACCAAAACGCGGGCCGTGAAACCCTAGTTGCTGCAAAAAATTAATTTTTAAAACAGACGAATATGTGGGCATGCCCTTAAAGGATTCCATACACAAAAAGAAAAATCGCTTTCTAAAATCAAGAATTTTATTCTTGAAATCATCCAACATTTTTGAGAACGACCGACCCGTACTAACATTTTCTTAAATCAAGTCTATATGGATTGCTTTATCAAATCAAACAGAAAAACTTGTTGTTTTAATATATTATTTTACGTTGAAAACAAAGTATCTCGGTCCTAGAGGTAGCGCGCTTGTGCTGCAGTGCAGAAGGTCCCTGGTTCGAATCTCAGCTTTGGTAAGTACTAGATGTCTGCATGAGTACACTCAAAAGCCTTTAATTAACATTCGTTTGTTTTTCAACCACATAGTGTTTTTAATTCAGTGTTAAACAAACTAAATGAATGAACCCACAAGAGAAAGCAAATAAAAAACAACTCCAACCGAAAACAAAATATTACTCATACATTCATTTAAATAAATACTGAATAGAATGTGTAAATATTGTTGTATGATTGGTGTAAAAAATTATTATTGAGCGCATTCATTTGTGTTTGCAAATTTGTCGTTTTTGTTGTTGTTGAAACATTCATTAACTCGAAAAAACACCTGAATGTTTTTATAAAAAGTCTAATTGTAATGAGACTTTGCTATGTTTTTGTATTTTCAAGAGAGTTTTATACACATTTAAAACGAAAACTGTAAAATGAATGTGTTGTTCTTGTATCATTGAGTGTAACACACAATACAGTCTCTCTTGTGTTGTTACTGGTTTAACTTTATTTATCTCCCATAGAATGAAAAATGTTTGAATGAATATTGTTTTTGTTGTGTGTAGGCAATCAAATGAATATATTCGTGCAGACGTCTAGTAAGTACAAAAAATGAAAGTTTTAAATTATAAATTTTAAGTACCAATAAAATAAAAATGAAATATAAAACTCTTCTTCTTTAACAAAGCTCCATAAGTCAAAAAAAATGACATTTCATTTTTGGATTAATCCTGTTTACGGCTTAAATAAATTTTTTTTTGGCTTACACCAAGTACGGTTCCGAATTTAAATCAATCATTTTGTGGATTAATTGTGGCTAAAAGTAAGAAATTCGTACTAAAAATCTTACTAGGAGTAAGAAATTTCGTACTTGATTTAAGAAAACCCGTACTTACCGTACGTTTGGCATTGCTATGGCTTGATTTAAGTAAAGTTTACTTAGATTATTTTTTGTGTGTATCTATTTAGGGGCCAAAAATTATAAACCTTCTGGGATCGAAAATGATTACTATAGAAATTACAAATAAAATGACATATTAATATAATATAAATCGATAAGAAAAATATTCTTTCCGTTGGTAGCGAACAAAAAAAACTAAAAGAGATATGCTCTACTTATTATCGAAAATCCTTTGAGTCCTATTAAGAGTTTTAATTATTTTTTTATTACATATATATTTTATAATTGTATATGTACTTCATATAAGGATATTCATTTAATTTTTGGCTAAAAAATTAAAGTACAACACATAACTTTATACATACTCTTTTTAACTGTTTAATTACATAATATTTCATTTATAACACATACAAACACCATTTGAACTACCATAGCCATTGTTGTAGGCAATGGTCATACAATAAGAAATACATGGCGAATGAATTAGTTTATAAATACGTCTTCCCTCATAACAGAGTTTGCTATTACTACTGCTGTAAACATATACTCCTTGCTTCTCTTTGACATTGTCGTTACTTTAGGCTATAGTAAGATTATTGCATCTACAAGCTCCTGTAGGAGTACAATATCCATTCTTGTATTCCTTTTTTCTACAACCGGCAATACACTTGGCATGATTAAGACCAAAAACGTAAACCGGTGAAACGCAAAGGGAGCGCTTAGAACGTTTTAAGCCGGAAGAAGCCTTGTTGGATTCAAGTTCAAAATTGTTAGTGTCCTTTTTTGAGTTTGCGGCAATAACAAGGCCAAAGGCAAATAGATTAGCAAAGAGCATTAAAGCCCAAAAAATTTTCATTTTTTTTCTAAATTATTTTATTTTAGATTAAATAAAAGTTTAGTTTTTTAAGATCTGTCCCAAAAAAGTGTTGTATTTATACCAAATAATTTTCTTGTTTTTAGATTTGTCAATATACTTAAAGTCATAAGATCTTAAATAAATACATTGATGTACAAATTTGTATAGAATTAATTCATTTATTTAATATTTATTTTTATACTTATGCAATCAAAAACAAAATACACATAAATCCTTCATAAATCAGTTGACTTCGAACAACATCACATTAATTATTGTTTTTCAACACTTTTACACGGAGGGAAAAGCACAATCTAAAAATCACAAATTAATTCATAAAACGTCAAAAACGTTTTTTAATTTCCCTAATTTTCTTCTGTTTTGAAACATGTTCAAAATTGGATTGATTTTAAAAATCTAGCGTAAAAGACTTATAGCTAGGGTGACCATTCGTACTGATTTCATCAGTACATGTACTGATTTTTCATTTGGTGTACTGATTAAAAACGTGTGTACTGATATGTACTAATTTTTTGCAAAATGTACTGATTTTAATGATTTTTCAGGATATTTAATTTAATATATATTTCCAAAGTTTTCATGCAGAACTTAGTTAAGTTTTAGTATAACTGCCCCATATTCAATTGTATTTCAGAGCTTTCTTGTTGTTTTCTTTAGAAAATTTTTTATTGTATATCAGAACTTTCTTTTTCAATTTGAAAATTCTAAAATCCTTAAATTTATTTATTATTAATATTATAAAATTTTTTAGCTGTACTTAAAAATGTTCCATTTTGTATATAAACATTTTTTAATTGTAATTAAGAATTTAATAACTGTACTTCAGGATTTCCCATATGCAAAAGGATATCAAATAACTCTCTCCTTACATATGACTCCTATTTTTGTTTAACATATATTGTAAGTTGTCACAAAACCCAGTAGCTGTTTAAATTTTTATATGAATTTATTAATTGATTGGAATACTAATTTTAGTTCGAGCTCTCAACCTAAAATTTTTAAATTCCTTACAAGGAGTATTTATTTGTCGCTTTAAAATTCAATTTCGGCAGCTTTGGATTTCCATAAGATTTTACATTGATTTTTTTTCTCTGTGAAAGATTATATAAGCAACTGCCTTATTTTTTTATTTTTATTCTGTGGTATATTTAGTTTGGCTTTTTATTTTAAGTTTTATCATAACAAAATTCCTTCAAAATGAAAAAAAGAGGTTTTTTTGTTCACTTTTTGATTTAAAAAAATCAAATCAAAAGGTTTTCGAGAGTTGTGGCAGTAATCCTAAAATTTTAACTGTAAAATTTACAGTAAAGATATATTGCGCTGTTTCTTATTTACTTTTCAGTTTTTAATTTTCAAATTGTAAGTTTCTTTCAACATTAACGGAAAAGTTTTAATTTAGTCTAATAAAAAGAAATTTTATACTGAACTTAAGCCAAAATAAAAAGCTGAAATTTGTATTAAAATAAAAAATTTTTTAAGGGGACCAGGTTTTTTATGACAAATATTGCTTAAATTGATAGCAACATTAGAAACTTTTATTTATTCAATGTATTTTTTCATTAAGGAAACTTAAACAAATCTAAAGTTTTCTTTTTCAATGCCAAAAAACGCAAGATGATAATCGTATTGTTAGTAAATATCAGTTTTAAAGGATCAGTTGAATGTTCAAACAACGACGGTTACAAAAAACTAAATACGACTGTTGCTTTGTAACAAATCCCCTAATGATCTTAAAAACATATAAGCGAAGATTTGCTTAGCAATCGTTAAAGATACTCGTTAGCAGAGTAACCGCTCGTCGACTAAAGTTGCATTTTGCAACCTTTCCAAGGGCCTGCGACTTTTTGTGCGACTTTTTTATGCCGACACTATTTTGCCACTTTTTTAAATTTTTGCAACTTTTGCCCGTTTTTTGTTACGAAAGTTAAACAAATTCTAGCATATGCGCATATGTACATAAAGACATACCTTGCATATGTGGACATTTGTGTTGTTTCCAAATATCGTTTCTTTAAAATTAAACATGCTGAAAGCTTTTGGCATACAGTGTGTTGTTTAAAAAATGATTTAAATAAGCCATTGTGAACAAATTTATATAAAATAGTTGGGTATATTTTTACATTATCCCACAGCAGCGCATGTGCTGAAAGAATTTTTCCTAAGTCAGAGCTGATTAAAAATAAATTGGCAAACAAATTGAAAGTTACGACCTGTAATTCAAGGCTTTCAGCTTTACATTTACTAAATACTGAACTAGAATACTGTATTCCAGGTGATGAACTAAAACACAAGTACAGAAACGAACTCTCAAATAATATGAACAAAGTTAAAAATATGAACTTGTGTATTATTACATTACATCCCTAGAGATAAAAAACCAGTGGGTAGTTTAAATGTGCTATATGTTTTTTACGTAGACTAGTTTTCTGTCTGTCCCTGTTTCAACCAAAAACGATATTCCGATATTTAAAGAACAGTGCATTCGATTTTTCATAATATTAAAACTACATAAAAATTAAATTCTTTTTTTGCAATTTCAAATTTATTACTTTTTATGTGTCTTCGTACAAAAATTCGTTTTTAATGAATGTTTTCTTTTTGATACATTTCTTATTTTTAATTTATTTTGATCAAGTTTATTTGTGTTGTTGAATTATTAATATGTTTTTGTTTTTATTAGTTGTAAAAACATTAAAAAAAAGGTGAATAAGGGATTTAAAAAAGAATGCAACTTTTTTTTCCAAAAGCGACTTTTTTATGCGACTTTTTTTCCTAAAACGACTATTTGTGCCACTTTTTTAAAATTCTCAGCGGTCACACTGCTCGTAAGAGCAAAATTTTTCAATAGTCAAACAGCCATCGTCTGGGCGATAAAAACAGTCACCAAACAATCGGTTTTGTCAAATAAACGTTAAGATTCTAGCTGGGTCACTTCATGCATATATAAGGTGACCATTTGTGCTGATTTTACCAGTACATATATTGATTTTGCGTTTGGCGTACCGATTAAAATTTTTGTACTTACTGAAATGTACTGATTTTTTTAAAAACATTTACTGATTGTATTGATTTATCAAGATTAATTGAAATTAAAATTTTTTCTTAAAAAACTTTGTTAAATTATAGCGAAACCAGATGGATATGTATATGAATAGCAGCAATAAGTGTATTAAAATTATTTGAATATTTCAAGTCCTGTTTGAGCCGATTGACAGTTCCTCATAAATGATCAAACATTTTTTTAAAATTTAAAACAAATATTTTCCTTACAAGAACACATATATACCCAGACGAACGGAAAGGCTTTAATTGACACAGGAAGTGATTTTAGTTTGATTGCTCTAACTAAAAATGGTTCTTAGCCTATTAAAACTAAAAAGTGTACTGATTGCAGACCAGAAAAAAATGGTCACCCTATGCATATATTTTGGTTTAACTAGCTAAATTGGCTGTAATTTTACAATTTGTACAATGCTTGCTTTTTCTTAAATTTCAGGACATTTTAGTATAAACATTTTTAATCAGTACAGTAAACCAAAAATCATTAAATATACTGATAAAATGAGTACAAATGGTCCCCTAATTATAATGTAAATACTTCAAAGTAAATATAATAAGGTTAGTGTTAAGGGATAAGTATTAGAGAATAAGTACAATTCATTGGTAGGTTAGTACAATTCAGGTCAATTCATATGTAAGTATGAGGTAAAGCTTACAAATAAAAAACAATTTTTATAACCTTCACATAAGTGATCAGAGTATATATAAGTTTGTCATTCCGTTTGTGATTTCCTTAATATCTCTCTGCGACCTAATAAAGTATATATTTTTTTGGTTGAAATCAACTTTTTGAAGTCTGCTGGTAGCAGACTATCAGAAATATCTGCGAGAAAATCGCTATTGAAATCTAGAATAATCGCCTGATAACTGACCGAATAAATTAACAAAAAACCAAGACTACCTCTGTTAATTCCTCTAAAATTTGTGCATAAAAACCTCTACAACTGCTCTGGAGGTGCCCGTACCCGGGTGCAATATAAGACCAACTCCCAATAGTTTTTTTTTCACAAAAAATTTTCTAGAACATACTCATATTCTATCTCTGTCCCCTAACAGGGCAGCGATACAAAGTTTAATTTTTTTGTATTTTTTTAAATCGCTCCCACTGATCCCAGAGTGCTACACAGATCAAATTTAGGACCGATCCAAAATAATTCTTGCTTCCAAACATTTTGACGGAACATACTTATCACCTATCTCCAGTTCCTAACAGGGTTGCCATACAAAATGTTAACCAAATTAGGGTAGAAACCCCTACAGCTTCCCGGAATCACCCATAGAGAAATAAAATGTATCACAGACTTCCATTCGTTTTTGCTCCCTAGCATATTCCTAAAACATACTTACCCCCTATCGCCATCATCTTAAGGGGTTGCTATACATAATTTACAAAAATTGTGTAAAAACACCCATAACTTTCCTAAAGTATGCCTTAAAGAAATAAAGTTTAAGACGGACCAATATTAGTTTCCCTCCCAAAGATATTACTAAAACATACTTACCTCCTTTCTCCATCGCCGAGGGGACTGCCATACAAAGTTTTGGAAATTGTAATAAATTCCCCTTACAGCTTTCATGTGCCCGTGGTTATGAAGGTCTGAGCCTTATTCATTTTTCATTACAAACATTTTTCTAGAACATACCCCCTATTTTTGCCCCCGAAATGAAAAAATTTTGGTAAAACCTCTACAGGTTGTGAAGGGTATATAAGATTCCGAACAACCGAATATAGCGCTCTTAGCTGTTTTTTTTAAATAGATTAGCAAATGTATATATAGGTAAAATAGTTCTCTAATCACTTCTGAAGCCGCCTGCGCTGTCTAATCTAACCTAGGAAAAATACTTTTAAAAATTGAAGGTACAGGCATCTTGTAGCTTAAGCTAGATATTTTATTAAAATATTTCAATAATAATAATATATATTTAATTATTTACTTATGGTCTTATTCATAAACGTACAATAGTTTTTATTAAAGGCTTATTTGACAATTATTCCATATATACTTGTCAAATAAGCCTTTAATAAACATTATTGTACGTTTATGAATAATACCCTTAAAAATTAAAAAAAAAAAACACAAAGTAATGTTATTAAATTGCTTCATTGTCACAAAGTGAATAGAATGCATTTCCATACCCGATACGGGTTAATAGTTTGAACCCTTAATTTTTCATAGACACTTAAGCATTAAAGGGATGTGTGTCTTATTTCAAACTAAGTTTGTTTAAATTTCAATTGAAAGTCAAGCGAACAATAAACAATTATTTGGGTTAATTTAACTTAAAATTTTCTAAACAATTAAAAACTTTACTTTTCTTATATTGTTAAAGGCAGGTTTTGAAAATTTCAAAGTATTGGTAAAACTTCATATACATTTGTATGTATTAGTTATAAATTTCTGCTAGAAAATTTCTATAAAAGCTCCACGTGGTATTTAGTTATATTTAGTGCATTTTTTATTCAAAATGAATTTACTCTGCATGCTTATAAATCTGGGTGTTTTGATTGTTGGTATAGTAAAAGTCGGAAGCTTAGAGGAGGCTACTTACTTGTTCCACAACACTTTGTCTGATGAACTAAGCGGTAATAACTTTAGCAAAGCTTATGAGAATGTTCCTGGTAATATTGAAGTTAAAATTCCTGTACAACCTGTGTCAAAAATAGGATTAAGTCGCACTAAGCGATATATTATTTGCACTCGTAAGCTACGGAAATCTTCTCTAGAAAAATACAATCCTAGTTGTGCCGCTCATTGCAAAAAAAACAGCTATAAAACTGGATACCTTAACTCCAGAGACGAATGCGTTTGTCGTAAACTAAAAAATGACATCAGGGATAGAGCCCTGCAGCATATATGCGGGGTAGTAATATCATTTTTTCCTCTTAGGCGAATTAATGTGAGCTGTATTAGTTTTTGCAGAAGCCTTCAGTATGCCAGTGGATTTTGTTCTATAGGTGGAGACTGCGTGTGCGAGCTACGTAAATTTTAACCGTAAATTTGTTAATCTCAAAAGTAAAGTTAATACGTTTGTATGTACCTACATATGATTGCACTAAAAAATTTATATTTTTTGCGAGTTAAGCAGTTAATAAATTTATTTTATTCATATGACTTTTACGGAGAAATTTTTTCCCGAACTAAATTTTTTTGACTTAGACTAGGTTGGGTACGGTTAGGTTACGAGGGGCAGTGGCGAGTCCATCTCGCCACCTCCACAAGAAGGACCTCAGACCCATAGTGAATCCCTTCAGAAGGTAAAGGAAAAGAAAGCAAGAGTACAGTCCGCAAGATGTCCAAGAAAGTTAATTAAACCTATGATGCTCCCCAGCCCACAGCCAGGGACCTCACCAAGTCCATCTAAAAAGCGGCCTCCAAACCACCTCTGTCGGTGAATCTGCAGCCCAGGGCAGTAGCAGCCAAGACGTTCTTCTGTCTCTATCTCCTACTCGTCCTGTCCCATTTGTTCGTTCTATATCTCACATCGCAGTGCCCTGTGATAATCCCAATAATGAGCAGCTGGTCAGTGCCCACCCTGTCCAGCCTCGGCAATAAAAGTCAAGAGATCCTGCAATCGGCCGTGTCCCTCTAGGTTTGGCCCACCTTGTCTATTATCTAAGTCCCTATCAGACCAAATTCAGGCGTTGACTTAGACTAACTGCAAACACTTTAATTTCTTGAAGGAACTTAAAAGATAATAGAAAAGACAATCTGTTTTCGTGTTTTTGCTGGAGTTTTAATTTGGGCTGCCTTTGCGGCTTAGGCGCAGTGTGCATATGTACATCGCATGCGCAAAGAAAATATGTTTTTTTTTTATTCAATGATGAAAAATTTTCAATGCTATAGAAAAATATGTGTGCGATAGATATTATTTTTGTAATATTTTGGGTTAAAAACAGTATTTAAAGAAAGAAAATGCTTTTATTATAAATTTAGCAAATAGTTTCAATAACAAAATACTTTAAAATTAATTTTAACACAACTTTTATGTACCCAAAAATTAAATTTTTGTTATCGAATACTTTTATATTTTAAGTGTCGCCTCTGCTGTGTTACAAAACAGCTGATTAAAACAAATAACTTGTCGCACAAAACGTGTTGCATGTAACAAACATATAAAACGTACAGAAATATGATATGCATAGAGCGCAGCTGCGTATAGAATGTGTGGAATAGACCTCAAGGCGAAAGTAAACCTACTTTATGCGCTCTTTGCGCAGATGCGTTCTATGAAATTTGTTATGGGTATTGTTACATGCAACTGCACTGATTCTACTTTTTTGACAGACGCAGAGAACGTACATCGCATAGAACGTGTGGTATGAGCCTCAAGCTTAAAAGAGTTTTGACAAACTTTTTACTAAAAGATATAGCAGGACCTTTAAGCACTAACTGTAAGCACCGTTAGAGGTTCAGGAATTGAAATATTTATGTCAAAACTAAGTGTTGGGCTTCCACTTGGCCAAAAAAAGGAAAATCCCAAGATTGAACAGTTTTCAGAAAAAAATTAATCTAGAACTATGTTTGTATAAAACATTCTACATGTATGCATGAAGTATTATTTTCTATTTTTTTTTTAATTTTATTGAATTTTAAGCTTTCTTTATCCAACACTTTTGAAGGTTTCAAATATAAACATCCATTTGTCAAGTTTGTTATTGTATAAACATTATGTTTGCTAACACGTGAATTAAGCAATTTTTTTTAACTTAAATTTAAGAAAATTATTTAGCTTAAGTAAATTTAAATAATTATTAAACATTTGTTTGACTTTCATTTAAACATCAAATACATGGTGTTTACTTTTAACGCTCAAAGGCAAAAGAAGGTAAAAACTATATGTTGATACTGCTTGGGTCCATTTTCGAACTTCTGTGTCAATAAATATAGAAACATAATTAAAACTACGAACTTTTTTGAAATATTGTAAGGGTTCAAGACGTATATAAGCGCTTAAATTAAAATTCCCAAAAAAATTTGATACGAAAACGCGCCGATAAAAACGCGCTGATCATTTATATAAATAAAAGTGAAATGTTGAGTGTTGCTAGGCGCATCACTTCTGAACATCCGACTGATTTTACTTGTGAAATCATGAAGATATTCCAAAACCGTTGTTGCGGGGGATAAAATTAAAAAAAAAAATTTCCGGAATATTAAAAAGTTTGAAAAAATCATCAGTTGTGATTTTCTATACAAAAGTTTGTCGGGTGGGGTCTAGCAAGGCGGGACAGGTTTAGCTGGTACTGAAATAAATAAAACTAAATTCAGGGTATCCGCCGGCAAGGTATACTACTTTGTTTTGCAGGCATTTTGGTAAACATTAGTCTTGACAGTTTATATATGGCAGTCGTGAAGTAGGGACGTGCAAAATTTATTATGGAAAAATATTCGGTAAACCAAAGTGTTTTAAAGTGTTAAAACATTTTATCAAAATCAATCATCGATTTTCATAAAAAAATCATAATGAGTGACGAGCCACAGTTTCATTTGAATGAAAAGAAAAGCATATTTAAGTGCTTCCCATAGGTCATTTTGGTTTGAAGATGCGTGTCTGGTAGTAGAAGAAATTGTCTAATTTTAAATTTTAATATGTATTTATTTTTTCATGGTACTGGCGCCTTATCAGAACAATCATTTTGTATTCTAAAGAAACACGTAGAGGCGGCAATTGTATTGATTAGGCAGATGCAGTTGATGAGGTACGGCTCCCTGGCAATTTTTTTATTGCAAATTAATATATGCACCACACGCGAACCAGTCATTAATAACACGATGACGTTGTTCAAGTTTTGAATTTGTTTTAAATCGGCCTATATACAAAGCGCCAAACATAAATCCAATTAATTTGTTAATACCCGTCTGTACTTAACAGGTTAATACACACGCCAATTCAATTTTTTTTGTTTGGAAATACAGATCAAGGTTTTTAAAACATGAAACAAAAATATTTAGAAAACAGGTATGCAAACAAGGTACATTGAACAAGGTAGAAGTAACTAAACAGCTGACTTTTATTTCTAAATAGCTTGTCAAATTTTTTTAAGTTTTATTTTTGTTGTGTATAATGTGTGTATGTGTGATAGCAATATTTTTGACAACTTAGCTAGAATTTGGCTACATCAAAATACATACTGATTTTTACAGAAAGTTGTTGTTGTAGGGACGAGGTCACCTTATTATTCCACCATGTAGGCAAACATAGACATACATACTTAGCCAATAATCGTTTTTGAAAAATACCAGAAAATCTTAGTATAAATAAAGAAAAGAATTTCCAAAATTCTAAGATTTCTTAAATCTTTTTCAGATTTAGGTATCTTTTGCTAAACATGAAAGTTGTTTTTGACATATTTTTACACCTTGTTATTTTGACTTTTGGTCTGGTGAAAGTCGAAAACTTAAAACAGGTGTATAGTGATTTCAACAAAATGGAATTTGCAGAGAGAAACGCCAACACTTTAGTTGCAGCCGATTTTACAAATACTACAACGAGGGTGCAAGAAGAACCTGTTCAAATTTTCCCTAAGAAGACTTTTGGTTTCAAACGCTCAAAACGAGATATTATATGTACCGAAGTTTTACCATATCCTCCTCTTAAAAGTAATCATTTCCGTTGCTTCACCCACTGTAAAAGTATCAAATACGATACTGGCTTTTGCAGTTATAAAAGCGAATGTTTGTGTGGTTACTATGAAGATAACGAAGAAAATGCTAAAGATAAAGACGTAGACGTTGATACTGGCTCTAAGGAGGAAGAATCTGTTGGCATAAATAAATTTGCCTTGCATAAGAGTTGTAGGAGAATATTGTCATTATTTCCATTTAGACGAGATAACTCACTCTGTCTGATTTTTTGTAAAAGTTTGAAATACAGTAGTGGGTTTTGTACCATTCGTGGAGATTGCTTGTGCAACCATATCAAAGATAATTTAAAACTTTAAAAAATTAATTTTTAAAATAAGTTAAAATTATTTTGTAAGGTACATCTTTATATTTTACATCGCAAGTATTAATATAACTTCCGCAATATTATTATTTAACTATGCTGCGAATTGTTGGCTTTAAAAATAAAATCAAAATAACAATATCAAACTTATGCGAAAATAAAAGCGGTAACTAAACCAATCAAGAATGATGAAAGAGAGATTATGTTTTGCCACAGTTGGTTGTTTAAACAGCTTTTTGAAAAAAATTAATTCCAGCCAAATGGCTCATGGTTTAAGGCTTTTTCTTTTTTTTCGAAGTTAGTCACTCATGCCCACGCCATGTCACGCGTGAGAAGTTCTTCACTTTTTACATCCTTAAAATTTTAAGCTCTATTAAAAATAAGAGGGGTTTCTTTACACCGTAAGCGATTTGCACACCAAAAGAAAAATTTTTGCAGCACATTTTTCTAGAGTACCCAAGACTTTATGTCGAAGTTGTTTAAAGCTTCTTTGTTAATATCAAGTTTGTGGTGTTTATAAAGTTTATTGCATGCCTCAACACTTTCTAAGCTGAAAAAACTTACGGGCTCAAATATTTATCTGAAAAAAATCAAGATTTTCTGCACCATTTTAGCCCTCAGGAACCAGAGATATTTTGCGAAAATAGAATAGGTTACGTTAGGTAGAACAGGCAGCCGTTGAAGGAAAGGATTTATCTCACTTGGGTTCGCTTAATTCGGTCCCTTTGTGTTCTTCTTAGACAAATTATTCTCAATGGCGATCAGCCAAATGCCTTAGAAGTCCCCTAATTGAAAAACCACCTAGGATTCTAGACAAAGAAAAACCTAACCTCTTTGCAAATCGTTTAAGAAACAACTTATAGAAACACGAATTCAATTCCTAGATTGCGTAGAGGCTATTTAAAATTTAAATACTAAAAAATTCCTGGATATGACAAAATCAGTAACAAAACGCTTTTAGAGCTAACTTGCCCAGCAAAAAGAACAAATAACTTTTTTAATGCCATATTTTAGACTTCCAATAATATTGAAAGTTACCTTAGTAACGATGATTTCTAAGCCTGGGAAGGACATTTCTTATGTGGTGTCTTACAGGCCTATAAGTCTGTTACCAACGATGTCGTTATTAATCGAGTTCTTGTTTAAAAATAAGCTGACTCCGTTCTTAAATGAAAACAACTGCATTTCCAATCAACAATTTGGCTTTAAACGGCAAGGCAGTACCTACTATTGAACAGACCCACAGACTGGTACAAGCTATAAGAAAAACTTAGGAGGGTAATAAATATGCCCCTGTGCTTTTTATTGATGTCTCTCTCAAGTATGGCAGGCACTAAGGTTTACTTACCAAACTTAACTTAATTTGCCCATTTGCCCCAAAAGGGTATAGAGATTCAAACCCTTGTGGAAAAGTACATAACCGGCCGATAGTTTATGATAAAAGAGGGGGACCACTTCAGTTGTCCTCAACCAATAAGATCCGTCATACCTCAGGGTAGCATTTTTTAGACCAACACTGTACCTTTACACATCAGGCATGCCAACTAATAGTCAAATAGACACATCGACATTTGATGATGATACTGCTTTTCTCAGTACTTATGAAGATCCTACCAACCTTGGTACGAGGTACTATGGTACCATTTTATTAGGGTGACCATGTACTGATTTTTCACTGATTAAAAATGTGTGGACTGAAATGTACTGATTTTTCAAAAAAAATTGAAATTTAAATTTTTTTTTCTCGAAAATTTTTTAAATTACAGCAGAACTAGAGAATTAGGTATTTTAATAGCAGCAAAAAGTGTATTAAAAAGTATTTTAGTCTTTCAAATTTTGTTTTAAGTCGATTAACAGTGCCTCGTTTTTGTGTGGTATGTGAGAAGTTCTTTAGTCGAGAAATTTATAGTCGCCCTGTCAAGGACAGAATGAATAAAAGAAAAACTATTATAAATTTCTATTGTTAACTTGCAAATGTTAAAATTATTTAAATCGCCCTGTTAATAACTGGAACACTTTAAAAATCTTATAAAATTTCTCGATGCGAAAACTTCTCGCAAGATTAAACGTTTTTTGAAATTTTTTTTTTTTGAATCAAATATTTTCCAGACAGACGAAAAGGCTTTAATCGACCCAGGACGTGATTTCAATTTGATCGCTCTAATTGATGGTGGTTCTAAGACAATTTAAATTGAAAAGCGTACTAATTTCGAACTAGAAATAAATGGTCACTCTACATATTATTCAAGTAGAGATATGGGAAAAGTTATGGGAAATAAAATAAATGAACAAAAATGCGTCCAAAGACACAAATAAAACTTTAAGTAACCCAAATTTATTGGCTTATTGGAAAAAACGCTGTGCTTAACTTTAATTGTAATTTTCTGCTCTAGACATCGCTTTTGAAACCAATTTGTAGCTAAGGAATACTAATATGGGGCACTGTCTCCTCCTTGGTATAAGAAAAATAGCAACATCCACAAGGATCAACAATGTCCACTTCTTATATGCTAAATCCTAAACTTTATAATTTGAATATATCTTGTTAATTCACAAATGTGAAAATTCAAAATAAAAATTGGTTGAAAACTATTTTCCGTAAACTTGGTCTATTTTAATTATGGTTTTATTTGAAAGTAAAATGAAAGTACTGCTTTATTATGTTAACTTTTATTCAATAAGTCTGTGACTTTTCCAACTTCCCTCTTATTAATGTGAAATGCAACACTGCTCCCATGAAGTACCACCTGTTAATAGACTAATGTTTAATTTTTATCAAAATCCGTCATTTACTTTGCGTTAAAAACATACAACATTGTAGATTTTTCTTAAAATTAATAAAAAAGAATTTCGAGAGCTTAATGAACATAATTTTTTGCAAGAAAAAAATCGGTAATAAAACCAAGAAAAAGGCTTGAGAAATAGTATGGTGACTCTGAACCATAGATTTATATGGTAAAAAGGTGATTTACTGACTTTCGTTGTGGTTAGACAAGTACATAAAACGCTAAGCATTCAGGACGGTCAATTAAGGTTAATACACCCGAAAACAAATCCATGGTATGGTATTGGCCGATCGAAGAGTAAAAGTGCATGATATTGTTGATGCCATAAGCATTTCATAGGGCAGTGTGGTTTCAAATTTAAATGTTCAGCTGGGTTCAAAAAAGCAGTCTGCAAGATGGGTGCCACGATTGCTCTCAATTGGCATTGGTGCACACATGTGCAGTCTTAATGGCATTCCATGAATTAGGCTACGAACTGGTATCTCATCGGCCATATTCTCCAAATTTAGCCCCCAGTGACCACTTTCTATTTCCAAACCTGAAAAAATCGCTTGGTGTAAAGAGATTTAGCTCCAACAATGAAATTATGCATCAAACACATGTCTATTTTATGGACCTCATAAAATCCTATTTTTCTGGAAAGGATGCATAAATTGGAGAAACGTTGGACTAAGTGTATTGACCTTAAAGGCATTATGGAAAAAAAAGATTTATTTTGGCAGAAAAAACTATGCTTTATTCAAAAAGTCAAGGACTTATTGACCCGCCCTCGTATTTTTTCACTTAGTTGGTAGACAGCCTAATAGGAAGAGGTCTAAATCTTGGTAGGGGTATTATGCGTTTATGCAGATATTTGTAACTTCCAAAAATAATGGTATGAGACCACCTTCAAGCATACCGATCGACTTAAACTCACTTCCTAACTCATCTTAAGCGTGTCCGTCCGTCCGGCTGGGTGTCCATGTATTCTTGTGATCCAAGTTCTGGTCGCAATTTTAAAAATATATATTGAGATAAAATTTGGTTTTTTTACTGGCTAAAAACCTATTGTTTGTGGTGATGATTAACCGATTTTTTGACATGGCCCCCACACAAATGTCATGTGGTCGGGCTTGACCTGCTTTTTACTTCTTGCTTCTTACTTGTTTTAATAAACAAAGTTAGTCAAAACAATTTACTTTCAGAACGTTAAAAACAAAGGCATTTCATGGTAAGGTGGATTGAAAATAGTTTTTTTTACAAAATAATGGAAAAATGGCATTAAGTGACATACATTATTTGTAACTTGCCCCGCTCCTGCTCTATCTTCTGTTGACCATCAGTGGTTAAAATTCCCATTAAAATGACTGTGAAAACAGTTTTTTAGCAGTTAAATACATACATACATTGTTATAAGATTTTGGCTAAAAGGGTTTCAACAAAAATTTTTTTCTCTGGCATTCGATGTTAATGGGTTAATACACGTGCCAGTAAAAATAATTTTTTGTTTATAGACAACTAGCTTTAACCGGCACACTTTGCTGAACCTAACCTTACTGCTTAGTAAACTAAAAGGAAATATTTGAAACTTTACTCCATTTAAGACCATACAAGCATGGCGGAATAAGAAGGTGACCTCGTCCCTACAACAACAACTTCCTGTTAAAATTAAGCTTGTATTTTGTTGTTGCTAAATTCCAGCTTAGTTGTGAAAAATGTTGCGATCACACATACACACAGTATTCACAACCATTATAGAACACAAAAAATTTGTCAAGCTAAGCTATAAAACATATGGCGGAAATAAGTCAGCTGATCAGTTACTGCTACAACAGCTGTGTTCAATAACTTTCCAGTAATTACTAGCAACGAGAGAGTAAGAAGAAATATTTTAAAAATTGCTCTTAAAAATACCTAAAAGTAAATGAACACTTTTCAGGTTAAAACTTGCAAGCAAATGTATTTTGTTATTGTAAACTTATAAAAATTTAAAACTTAAATTTTTTTTCAAAGCATAATGACAGAAAGACTGTTTGAATAATTTCTGATAGTAAAATTTTTACTAGCAGAAATTATCAGAAACATTTTTGTTTCTAGACATATTACGCTCTTTTGTGGCTCTCTTGCTGCTAATTTTTTGTGTACGTGAACACATACTAGCAATAATTATCGAAAATGAGTGATAATTTTCTGTAAATGAACACACCTATTGTTAATTTAAAATTTATATTAAAATAAAATATTTCAAAAAAAAAGGAGTCTATGCTTCGGAATATTTATATTTTTAATTTCATAAGAATTGGCTTAGCCGTGAAGGTGCTTTTACGTCACAAACATACAAACTTACACCTTTTTTTAAACATACATATGTATGTATGTATATATAAGGATTTTTTCAAACTTAAGATGTCTTTTTGTTTGGGAATACACATTGACTTTTCTAGAAATAATATGTACACAGAAAGCAAAAACACGTTCGAAAATCAAAAATGTTATTCAGTGTGTTTGGCACTCATCCATGTACGTTCTTCTTCTTCATCCTTAATATACATTCACAGTAATTTGTTATCGTATTCTAGCTTTCTTCGTCCTTGACTATCTCGTCTATTAGATTGTCCGCAGTTACATCTCACATTTCATGAATCAGATTTTCTCGATCTGCAGCCCAGCGGCTGGTGGTGATACGCACCAAAGATATTAAAATATAAAAAAAACAAAGTGCCTCGGTAGCGCTCTGGTCTTGCAGTCCCAAGATTTTCAGGTTCAAATGGCAAATGCAGAAAAATTTTTTAAATTATAAATAATAAATATCTAATAAAAATGTACGAAATTAAAGTAAAATATAAAAATCTTCTTTAATAAAATGAATTTGAATTTTTAGAATAATCCCTTTAACGCTAAAATCAATCTTTTTAAGCTTAAATCAAGAATGGTTTCGAACTTAAATCAATCGTTTTTTTGGCCTAAATCTTGCTACAAGTAAGAAATTCATAATAGATAAATCGTACTTGGTTTAAGAAAATCCGTACTCTCCGTACTTTTGACACAGCTATGGCTTGCTTTAAGTAAAGATAACTTGCTTAATTTTTTCTGTGTACATAATGATCGCTGGATAATTTATTTGGATTTTCCTATAAATACTGCAAATAAATTTTTATACAATCACTAGGAAAGCTTATAAAACTTTTTTCTGTTTTATCTCAACTGCTTTTTTTACTTCTTAATTAAAAATGAAAAATTTTTTTGACATTTTTCCATTACTTGTAAGTATTTTTTTTGTAGGTCTTATTAAAGCAAACAATTTGGACTCTGTTCAGCTCTACGAAAATAATTTACCCAAGGCGGAAGTGGCTGGTCCTATTAAGATCAAAAGTGAAAGCTCTATTTCAATTGTCTCCGAAAATGATTTTGGTTTAAGACGTGCTAAGCGAGATACTATTTGTAAAGAGATTTTCCCGTACATTTCTCCCAGAAAAAATCATCCCCGTTGTGCCGCTCATTGTAAAAACAATAACTACCAAACTGGTTACTGCAATTCCGAAAGTGAATGTTTGTGTCGAAATTTCATAAAAAGTGTAAGAAGCGGAGAAAGCGGAACAGCCCTTAATAAGAATACTGGATGTTAGAAGTTTGAACGAAGAAAGACCAGAAATGCCTATTATTTTAGCCTGGAAAATATTTGCAGAATAATATAAGCGTTGAATCATGAATTCCATGAAGTTAAAAAATATACTTACATACATACTTATATAAATAAATTTTGTAAATTAACAAATATGTATGCAAATGCGTATTTATGCTTGTTTTTGAGTTTAATTACCCTGTAGGCAATATCAATAGTGAAACTATAGAAAATCATTATTGACATTGGCACCAGTATAATATATTTTCAAATCGAACTAAGTCAAATTAATTCAAATACATCAAAAAACACTATTTAAAAAAAACACGTTTTGTATTGAGATTTTTTAAATATGAAATGCGATTTTTGCCTGTACGTTTTTAAATACGTTCTTTGTAATACGCACAAAAGATATTTTATCATTTAAATGGCTCGCTGGTCTTGGTAGTAGCGCTCTAGTGATGCAGTTTAAAGTATCCTAGACTCAAATTCCAGCTACAGCAAATACAGAAAAGGATTTTTTAAATAATAATAAAATACATATGTGCATACAAAAAAGTAAAATTTATTTTTAGTTTTCTTATATGAAGTTCAGGTTAACAAAAACTAAGATTTAATTTTTGGGTAAATCCCATTTACGCTTGAATTTTTACAAACTTTCATTAGGTACGGCTTCGAACTTAAATCAATCATATATTTGGCTTAAGTGGCTAGGAGTATAAAATTCGTAATAGAAAAACCGAAACTGCTTAAAGAAAGTCCGTACTTGGTTAAAGAACATCCATACTTACCGTAGTTTTGATGAATAAGTTAATCTAGGCATTTCCATCTGTCAGTCTCTTCGTTTATTAAGGCTTCCAGAGCCAATTAAAAATTCATGGGAACTTTTTGATATCAAAAAATTAGAAACATGCCTATGAAGAACGCTTTTTAAAATCAGCCAGATAGGCGTACTACGGACCAAGAAATAAGCAAAAACTTAAAATAGCACATTTTAAGGACAAAATCTATGTTCATCAATCTTTATATACCTTAGTAAAAATTAGGCCGCTGCTGCCTTAAAACTTGCCACGAATGCTTTGAAGACGGCAGCCCAAATTGGGAAAACGTTTTTTTGGAAGGGAGCAGGGGAAGAGGTAACCTCTTAAAACTGAAATTTTTCATGCGCTTCATCTGGAAAACAATTACAGCTATCGACCTTATCCCTCCTTATATATATCACGAATATGCCACGAATACTTTAAACACTGAGGCCAAAACTAGGTAAAAGTTGTTTGAATAGGAGCAGAGGAGGGTTACCACCTCGTCAAATTTAAATTTTGTAAAATTCTTCATGCGCTTCTTTAAAGACGGCTGACAAAACTGAAGAAACATTTTTTTTATATACAAGCAGAGGAAGTGGTAACTTCTTTAAAACTAATGTTTTGTAAAATTTTTCATGCGCTTCAACTAGAAAACTAGTAGTTTCATTTTGGAAAAAAAAACTAGTTGGATAGGACTCGGGCAATTGGTGGCCTCTATACAAACGGACCAGTTTCTGAAATATTTCATACGCTATACTTCGGAAGGTGTAATATGTGTTATTAACATAATTATTTTTAGAAAACATACATATGTATGTATTTACAGTAATTTCTATTTAAAAAAAATTAAGAGGAGAAATAGAAGAGGGAGCTAAGTATGTACAACCGAACTACATTTTTGATACATTATAACTCGGAAAGTGGAAGAGTAATAGACCTTAAACCTTCTAGAAAATATTTCTATTATAATTTCTTTATTTTAAAAATTTATTGGATATAGGCACCAGCTTAACATTATCCATATTCTGTTTTGAAAACTAGGATATATGTATATGGACATCAAACTCGTCACAAAATTATTTTTTTTAAATATTTACGGTTTTGAAACCACTGGGTATAGAAAGAACTAATGTAAAGGACATAAAAGATTCTGCACAGCCGAATATAGCGCTCTTATTTGCTTTTCTAATTTTTTTTCTAAAATATAAGATGTTTGAAGAAGCTGCTCCATTTATGTATCATACTCAAGAATTAATTTACCGATAATTTAATTGCTATCTTTCGTTGATTTTTTTAAAACAATCCTAATTATGATATAGTCGATGAAGCACCCTCTTTGAAAATGTAAAGTTAAAAAAAATCTGTAGAATTTGAATTTCGGCTGTTTTATACTTAGAGGGCTTTGACACGTCAAAAAATATAGAGTTTTTTTAAATGTCACGACAAAAATTAAAACTTGTTGCATAGTGTTATCTATAAAAAAAAAAAATATGTACCTATTTAAATCATGTTTAATAGGTTGACTAGCAACAATATTTTAAGCTTGAATCATTTTAAATTGTTGCTTGTAAAAAAAAATTGACATATAAACTGGCAACAGCAAAAAGTTTTTGTCAAGCAACCTTATTTCTACCCCTCCGATTTTAATGGGTTAATGTATTGTTAAACATCCGTTTTTATTCTAGACATCCAGACTTATTTATTTTAATGAACGCAAATATGATTAAAATATAAACACTGGAAAATTTAACTTTGTCTCTGAAAAAAATTAGAATAATATTTTGGTATAAATACCACACAGACAGCTTAGAACTATGCAGTAACAAAAAGTTTTCGAAACTGTTTTTAAGAAATGAAAATCTTGGGTATATTGCTTTATCTTGGCATTTGCTCTAATGGCCTAGTAAAAGCCCAAAATTTAGAGACAGCCATTAACATTTTGGATGATGCAGAGTCTGCAAAATTTAACGCTTATAATTTGGCAGCAGCAAATTATACAGATGTTACAATTGGTGGCCGTTTACAACCTGTTCAAATTGTCCTAAAAAATACTTTGGAATTGAAACGTGCTAAGCGAGATTTAATATGTACCAGACTACTGCCGTATTCTCCTTTTAAGAAAAATCATCCACGTTGTAATAATTATTGCAAAAGGCATAGTTATGATATTGGTTACTGTGATATAAAAAGCAAATGTATATGTCGCATCCTAAAAAAGAGGGAAAAAATCGCTATGAATTCTGGTAATGCTGGACGTAGCAAGTCTAACACTAAAAAAAAGTTAGGCTTTCAAACAATGTGCAGAGAATTAATAAATCTTTTGCCATTGAGACTGAATGATTCGCGTTGCATTAAGTTTTGTACAAGTTTTAAGGGAAGGACTGGTTACTGTACTGCCCGTGGAAATTGCATCTGTACGCGCTCTAGAAAAAATTAATAAAACTTGAGCATATGTTTATTCTTTGTTAGAAATTTCCAACAGCTTATATTTAAAAAAAATTTTTTTTCAAAATTTCTCTTTGTATTAAAAACATTTTAAAGTTTTTAGTGGGGGCGAAACAAGTCCTGTTTTATACATATGTAGTTTGTTACAAGTTTTTTTTAATAAATACAAATAAAAGCAAAATAACACGGCATTTAGACTATGTTACTTGTAACACGTTACTGTAACATGCTACATTTTTTTGAGGGCGAATTGTGTAGAAAAGGCAGAGACGTTAAAAAAGTAACACGATTTCTGTTTTTAATGTTACTTTTTGACGTTTCTCTTCTGGCGTTTTCGTTTTTTCTTTTTTTTTTTCTTTATTCTCTTTTGTATATGCCATGGTACAATTACCTTTAAGATAATTATACATTACAAGTAAGGTAATTGTACCATGGTCAAAACGTTCAAGAAGAAGAATAAGCAACGACACCAAAACGAAATATAAAAAAGAGACAAGTTTGCAGTAACATAATGTAAATTCTTGAAGTTTTTGGAAGTTACTTTAAATCGAAATAAGAAAATAGTTATGTTACAAGTAACATAGTCTAAATGTCGTGTTACAAAACTCTTTCGCATTAGGCTTAAACTCTAGTTGGGCATTCCGTCACACCGCGCAAATTCCCTCTTTTATCTTTACTACACGTATACAAACTATAATCGGCTAGACCGATTTTCATAAAATTTAGAATAAAAATACTTCCAAGCCTTGAGTGTGCGATAGGCTATACGTTTTCGGAAAAAGGGAAGGTGCCACGCCCACAGCATTTCAAATCTAACTGTACTTCTACTGCAAAAATTTAACTTTTAATACTGGTGCATTTGCTGCACCCATTTTTTCAAGCTTTTATACACATATATAAGGCATCTAACGGAAAAAATGTTCAAGGCAAAAAAGGAGGCGGGCCATGCCCCCTAAAACGAAAATCATGTTATAGGCACTTCTGCCAGATCGATTTTTTTGAAATCAGTTCGCATATAAATAGCTTATAAAGTTGAAATTTTAAAAGGTAAAAAAGTGGGTGGTGCCATGCCCACAAAAATTAAACATTTTATGCTTGTACTTTTACTGCACCGATTTTTTTTTAAACTGTGCACACAGATCGAACTTAACCCCGGCACTAGGTATTATTGTTATAATATTTGCAGTACGAAATAACTTGGCTTAAAAAGATGGCTGGGTTAATTAAAAGACCAATGTGAAGGGTATATAAGATTCGGCAGAGGCGAATATAGGACTTTATTTTTTTTTAAATATTTTGTTGCAGTTATATACTTTTTAAAGCTACCTTTAAGAAATTTAGAAATATTTAACATATTTTTTTAAAACTGTATTTTATAACTTAGAAAAAAGAATTCATATCTACTTTTTCCCCAAAAACGCGGCGACAATTTTTTCAAGTTTTACTGCTAAGAAATTTTCACTTGATCAAGTTTTTTTTTATTTTACTCATTAAACAAAACAAGAATCTTAGAAATCGGATTAAATTTGGCTTTGCTTTAAATAAAAAAATACACAAATGTCTCCCGAAGTACAGGGTGTCCTAAACAAAAAACGTAATAATTGACACAAAGTTTTAATTAAACATTGAACGATTAAAATGCGGATTTAATTCTTTAAAGACATCATTCAGATGTCTTTGGTCGAGTTTAACACACTGACAACGATGAATAAATTTGCAGGTTGACATTCGTCGCCTGGCCTCGAGAAATTAAAAAAAAAATGGTCCAATTATCTCATGCGTAGATAAGGCACATCAAACAGTTACCCTAGGGCAATGCAATGATTTTCGATGTTTCACTCGAGGGTTGCGCCTTCTTGTAGGGCATTTTTGCTTGATGACGTGGCCATTTAAGTGAAAATGAGCCTCGTCGCTCCAAAAAAATGGGACTTTCAGTGAGAAAACGCTCTAATATTGTTTCACAAAAATTTTTGCGCAAGTCAGTCACTTTTTTTAGTTTCTGAACGATTTGACTTTGAAAAGAATAGAACTTCAGAACCTTTTTTAAAATTTCATGATTAATCGCTCTTGGAAGCCCCAGTAAGGCTGCTCGTTTTCGTAATTAAAGTCGCAGATTTTCACGTAAACTGCTTTCAACCAGTTCACTGTTTTCGGGAGTCCTTGAAGATTGACTGTGCCCTGGCCATGGGACATTCATCCGAAGCAGTTGCGCAAAACCTCTGCTCCCACGAACGAATTAAGTTTACGCTGGGTCCATCACGTATTCGCCGAATACCAAACTTTGAAGAAAATTGTCGACGCAATTTGTTACGTAAAAATCATTACCCTCATTAAATTTTTCCACAGCGAACGCGCGATGCTCACACGACCACTGAGACATCGTGGCCGACAAATCCGCACAATCTATAATTCCAACAGCGCCACCCTGCCCTGCATAGTTTATTAGCTTTTAAAATAATAGTGTTTAAAAATTTAAATTTGCCACCAGGCACCCTGTATATGAGATAGCCCATACATGTCACAAGGTTTTTGTGTTTCCAAGTAAGAAGGGTCCGCTCGTGGTAAAATTTTTTTATTTGCATAGATCAATAATTAAAAATTGAAATCGGTTTAAAATTTTCATGGACCCGAGGCCCCCTATTTCGGGGCCTTATAGAACTCTCTACTTTTGAAGCGTAAAGTACACACTCAAAATTTCACTCCCCTACATTTCTTTTCTGGCTAAGTGAAATATAAATCTAATTTCACCGTCCGTTTAGAAATTAGATTTAATTTCAAATTTTTTTTACAAAATCCCCCACTGTGCGTAAGAGGATAATAAGAAGAAAATAAGAGGATATTTTTTATCAAAATATAAACAAAAACAAAATATGTATAAAACAACGACTAAGACAACACTAAAAGATGAATTTTCCATAATTAAAGTAAAACACCATTTTTTTATGTAAATGGACATGTATTTTTTACAGCAATAAGTTAACACATTTATACGAAAAAAATTGTTTTCTACCAAAAAAATGTTTATATATTCAAACTTATCTCTATACATTTACATACTAATATAATATATGTTTTTTATTTTAAACCTAATTTTCGTTAATGTATAAATGCTTTTATTAAATAAATTATTTTGTTTCGTACATGTCACAACATTAGAGTGTGATTAAAAAGTTTTTTCTTTTATTTATAAAATTTATTTGATTTTAATTTTTAAGGAGACACTTTTGTGCTGGCGACACCTAAATTAATTTTATTCCGGAAGATTTTTGTTAAAAAATATGTATTAAGTAATTAATAATTACATATGGATGTGTTTTTTATTTTATTTAAATCCAGAAGAATAAAGATTTTATTTTATGCACATTTTCACAAACATACACGCATACATACATATGTATTAGAGGCCAGCTCAGGACGACACTAAATAAGACATCATCTCGAATTTTCAATTCATTTCATATACCTTACGCCCCGTCCAAATTAGCAATAAATATCTCAGCAATAAGGCAATAACGTCGGAAGAATAACGGGAAATTATTGCTTATTGACTCGCCTATGTTAAGGGTATGGGAACACGTATATATATCTTAATTCATCATAAAAAAACAAACCAAATCAGAAAATCATCGTTTTTTTAAGGAAAATTGTTAGAAATTATTAATTTTTTATCGCTTTGTATTACTTGGCGTCGTTTTTTAAATGTCACTTAAAATGACAATTGAATTTGACGTTTTATGTCCGCAATAATGGCTTTCGAAAAATGGTTGACAATTATTGCTCAATAAAATGTTGGCAATAAATATGTATGTACGCAATAGAGCAGTCTACATTAGAGATAACATAATTTTGCCACTTGCTGCAATATATGTTAACATATTTATTGCTAATGAAGACTAGGGGTTACGTGTGCACACACAACAATAAGTGCTGCGCTGTATTGTTCGCCATCTCTTTTGTTTACTTAACTTAACTTAAATGAAAAAAATATTCACACTTAAGCACACTTAAGTTAACAACAACGGCACATCAATTCATCATGATCACACACTTCAATTTCAATTCATCTCCAAACTTCACTGTTGACGGGATGTTACTGGTGTGTTAGTTTTAAAAACGGGCGTTGATTTTTAATGTTAATTTGCCTGCTTGTATATATGTTTGTTTATGTATCTATTCAACATTGCGTGTAATACACACAGTTTTGTTGTTGTTGACCACACATCATCACAGTCTTTTTTTTTTATCGACCACACAGCATGATAGTATTTAAGTTGTATCAACAACAATGCAACACACCGCTCTTTATTCTTAACTACACTACATTGCATAAAAGAAACTGTGGCAGCTACACTACATTACAGCACTTAAATATGTAGTTTAACCGCACAACAACACAAGAATTAGAAAATTATGGGGTTCTTGAATTAGCTTAAATAGGACTTGACGCAGGTCTCTAATATGTATGTATGTACATATAAATGTGTGCGTATCCTCTAAGCAATTGGAATTTAATTTTTGGATAAAAGTATCTTATAAGTCATTTCTTTTGATCTACTGGTTAATAATAAAAATTTTTACAAAATCAATTTACATTAATTTTAATATTTTATCTTCCTTATTGTACGTCTTGACGAGACAAATTCATGCCTAGACAAATGTCAAAATCCAAATGAAAAAAAATCTGGCATTTTTATACTGGGATTTTTATATACTGAGTTTGACGTTTGTCTAGGCATGAATTTGTCTCGCCAAGACGTACAATTATGTTAAAGCTCATTGTAAATTTGAAAGCAATTACTTTTATATGTTAAAAGTATAAAAATTTATATCATATTCGATGAGTTTAAACTTCCTTTTGTATCGAATAATTGTCAATTTGAATTAAAATCAGGGATCGTAACAGTTATGACTTTTTTCAAAAAAGTCAAAATATAATAGTTATTTTTTGACTTTTATTTTTTAAGTCAAAAATAAAAGTTAAAATTTGACTTTTGTTTTTTCGGTCAAAAATAAAAGTTAAAATTTGACTTTTATTTTTTAAGTCAAAAATAAAAGTTAAAATCTGACTTTTATTTTTTCGGTCAAAAATAAAAGTTAAAATCTGACTTTTATTTTTACGGTCAAAAATAAAAGTTAAAATTAGACTTTTATTTTTTAAGTCAAAAATAAAAGTTAAATGTAATTTGTATTTTCAGAGCAAAATATGCAAAACACCAACTCCTTAACTTTCTACCCAATAACCGTTTTTATATGCATATGTACTCTATTATATTTTTTTTTCTTTTTGTTTTAACACAAATACAACATGTACTTATAATTCTAAAAATAAAAACTGTGTTAATATTTAATTAATATTTTATTTAACTTTTTTAACATCTGCTTTCAATAGGAACAAAAGTAAAATTTTAACTTTTATTTCTGACTTAAAAAATAAAGTCAAATTTTAACTTTAATTTTTGACTTAAAAAATAAAAGTCAAATTTTAATTTTTATTTTTGACTTAAAAAATAAAAGTCAAATTTTAACTTTTATTTCTGACCGAAAGAATAAAAGTCAAAAAATAACTATTATATATTGACTTTTTTGAAAAAAGTCAAAAAAATTAAAGTCTTTTAAGTTTATTATTCCTTAGCATAACAGCATCAATATGCTGTATTCAAATATCTGATAGACAAATTATATCCACCTGACTTTTTGATGTCAAATTTTAAAAATAACTGTTATTTTCGGTCCCTGATTAAAATTGCTTGAAGGGTACAAGGCGAATTAATCAATAAGGTTGTACAACAACTAAATTACGGTGTTGTCGCCGTAGATTTTGTTGGCTGATGTGTCAAATGAGATATGTAAACATAAACAAACTTTGGCAATATAGCCTCCATTTATGCAATAAAAAAATAGATCAGCTGTGCTGTTAACTCTACATGATCAATGACTTCGCCTTGTGAATGTACGTACGTATACACAAAGTTTTCGAAATAAATAAATTCATTGTGAATTTCATTGAAAATAATAGACCAATCACAAATTGCAATTTATGGAAGTTTGTGTTGTTCTTATTTAATAACAAAACAATAAGGAACTAAATTTTTTAAGAAAAACATATTTTCTTTATACTTTTTAAATACATAAGTTTTCCGTAGCATTTTTTTAGTTGCCCATATCTAATGCAGTTTTACATTCATATTCCGCTATGCTATGTTGTATACAATGATTGATTTCATTAAAGCTGGGTCTTTCGCTGGGCTTGCGATTCCAGCAACGACGCATTAGGGCATAAACCGACAACGGTGTATTATCAGGGCAACTTAAAACATTGCCGTCTTTTATAAATTTAATAACCTCTTCATGTGTTAGGCCATAATAGGGTTGTAAGGCGAATGAAAATATTTCCCACAAACAAATGCCATATGCCCAAACGTCTGATTCTATGGAAAATTTATTATACAATATACTTTCCAATGGCATCCAACGTATTGGTATAAAATCATTTTCATCTCCCTTGTAATAGTCTTGCAGATAGATTTTATGTGAGAGACCGAAATCGGCAATTTTTACAATCAATTGTTCGTTTATTAAACAATTTCGAGTGGCCAGATCCCGATGCACGAATTTGCGTTCCGACAAGTAGACCATACCGGCTGCAACTTGGGCGGCGATTTTTAGAAGATGCCCCTCGTGTAGAGTTTCTCTTTGCTGTAGTGTATGAGTAGCATAGGGAGAACATGATCTTAAGAACTCACTTAGATCACCGGGAGACATAAATTCAAACAATAAACACATTGGTCGTCCCAGAGCACATACGCCCAGCAATTTAACTATGTTGGGATGGTCAAATTCTGCTAGTAAACAAGCCTCTCTTTCAAAATCCATTTGCATTTGTTCGCTGGCATCATCTTTTAACATTTTAACTGCCACCATTAGATCATCGTAACCGGGAACCAAACCTGGAGCTTTGGCCTGAAAGCAAGATGTTAAACATGTATCGGTTAAAATATTTTTGCAAGACTACATTAAGTTCATTCGTTTACTCAAAGTTTTTAAAAATTTTTGAATATTTTTATTGGATTGCGTTCGTTTACACAAAATCCAGTAAATGAGAACACAAATTGAGAGCTCAAAGTGACAGTTGTCTTACTGAGTATATAAAAATTTTTACTAGAGAAAATTTTACTAGTAAAAATTACTAGTAAAATAAAACATATGTTTTCTGATGTAAACAAAAAAATGAAATAACAAACAGCTAACAAATTGAATAACGAGAAAAATTAAAATGGTATAAAAAGTAATTTAATGTTCAAAGGCGAAACAATGGAACAGCTAAGAAATACCTATAGCTAGTACTTTAAGTTTAGGGGAAAGAGTAAATGTAACCAGACATAGCTATGTTTTGCAAAATGCAGTATTGTATCTATTAGAATCGTCATATGAAAGCGAAGATGAAGAAGATATGAGTTTGTTTTAAATGTTAGAAAAAGCCAGGATTTTTTCACCTTAACTTGTGTTTGAGAAAGGAAAGAGTATTACGCAATTCTGTTAAAAGCTACTTCCATGACACGGTCCCGACCAATACGGATGTTTAGTTTCGAACACATTTTAGAATATCCAAATCAATTTTTTTTGCGGCTTTTTCTTCTTAATATTTACTTTTTACTTGGGTACTCGGTGCAGTCACTTATTACCCAAAATTAAATATTCGTGTTTGTTTTACTAACGCTAAGTCTTTCCCTAGCAGTATGTATTGCTCCAGGTAACGTACAAAAGAATAGTCTGAGACTCAACTTAAATTATACCGACAGACTCAGAATCACTTCCTTAGCCAATTTAAGCATATCTGTCTGGCTGGGTGTCCATATATTCGTGTGCTCAAAGTAAAGGTAGCATTTCTGAAAAAAAAATTTTGCCATAGGGAGCAAGCTCATTGTTTGTGGTGGTGATCGTAATAGACTTTAACCCCAAAACCAAGTTAACCCCACTCACAAAAGTCAGTTTGTTTTTGCTTAAAAAAATTTAATGTATTTTTCGAGTAATCAAGTTATTGCAATATATTTTAATCAATCACCTGTTTTAAGTAGGTAAACTTTTTGTTAAAATTTTCCGTTCGCGTACTTTTTACTTAAAAAAATTTAAGTGAGAGAAATTTGGTTAAATTACTCAGTATTTGCTAAGTTACTGGACTTTACTGGGAAAGTAAACGAATGAACTTATTAAGAAGACAACTTAAATCTTTATTGGGAGTAATTTAATTTTTATTGGGCGTAATCTTATTTCTGCTGGACTTATTTCATTAATGAAATTACTTCCAACATAAAAATTAAACAAACCCCAAGGGCTAAAATGAAATAGTTTTTAATTTTTGTAAGTTGTTCCATAATATTCCCAAAAAAATTAAATAACTTCCAAAAAAATAGGGTTCAACATAAATGAATTAACCCTAAAAAAAGAAGTGACAAATTTATTTCTCCACCTTTACCCAGAGGCCTGTAGGCCCATTACAAACGCTTTAAAAAAATCAAACAACTCCCAATTAAAATATGTAAAATAAGAAAGAAACTTCGTATTCAGAAATAAGGTTCCACTAGCGAGAAATTATTTCTCAAAGAAACAGCCAGCCGGTCTCTTGCCAGGTACAACAAGTAAGAGCGCTATATTCGGCTGTGCCGAATCTTATATACCCTTCACATTGGTCTTTAAATATACCCAGCCGAGTAATTTTGTACTGCAAACAATATAATAAAAAACCTTGGGCGAGTTTTAAAGTTCATAGACAAAATAACAAAATTTTAACGTTCGTATGAATAATAGAAATAGATAAAGAAGATTTGAGGTCGAGAGTTTTAAAAGTTTTCGACATTATTCATATTTAAAGGTTAATAAAACTTGTTAAATGTTCTAGTCCACCTGCTCTTCTCCAACTTTTTCTCCAAAATGTATGAATTATTTGATTATTACTTTTTGTAGAATATTCGAAGTCGATAGCTGTATTAGTTTTCCAGAAGTAGCGTATCAAAAACTTTATAAAAATTGTTAATTTGTATGGGAGCTACCCCTTCTTCACCCCCCATCCAAAAACTGTTTTCTTTAGAGCGTAGCCCTTGATGTCCAATCACTTTTTGTGGAACATTTGTTTTCGATATCTGTTATAGTTTCCGAGTTATAGCGTATCGAAAATTTCATACAAATCGTTAATTTGTATGGGAGCTACCCCTTTTTTTGCCCCCACTGAAAAAATTTTTTCTTTAAAGTGTAGATCTTTGCGTACAATCACTTTTTGTACAACATTTTAAGTCGATATCTGTTATAGTTTCCGAGATATAGCGTATCGAATATTTTATAACAATTGTCGATTTGTATGGGAGCTACCCCTTTTTTTGCCCCCACTCAAAAAATTTTTTCTTTAAAGTGTAGATGTTTGCGTACAATCACCTTTTGTAGAACATTTTAAGTCGATATCTGTTATAGTTTCCGAGATATAGCGTATCGAATATTTTATAACAATTGTCGATTTGTATGGGAGCTACCCCTTTTTTTGCCCCCACTCAAAAAATTTTTTCTTTAAAGTGTAGATGTTTGCGTACAATCACTTCTTGGTGAACATTTTAAGTCGATATCTGTTATAGTTTCCGAGATATAGCGTATCGAATATTTTATAACAATTGTCGATTTGTATGGGAGCTACCCCTTTTTTTGCCCCCAATCAAAAAGTTTTTTCTTTAAAGTGTAGATGTTTGCGTACAATCACTTTTTGTGAAACATTTTAAGTCGATACCTGTTATAGTTTCCGAGATATAGCGTATCGAATATTTTATAACAATTGTCGATTTGTATGGGAGCTACCCCTTTTTTTGCCCCCACTCAAAAAATTTTTTCTTTAAAGTGTAGATGTTTTCGTACAATCACTTTTTGTGGAACATTTTAAGTCGATACCTGTTATAGTTTCCGAGATATAGCGTATCGAATATTTTATAACAATTGTCGATTTGTATGGGAGCTACCCCTTTTTTTTGCCCCCACTCAAAAAATTTTTTCTTTAAAGTGTAGATCTTTGCGTACAATCACTTCTTGTAGAACATTTTAAGTCGATATCTGTTATAGTTTCCGAGATATAGCGTATCGAATATTTTATAACAATTGTCGATTTGTATGGGAGCTACCCCTTCTTTTGCCCCCACTCAAAAAATTTTTTCTTTAAAGTGTAGATGTTTGCGTACAATCACTTTTTGTGAAACATTTTAAGTCGATACCTGTTATAGTTTCCGAGATATAGCGTATCGAATATTTTATAACAATTGTCGATTTGTATGGGAGCTACCCCTTTTTTTGCCCCCACTCAAAAAATTTTTTCTTTAAAGTGTAGATGTTTGCGTACAATCACTTTTTGTGGAACATTTTAAGTCGATACCTGTTATAGTTTCCGAGATATAGCGTATCGAATATTTTATAACAATTGTCGATTTGTATGGGAGCTACCCCTTTTTTTGCCCTCCACTCAAAAAATTTTTTTTTAAAGCGTAGATCTTTGCGTACAATCACTTTTTGTAGAACATTTTAAGTCGATATCTGTTATAGTTTCCGAGATATAGCGTATCGAATATTTTATAACAATTGTCGATTTGTATGGGAGCTACCCCTTTTTTTGCCCCCACTCAAAAAATTTTTTCTTTAAAGTGTAGATGTTTGCGTACAATCACTTTTTGTGAAACATTTTAAGTCGATACCTGTTATAGTTTCCGAGATATAGCGTATCGAATATTTTATAACAATTGTCGATTTGTATGGGAGCTACCCCTTTTTTTGCCCCCACTCAAAAAATTTTTTCTTTAAAGTGTAGATATTTGCGTACAATCACTTTTTGTAGAACATTTTAAGTCGATATCTGTTATAGTTTCCGAGATATAGCGTATCGAATATTTTATAACAATTGTCGATTTGTATGGGAGCTACCCCTTTTTTTGCCCCCACTCAAAAAATTTTTTCTTTAAAGTGTAGATCTTTGCGTACAATCACTTCTTGTAGAACATTTTAAGTCGATATCTGTTATAGTTTCCGAGATATAGCGGATCGAATATTTTATAACAATTGTCGATTTGTATGGGAGCTACCCCTTTTTTTGCCCCCACTCAAAAATTTTTTTCTTTAAAGTGTAGATCTTTCCGTACAATTACTTTTTGTAGAACATTTTAAGTCGATAGCTGTTATAGTTTACGAGATATAGCGCATAAAATATTTTACCACATTTGTGCAATTGTAGGAAAAATACCCCTTCCCCTGGTCCTATCTGAAAAAAATTTTTCCATTATTTAGATCCCTTCTTTGGGAGTATACGTGCCAAGTTTTGTGGCAAGAGTGACTATACTTACTGAGATATATAGGGATATATGCACGGATTTTGTCCTAAAAAAAATGGGTTACTCTGGGTTTTCGCTTATATCTCGGTCAATAGTGAACCGATTTTGCTGATTTTAAATAGCGATTGTTAGCGGGATATTTCTGATCGTTTGACACCATTAACTGGTCTGTATCTTTTTATTTGACTCCGGAAACTTGATTTCAACAGACGGACAGACAGACACACAGACAGACAGACAGACGGACAGACGGACAGACGGACAGACGGACAACGCTAAATCGGCTTCCCTATCTATAAGGATCCAGAATATATATACTTTATGGGGTCGCAAATGAATAATAAAGAAATTACAAACGGAATGACAAAGTGATATATACCCTATCACTATGTGAAGGGTATAAAAAGAATAAACTCTAATGAATTCGAACCGCCGGCTTCGCTTTAGCCTTTAGCGAATGAACTTTAAGCTCTTACCCTTTTCAAAAAAGAGCTTTGCTTAGTTTAAGTATTGCTTTTTGTGAACTTTATGACACCTTTACAGAAAAAACTATTCCCAAGTTTTTTTCAATTATCACATTTATCAAAAACATTTTAATTTTTAATA
This sequence comes from Melanophora roralis, assembly GCA_963583895.1. Taxonomy (NCBI): domain Eukaryota; kingdom Metazoa; phylum Arthropoda; class Insecta; order Diptera; family Rhinophoridae; genus Melanophora; species Melanophora roralis. The sequence goes on along the minus strand of OY757191.1, from coordinate 61,226,574 downwards.
AAAAATTTAATCGTCTCAATCAAACTTTTAATTGCTTTTAAAAAGTAAATGCAACAATGAAGCTTCTTTACAAATTCTTAAAAAAAAGCTGCAGTTTTACCTAAAGCTCTTTTTATTTTGCATTTGTTTATGTAAAGCTTACCTCAAGTTCCATTTCAAGAGTTGAATTTTTAAACGTGGAGGTAAGTTAATAAAACTAATTTTAACCCTTTAAAAAATAGAATGCCTTGTTGGCTGAGCGAATAGAGCGTACGCCCAAAAAATATTTTTTTATTTATATAATAATTCAAATAATACTTTAATTTGTTTGTGTTTATTTTAGGTTTTTTTGTGTTTTGATAAAATCGATGAATTAGTTTTTTAATTGAAAATTTTTTCCAAATTTTTTAATTAAATTATTACATTGAATATTTGCGAATTTCTTGATAGCCTTAATCTAAACATTTTTTTAATCATATCAACAAATTTTTTATTGAAAATGATTTTTTTTCTTAATCCTAATACAACTTCAGATGTGTACAATAATGATACAAATATTTATGTTTTTGCGGAAACACTTAAATTTAGCGAAGCTGGTATTTGAAAAGTTCTAGATCTTAAAGTCCCGCGTCCTGCCGAAGGCCGACTGTCTGCAACACATTTTAAAACAGAAGATAGGGTAGTGCACTAAGTATACACTTGCCTTAGGGAAGGTGAAACAACTCCCAACAATTTCCTATTTTCTTACCCAAAAGTGAAAGCAAAATTATAAAAATTGCGTTTATTTTGGAACCTTTGACATAATTGCTAAGATTATTGGTAAGTTTATCATTGGCTAAATTGCAAAATATATGCTACAGTTATTTCGGACTCTTTACGGCTATCTTATCCCTAAATCAACTCTCCAAATCCCAATAAACTCCCACGGGCCCGTTCAGGCCATGTCTTGAAGGTAAAGAGAGGTAGGATAATTTTTATGTCTAAGTCGGTCACAGGAATTAAGTCTTATCAATTTGTCGTATTTTTTGCTTAAGATGTTGGAAGTGCTAAATGACCTTTTTCTGAGGGTTTTTTTTATCAAAGCATTATTTTTTTGGCAATAAATTTTCAAACTTAAAAAAGATTTTTTTAATCAAAACTTTTAAAGAAAAATAAGAAATTGTTTATAAACTGGAGTGGAAGAGTGCAAGTTTTAACTAGACGCCTTTACACAGCCAACTATATTTTGAAATTATCTGAATAATTAAGCAGCCTTTGTCATCATCTTCATATACAAGATATGACTTAACTTACCTGAAACACTCTACCAAATGCTCCCTGGCCCAAAGATCTCACATAGACCACATCGCCCCTAGGATACTCTAACTTTTCCAGCTTCGTATTTAATGCCGTTTTTGGAGGTTCAATAGCATTATGCACTGTCACTGTACTTTTCATAGTTCCAAATTTATTTAGGCTCACTATCTGATGTGAACCTAATGTTTCACGACTTAAAGAAAGATTGTTGCAGTCCGAATTATTAGTGGCAGATGCATTAAAAGTAGTTACGCCTCTTGTGGAAACATTGCATTCAGAGGTGGGATTTTGATTTAAATGTTGCTGTTGCTGGTGGAATTCTTTATTTTTTGAAAGTTTGTAGAACAACAATATGAGTAAATGCAAGGCTACGATGGCTATGAAACCAAAGCCGGCCAAAACAAAAATCATATAGGGTGTAAAGAAAGTTTCCATTTGTATTGGCTCCAAATCGTTTAAAAAAGGATCAACATAGTCGGCTAAAATATTTTAAAAGAATTATTAATAAAAAAACTAAACATACAAAGTAATGTTTGTATTTACTTACGGCACATGGGTATATCACAATGCTGCCAACGTACAGATTCATCAACTGTATAACACCAAGGATATGGTTCCTCACCGCCAGCGTTACGGCAATAATTCTCGCCATTTTTAATTTGAGGAAATACTAAAGGAGGCTGTATGTGCTTATGTGGGTGTTGTGTGTCCCATCTCTGGCAGGGTATACCCGATTTGGTAACGTTCATAGTGCCCGAATAGAATCGCCCGTTGCCATTACGACAGTCATCTATAGATATTTGTAAACAATTTTATTATTACAGTTACTTTTAAAAATTCTAACTGGATACTTATATATAAAACAGCTCAATTAATAGGTGTGTTCATTTACAGAAAATTATAACTTATTTTCGATAATTATTACTAGTAAGTGTTCACGTACACAAAAAATTAGCAGCTAGAGAGCCAAAAAAGAGCGTAATATGTTTAGAAACAAAAATGTTTCTGATAATTTCTACTAGTAAAAATTTTACTATCAGAAATTATTCAAACAGTCTTTCTGTCATTATGCTTTGAAAAAAAATTTAAGTTTTTAATTTTTATAAGTTTACAATAACAAAATACATTTGTTGCAAGTTTTGACTGTAAAAGTGTTCATTTACTTTTAAATATTTTTGGGAGCAATTTTGAAAATATTTCTTTTTACTCTCTCGTTGCTAATAATTACTGGAAAGTTATTGAACACAACTAATGCCTTACAAAAACTTTTGAAAAGTTTATAAACAAAAAAAAAACATTAGTTGTGTTCAATAACTTTCCAGTAATTACTAGCAACGAGAGAGTAAAAAGAAATTTTTTTTCAAAGCATAATGACAGAAACACTGTTTGAATAATTTCTGATAGTAAAATTTTTACTAGCAGAAATTATCAGAAACATTTTTGTTTCTAAACATTCTACGCTCTTTTTTTGGCTCTCTAGCTGCTAATTTTTTGTGTACGTGAACACTTACTAGTAATAATTATCGAAAATAAGTGATAATTTTCTGTAAATGAACACACCTATTTTTAAACGTTTTTATTTATTTAAAGCTCCCTTAACTTGTGCCTATTTTTTAAAAAATTATATCCGTAGATTCTGGGCAAAAAATAATTACAAGGATGATAACAATAATAATAAAAAAAAAAATAACAAGTAACAGCGCTTTAATCGGCTGTGCCGAATCTTATATACCCTTAACATTGGTATTTTTTTATGCCCAGACATCTGATCCAGCCGAGTTATTTCTTACTGCAAGTTTTATATTAAAAATGCTTTTTATATGTATGTTTGTATGTAGATATATACATTTAGACATACCCAATAAGCATTTTGGCTGAAATTCAAGTGGAATTTCATTTGAAATCAAGTCACAATTTCTTATTTCCAGTGTTGAATTACAGTTGAAACACAGTTGAATTCAATAGCGAATCCAGCAAAATTAACCATTGAATTACAGTCGAACAAAACAGTACCTTTATAGTGTAACTCCAGCCTTGAATAACGGTGTGATTCAAGTTGAACCGAACTTGAATCTGAAAATTTAATTATAAAATCATCATCTTCACCGCCGCCAATGATTTTCCATCAACTCTGTGCCATAAATAACGTATGCTTCAAACAAATTTGTTGTTGTTTTTTAACAAACTTCAAACAGACTGGAAAGAGGATGGATTTTAAATGTAATTCAAGCTTGGATTCACACCGGAATTCCAACATTGGAATTCACAAAAAATTTGTGCTTATTGGGTATATACAGACCTACAGGTATACATATATACATATGTATGTAAATACATACGACAATACATACCTACGTCCAAACATACAAATAAGTTTTTGCATTTTTTTATGCCCATCCATATATACATGTTTAACAGCATTGCCAGTTACCATTTGTTACATATTTTGTATGGATTTTGTGATTTTGCTCTAAAAAAAACTGAGGCAATCGCAGTATTGCGCCTTTACCTAGGTCCGTGGTGAACCGATCTTGCTCATTTTAAAGAGCGATCATCTCAGGGATTTTTCTGATAGTCTGACACCAATACCTGGTCCCTGGTACTAAAATTGAGTTCCGAAACTTGATTTCAACCGACGGACATGGATATAGCGACTTTCCTGTAGGACTCCAGAATATATATACTTTATTGGGTCGCAAGTGAAAATTTTAAAAATTACAAACGGAATGACAAACTGATTTTTGTATACCCTTATCACTCATGTGAAGAGTATAATAATGAAAGCGGATTTTAGTTCACAGCATTTAAAACTTCATAGGCTACATAGCTTTTTTAAAGGCGAGACCAGTGCTATTTATGCCTTACGCTATTATGGTACAATTATGCACCTTTTCGCAGTTTATAGGGTTCAATTAAAATTTCAGGAGTAGAACTAATATTACTGGGGGTTAAATAATGGACCGATTATAGAAAATATAACTCTATAGATTAGTTACATAAAGACTTGAACATGCCCCAAATTTGGTAAGGATAAAGTGATTTAAGGCAGTTTTAATCGAAAATTATCTAGGAAGGGCATTATGTTGAGGCTGTGTTGGCCGATCATCTTCACTTCTTTAACCAAAAAACTTTTATGTGCCACGGAGAGACATTAAACACTCAAACCAACACATTGCAACTTGGATAAAGAAGTTATGACCGTTTAAGTTAAAAATCAATGAAAACCTAGAAAATGTGGCGATTTTTTTAGGTTAAAATAATAAACGTACACCTACATATATATTGCTAATTTTTATAGTGTTGTGAAAATCCATATTGTAACATTAATGAAAAAGGCCCTAACTCCAATTTTTTACAAGCCCAGATTTTCGTTTATATCGATAAATGGTCTGTTTATATACATATACATATGTATAAATAAGCAAAAAAATCCTGACTCAAAAAATTTGAGACAGGGCCTTGCTTTTTTAGGGTAACGATATGTGTATATCGAACATTCAATTATGCTCTTAGTTGAAAAATTTTCTGTTATATGCAAAATATGCAAAAGTATCTCCCAATAAATTGTGGGCAAAATTTTGCAAAGAATAGCAACATTTAAGGTTAATGCGACGCCCATTATTCACGCTCATTATTTTGTTGCTAGAGCCTTTTGCATATCAGGGGACGATATGTATGTATACCCAATAAGCACAAATTTTTTGTGAATTCCAATGTTGGAATTCCGGTGTGAATCCAAGCTTGAATTACATTTAAAATCCATCCTCTTTCCAGTCTGTTTGAAGTTTGTTAAAAAACAACAACAAATTTGTTTGAAGCATACGTTATTTATGGCACAGAGTTGATGGAAAATCATTGGCGGCGGTGAAGATGATGATTTTATAATTAATAATTAATAAGTACTGTAATTCAATGGTTTAGTTTGCTGGATTCGCTATTGAATTCAACTGTGTTTCAACTGTAATTCAACACTGGAAATTGTGACTTGATTTCAAATGTAATTCCACTTGAATTTCAGCCAAAATGCTTATTGGGTATGTTAATAAACCAAAATAAAGAAATGTATGTATATTATTTTGTTAAATACTCTACTTACAACTAGCCTCCTCCTCCTTTATTTCTGTTAGGCCCACATACGAACAATTCGGCCTTTTCGAAGTACTATTATAACGGGGTAGTATTGAACAATTCGGTAAACGAAAATGACCACGACTTTTTATGAAAATATTTCTTTCCTTTTTTTCTTCAATTAAGACCCAATCATTGTAGCAGAATTGCAAGTGGACGGCCGAACAATCTTCGAAACAGAGCGGTAATTTAATAGTTAACCCGTTTTCAATTAAGCATCTTGGAAAGGCATAAGCGCATAAAAGTTTCTAAAAGAAAAAGAAAAAATAATAACTAAATAAATAAAATTAAAAACCTAGAAAAACAAACCTCTGCGGCAGTACGGCAAAGACCTGTTAGATCTGCTATTAACTCCTCCCACAAGGCAGTAGCAATTTGTTCATTTTTCCAGCCGCCCGTTGGATCCTCACGACTATACCATACCTGATGGCTTATAAAATTTTTACAAACTTTACCATTATAGGGAGCACAATAGCCTTTTTCTGCATTGAATAAAGGATCTCTTTGTTGTCTAGGCATTCGACTAAGATGCTGATGATGGCTATGACGGAAGGCATTAAAGTCTTCGCTGTAATGAATTTTAGCAGTGGCTTCATCTAACGACCACATTAAAACCGCAAACGCGACCAAATAAAACATGGCATAAAACCGATTCGAAGAGCTTCTTAAAATACAAATGGATTTTAAACATAAAGATTTCTTTAAAATTTTAGCCTTAAAAATGCTCCTCCAGTCATGGTGAAAAATTCCACACATTTTTATTCGGTTTTTGATTTAAATGACTTTGTATGTACACACAGACAAAAACTTAAGCACACATGCAAAATAAAACACTTTAATATTTATAGCATTTAAAAATGTAAATATTCCGTTTAATAAAAATTACATATTTATTTCTTCAATTTCTTTAAATATTGCATTAAACATTATTAATAAACTTTTTCATAGCAAAAGTATTTAAGCTTAACAAAAACAAATAAATAAATGTCTGAACAACAAAACGACGACGCCTTTTGTTATATTCCCTTCCAGAGTACTTACAAAATTAAAATTATTTGATGTTAGTATCAAAGTAGCGGCAGCAGTGGTAGTTTTTGTAGTGCATAATAATAAAGAAAACAACATCTCCTTCTTAAGGGTGGTTTTTAGATTAAGTTATCTACCCGCCTGATTTAAAAAATATGCAACTTTAAAACTGTTGCTTAAAGCAGGGTTGTTTTTGGTGGAAAATGTATTCTTGCAGGACTTTAAAAATAAAAAAATGAGTTTTTTTGCAAAACTAATCATGAAATAACTTTGTATTTTTACTTGAAAATACAAAAATTTTTGCTTTCTATTATTTTGACTTTAGCTCATTCATTTTAATTTAATATAATTTTACTTATAAGAAATTAATATATTCCATTAATTTTATAAGATATCTTATTTGAAAAAGTAGATTTTCTACTGAATGCATTTCCAAAACCAGCTACGAATTTTCATAATCAGTACTCTTTGGATGGTAGTAGTAGCAAAGTGTATTTGAAGATTTTAAACTTCACCCCAACTTACAAAAAAATAAATTTCGTTTGCCTTTCTGAAAAACATATACAGTGGTTTTCAGATCTAACAAACAATTGATTGTCAGCTCTGTTCGTTAAATTGAAAAATTCGTTAAACCCAGTACATAAAAAAACCAAGAAAATATACACTTTTTGGGGTCGTAGATGGATATTAATGAAATTACAAACGGATTGACAAACTTATACATATGCACATGTGTGTATACCCTGATCACTTACGTGAAGTGTATAAAAATAGATAAGTGGATACAAAAACAAGTAAGAGCGTTATATTCGGCTGTGCCGAATCTTATATACCCTTCACATTGATCTTTAAATATACCCAGCCGAGTAATTTTGTAATGCAAATAATATAATAAAAATCCATGTGCGAGTTTTAAAATCCATAGAAAACAACACAATTTTTAAATTATTTAGGATTTAATCCCAATTTTCTTGTCAATTTATAGGGTTTGTTGTTGGTTAAGTTTGTCTATATGCATTTCATTGGTTCTTACACCAAATCATCAGTAGACTTCAACCACCCAAATTCTTAAAAAACTCATGAATATTTTCTGTCTTTATATAATAATCTCATTAAACAAAATGAGAATTACTATAAAAAAACCAAAACGTTCAAGTTTTTTTAAGAATCCAACAAACCATTATTCGCTATTCGCTTGTTTTGATTTTCTTTTTAAAATATTCATGAGTTTTTTAAGAATTTGGGTGGTTGAAGTCTACTGATGATTTGGTGTAAGAACCAATGAAATGCATATAGACAAACTTAACCAACAACAAACCCTATAAATTGACAAGAAAATTGGGATTAAATCCTAAATAATTTAAAAATTGTGTTGTTTAACAACAAGGTTTTGTTTTCGGTTGCCCCTCAATACATTTAGTAATAACCAATGGTTATTCAAATGTAGGGGGAAAAAGAAAATCAAAACAAGCGAATAGCGAATAATGGTTTGTTGGATTCTTAAAAAAACTTGAACGTTTTGGTTTTTTTATAGTAATTCTCATTTTGTTTAATGAGATTATTATATAAAGACAGAAAATATTCATGAGTTTTTTAAGAATTTAGGTGGTTGAAGTCTACTGATGATTTGGTGTAAGAACCAATGAAATGCATATAGACAAACTTAACCAACAACAAACCCTATAAATCCATAGAAAACTTTACAAAATTTTAACGTTCGTATGAATAATAGAAATAGATGAGGAACGTTTGAGGTCGACAGTAATGCAAGTTTTTGACATTATTTATATTAAAAGGTTAATAAAATTTGTAAATTTTTATAGGATGTTCTAGTCCCCCTGCTCCTCTCCAACTTTTTTTCCAAAATGAATGAATTATTTGATTATTACTTTTTGTGGAATATTCGAAGTCGATAGTTGTTATAATTTTCCAGATGTGGCGTATCGCAAATTTCATAAAAATGCTTAGTTTGTATTAGAGCTACCCCTTCCCCTGCCCCTGCCCAAAAAAACTTTTTTTTGAATGTAGGTCTTATCCTGTTACTTTTTGCAAAACATTTGAAGTCAATTTCTATTATAGTTTCCCAAATTTAGCATATTGAAAATTTCATAAAAATTGTTAATTTGTATGGGAGATCCCCTTTGTCCATCCTCCACCCAAAAAATTTTTTCTTCAAATCGTAGGCTTTGTTGTCGTATTACTTTTTGTAGAACATTGGATTTCGATATCTGTTATAGTTTCCTAAATAGAGCTTATCGAAAATTTCATAAAAATTGTAATTTTGTTTGGGAGCTACCCCTTGTTCACCCCCCACCCAAAAAATTTTTTCTAAAAAACATAACTCTTGATGTACAATTACTTTTTGTAGAACACTTGATTTCGATATATGTTATAGTCTCCGAGATATAGCTTATCGAAAATTGCATAAAAATTGTTAATCTGTATGGGACCTCCCCCTTGTTCACATCCCACCCAAAAAATTTTCTCCTTAAAACATAACCCTTGATGTACTTACTTTTAGTAGAACATTTTATTTTGATATCTGTTATAGTTTCCGAGATATAGCGTATCGAATATTTCATAAAAATCGTTAATTTGTATGGGAGCTACCCCTTGTTTTGCCCCCTATCAAAAAATTTTTTCTCAAGAGCGTAGCCCTTGATGTCCAATCACTTTCTGTAGAACACTTGGTTTCGATATCTGTTATAGTTTCCGAGATATAGCGTATCGAATATTTCATAAAAATTGTTAATTTGTATGGGACCTCCCCCTTGTTCACCCCCCACCTTAAAAATTTTTTCTTAGAGGCGTAGCCCTTATTGCCCAATTACTTTATGTAGAACATTTCATTTCGATATATGTTATAGTTTCCGAGATATAGCGTATCGAAAATTAAATACAAATCATTTATTTGTATGGGAGCTACCCCTTTTTTTTGCCCCCACCCAAAAAATTTTTTCTTTAAAGTGTAGCCCTTAGCGTACAATTACTTTTTGTAGAACATTTTAAGTCGATAGCTGTTACAGTTTACGAGATATAGCGCATAAAATATTTCACCAAATTTGTGCAATTGTAGGAAAACTACCCCTTTCCCTGGTCCTATCTGAAAAAAATTTTTCCGTTATTTAGGTCCCTTCTTTAGGAGTATCCGTGCCAAGTTTTGTGGCAAGAGTGACTATACTTACTGAGATATATAGGGATATATGCATGGATTTTGTCCTAAAAAAATGGGTTACTTTGGGTTTTCACTTATATCTCGGTCAATAGTGAACCGATTTTGCTGATTTTAAATAGCGATTGTTAGCGGGATATTTCCAATAGTTTGACACCATTAAATGGTCTGTATCTTTTTATTTGAATTCGGAAACTTGATTTCAACAGACGGACAGACAGACAGACGGACAGACGGACATCGGTAAATCGGCTTCCCTATCTATAAGGATCCAGAATATATATACTTTATGGGGTCGCAAATGAATAGTAAAAAAATTACAAACGGAATGGCAAACTGATATATACCCTTATCACTATGTGAAGGGTATAATAATAGAGCGGCATGAGCCGATAGTTGAACGGCAGAGCTGTTTGAGACCGAAGGCGATGAGTTGGTTAGGAGCATACTTCAACATTATTTGCAAGATTTGACTGGAAAAGTGCTACTTTATTCCGTCAGTAAAAAAAAATTATCTGTACCATCGCGTACTAGATACTCTTAAGTACTGTGTAAAAGATTAAAAACTAAAATTGACGAAATAATCGGCCCTTTTCAATCTGGTTTTAGACCTGCCAAATTCACAACCGACCAGAATTCACACTACGTGAAATCGAGGAAAAATTAAATGGACAGTTACCATCTCTACAAGATCATCAATGAAGATTGGAAAGATCTTTTTTATTTCCTACTCAAAATAACTTAAATTCGGGTGTCAGTTCTCGAAATTGCATAAGATATATAGTTGTCACTTTTGATTAAAAAATGTTTAATATTTTGGCAACCGAGATGCTCTGGGTTGCATAACGTTCTTGATTCATGCGTTTATGGTTTTATCGAATAGAGAATCAAAGAGATAAGGACAATCTGTGAACGTTGGTTAATTCAGCTTTAATATAGTCTTGTCCTGAACTGCTGAATAACGCATTTTTTTTTATTTAAACACCGATATACATACATACATATACTCTAAAACTATAAATACAAATATGTGTTTTTTGTTTGTTTAATTTGGATTTATTTATTAATTTTTAATTGAAATTTTTTTTTTTTAATTAAAGCCTACAGTGCATTGTCCTTGCATTCACTTCTCATCGGGAATTTGTTCCAAACCCTAAAAAGGGAGAAATAACAAATATTTAATTAAATAACAAAGAAAATATTGGAGTTTTTCAATAACCAAAACATAACATTTATTTAGTTAAATTATCAATTTAGGAAAGTGGAATGGAATTTAGGAATGCATACGAAGACAGTTTCCATTCTGTGGAAATTGTAATATATTTTAATTTTGGTAATGAAAACTTATTGTATAACAAAAAAATGTATTTTGCAAAAATGTATTTTGACATCATAAGTATTTGAAATACAAAATACTTCGCTAGGTATTTGAAATACAAAATACATTAGAAGGTGGTATTTCAAATGCAAGTATTTGAAATACTGTCTAACCCTGAATACATATACATCCAGACGGATGGAAAGGCTTTAATGACTCAAGAAGTGATTTTAATTCGATCGCTTTAATTGAAGGTTTTTATTAAACTATTAAAACTGAATAGCGTACTGATTTCGAAACAGATATGTACATATGTATGTATAAACCCAATCCACTCAAAAAACTGTATGTATTTCATACAAGTAAATTTTTAAAAAATTTAAATTCGTAAACAAATGTATATTGGAAGGTGAAAAAATAGCACTTACATTCATAAGATATGGATTATCAGTCAGTCGCCTGTCGCGTAAATACATAACACGATCAAAGCGCTCATCCAGGTTCCGACGGTAGGCCTAAAACAAAGTAAAATTAAAAGGCATAGAATTGTTAAAATTTTCAATTTTGCTGTGCATATGCGTTAACTAAATACTTCCTGAAAAATCATGTTAAAGCGTAAAGTAATTCAATTTCAAGCTAGATTATATAATTATAAACAATGCCATCCATTGTTGGCAATCTGTGAAAATCTTAAACTTACATTGCCTAGAGTCAGTTTATGCAGACCATACATAGCGTATGTGGGAATAGATAAGGCTATAGTGATGATGACAGCCGATGGTAAGACTTCAAACCACATTTTATATAATAGAGATGGATCTTCCAAATTTCTGCTCCAAAAAAAAACAAACAAATATTTGTATAGAAAAAAATGTCTGTCGGTCAATGTCAAAAACAGCTGTGCTACCAAAACAATAAATTAAAGTTGCCATACCAGCTTTTTATTGTGGTCTTGTAAGGTTTCCACAGCATACAGCTTTTGTTTGGGTGAATGACTAAACAAAAACAATTCTAATTGACAATGCAATAATTCTGATTGTCATTACAGACAATTTAAAGTTTAGTAGAAAATTTTGCTAGTGGATTTAAAATTAAATAGTTTCGTAAATATATTTCAGACAAATCTAAATTTTTAGTAGTCCCCAAAAACGTACCAAGAACGTCAAGCGCACAAACTCAAAAACAGTCTCCTGAAAACTTATCTTTGAGTCTAACAAAAGCTTGTTTAACTAAAATGACTATTCATCAAATTGCCAATAGCGGTATCGTGGATAACTCCTTTCCAGTTGGCGCCCTAGTGCCTAAAGCTGAAACCAATGCTTTGAATTTTTTGCAAAAGTATCCTGAGTTTGATGGAAGAGACGTTACAATAGCAATTTTTGATTCTGGTGTTGACCCCCGTGCCACCGGCCTAGAGGTTAGTATTTTTCTCTTTTTGTAGGCAATTACTGTTTATTTCTTGTCTCATATAATTTTAAAGACCCTTTGCGATGGTAAGACGATAAAAGTGGTCGAACGTTTCGACTGTACTGGTTGTGGTGACGTAAGTGTAATCAAGAAAGTTGTGGCCAATGACAAGAGCTTTATAACTGGCGTGTCCGGAAGGAAGTTAAAGGTAAGTGTAATCATATTGCTGCAGATTTATTCTTAATTATTAAAATAAGATATGTTGAATGTAATAGTGCTCAGTTATAATTATATTCTGTTCTTTCGATTAATAAGGACGCTAAATACTAATATGTATCTTTGCGAGCTTAAAATAATTTTAAAGTTTTTGTAAACAGGCGTCCTTTTTAAAAAGAAAGCTAAATATTTGTGCGTTTAAATGGTCTAAAGCCTTATTAAATAAAAACCCAATTTTTAATTTTTCAAAAAAGGATCAAACTTGTTTCTTCGTTCAAACTTGAAACTCATTTCATTGCTTTTCTAAAACGAATTATTTCTTATTAGATCATAAATTTTGACAGCTGCAGCTTATAAAATTAATCAAAATCATATTCAAACGTTCTTTTGTACCAGCAGAATTGTAATAAAAACTTTTCTTTTAAAAACTAACGTTTTTTAAAGTAGCCTAATTTAAAAAAACTATAATTTTTAACAACTCCTTATAAATAGAATAAATTCTATCACCATTTGACTTCCAAAGTAATTTATGTTTTAATGTTTTTACAACACAAGTATTTGTTTTTTTTTTGAAATATTTACATATATGTATATATATATCTGTGTCCAACATTAGGCCAAATCTTCGCATTCGATTCGAATCGAAATTTGAATAATTTGAATCTTAATATTACCTGGTTGAATGTGCCTTGCCCCCTATTCTGCATTTCGATTTGAATCAAATTTTTTCCATCGCTTTTTTTTAAGTTTTATTAAAATTTTTAATTATGTATACCCAAGGTATATTTGGTTTTGTATTCTCAGGGTACCCTGGTATTTCCATTTAAAACCTTAGTTTTACTTTTCAAAAAATTCAAATATGAATTAAAATTTAATGAAAATTCTAATTTTTTTCTCAGATCACTCAAAAAATGCTTGACAATAATACTGCCCCAAACAAAGAATTCCGTATTGGGCTAAAGAGTTTTCATGATGTCTGTCCTTCTAAAATACGTGGAAATACGCGTAAAATTAAAGAGTGGGATGGACCGCATAAACGAGCCGTAGCTGAAGTGTCGCGAAAAATTAATGAATTTGAAACTCAAAACTCAGGTAATAAGCTTAATTATAAATGTCATTAATAAATTTAAAATAATTTTTTTGTTTAAATTAATTATCTTTAAGATAATTCAAAATTAAGTTGGGACAAGAAACTTTTTAAAGAAAACTTGGAGAATACTTTGGAATTGCTTAATAACTATGAAAACAGTTACTCAGATATAAAAACCGCTTATGATTGTATACTTTACCCCGTAGATAATCATTGGCAAGCTGTTATTGATATTACTGAAAAGGTAAATTATGAAAAATAAAAAATATTCAATTGGATTTTAAAATTGCTATAATCTTTATTATCTTTTTGCCTTAATGTATTATTAAAGGGCGATTTAGAAAATGCTTTACATATTGGTGAATACAGCAAAACTCATGAAATTAAAAATGTTGATGATTTCTTATCCATTTCAATAAATGTTCATGATGAAGGCAATGTCTTGGAGATTGTTGGAATGTGTTGTAAGTATAAAACTTCTGTTTCCAAACGTTTTTTTAAATTTTATAAATCTCTTAATCTTTCAAGAGCATAATTAAAAAAAAACATTTCGAGAAAAACGCGGGTAGAATTTTCAATTCTTTTACATTTATTAGTAAAGTATACGGCATTTTCTCTTCAAAGATAAAATTTAAATAAAATTAAAATAACATTTTTCAAAATATTATTTAGGATTTAATCCCAATTTTCTTGTTTATTTATAGGGTTTGTTGTTGGTTAAGGGGAAAAAGAAAATCAAAACAAGCGAATAGCGAATATTGGTTTGTTGGATTCTTAAAAAAACTTGAACGTTTTGGTTGCTTATAGTAATTCTCATTTTGTTTAATGAGGTTATTATATAAAGACACAAAATATTCATGAGTTTTTAAGAATTTGGGTTGAAGTCTACTGATGAGTTGGTGTAAGAACCAACGAAATGCATATAGACAAACTTAACCAACAACAAACCCTATAAATAAAATTAAAATAAATAAAATTAAATGCAATTTTTTAAGTTTGACGTTGTTTGAGCAAATGATCGCAATGATGGACCTATACATTAAAATTTCTAAGCTCTAATATACAAAAAAAAACATTTTTGTGAATGATAAATTCTAAAGCAGCCACTCTCATTTTGTGTTAATTTTTCAGTAGAAATAAAAACTTTAATAAAATTAGAATTATTGTTATTGTGTATCCAACTTTTAGGCAACATCAATAAGTGCAGTGTGATTTTAAATTTAAAGGCTAATGTGATGTTTTTATAAGCCAAGTAGTGATCGTTGTATTTTGTTAATATTTTGTTAGACTTATAAACATTTTAGATATATTTAACATTTGTTTTATGGTCATTTAAAATTTCTTTACTAAAGTCTACATTTTGCAAAATAGAAGGCGGGTTAAAAGTGTGTTTAAATGTGCTGTACCCTTATCAAATAAAAGTTCGATTTTGGGCCTTTTGTTGTTACACCCTTTTATATTTCACATAACGATATGTACATACGCATGTACAAGGTGGGCGAAAAGAGGTCATCCGATGCTGTTTGGCTCTCATATTTTTTTTTTTAATAAAAAACTTCTATTCGGTTTTTGGTTATGTTTATTTGAACCCTTAAAATTTTATTGGTCAAGTCGGGAAGATGATATCGGCCATAGGGGTGGAGGGGGGGGGGGGGCGTTACAATTGATTGCTATACGGGCTCGTTTTATGGCATTTTTCATTACTTCGGTGAGAACCTCAGGCGACAGATTTTGGCACTCGTGTCGAATGTTGTCCTTGAGGCTTTTAGGGTCTCGGGCTTGCTTACGTAAACATGGTACTTCATAAAGCACCACAAAAAATGTTAAATCAGGCGATCTTGCGGGCCAATGTAAATCGCCAAAACGAGAGATGAGGCGATCCGGGAACGCCGTCTTCAGAATATCGGTTGTGGTTGCGCGGTGTGTGGCCGACAGGCAACAGCTAATGTACGGATTGGACTTTGTACGGGAACATGCGCAGGTCTTTGACCAAAGTTTGCCTTAGGGACGACAGGCTGATGGCTAGTTGCGAGAAACGGCGTCTGATCGATGTTTCTGGCGATAGCTCGACATCCTCGCCAACAGTGAAGATATTCTCGGCAGAACGGGTGATCCGGGGCCGGCCACTTTTGGCAGCGTCTCGTGTGATCCCATACTTTTCAAGCTTGGTATCCAAACGGCGCATTGTTGGCGCAGTCGGTGATGGACGACCGGGGAATCGGTGACGGAATTCGCGCTGCGCCAATACCACAGACAACATGTTACGCAAAAAATAGACACGATTATTCCGCGTTCTTGGGGAGTGTATGACTTGTTCACTTGTATTCTACATCTGTCTAGTTCACAAATGTCAAAACAGATTTAACATTGGTCGCCATTTGCAAAAATAAAAGCATTTTCCAATAGGGTGACTCTTTTAGCCCACCTTGTATAAGAACCCTTTTTCAAAAATAAATTTTTTTGTCTTATTTTTTAGCATCCCATGGCACTCATGTCGCTTCCATAGCTAGTGGTAATCACGCCTCTAAAGATACTAATGGTGTAGCACCAAATGCAAAAATTATCTCTATGACCATCGGTGATGGTCGTTTAGGTTCAATGGAAACTGGCACCGGTCTTGTTAGAGCAATGATGAAAGTAATGGAGTTATGTCGTTCAGGCCGTAAAGTTGATGTTATCAATATGAGTTATGGCGAACACTCCCATTGGTCTAATACAGGGTAAACTTTTTTTTTTTAATTTAACAAAACTTGAATAAAGTTATTTTGAAATTTCCTTTGCTTTTACATACAAAAACATGTGGATATACATAATTCCTCTTAGATATTCCGAAACCATTGGAATAAAACGACGCAAAAAAAGAAAATCTTATATAAGGTAAATTATTTTTAGATTTTCTGTTTTCTTTAAACTTTTATGCACGCAAATCCACCAAATAATTATGTTTTATTTGTTGCCTTTCTTCGCACTGTTATTGATTAAAACCGTAAAAACCTAAATAGTCCTGGCATAACAAAGGAAATTTCAAGATAAAAAGTGTCTTGTTAAATGTTTAATAAAAAAAAAATAATGAAACAAATTTAACTTTGAGTTTTTAATAACAAAATGTTGTTTTTTTGCTTGTCATTCATTACATGTAGTCGCATTGGTGAACTAATGAGCGAAGTGGTTAATAAGTATGGCGTTGTATGGGTTGTATCAGCTGGTAATCATGGACCGGCTCTCTGCACTGTTGGCACCCCACCAGATATTGCTCAGTCCAGCTGTATTGGTGTAGGCGCTTATGTTTCGCCCCAAATGATGGAAGCCGAATATGTGATGCGTGAAAAATTACCCGCTAATGTTTACACGTGGACATCAAGAGATCCCTGCATTGATGGTGGAATGGGGGTAACAGTATGTGCTCCTGGTGGTGCCATAACATCAGTACCACAATTTACCATGTCTAAGTCAGCTCTTATGAATGGTACTTCAATGGCTGCTCCTCATGTTGCTGGTGCTATAGGTAAAAATACATTTTTAACAACATACAAACACAATATTTGTACCTATATAATATGTAATGCCCTTTATAATCTTGTTTATATTCACACAATCTTAGTATGTGCGAACTCTTTTAAAGCTAAAATTTTTTTAAACAATCTTAGTCCAGCATCTCTAACTTATCTTTAAAATATTAAAAAATTACAATATAAAAAAAATTTTTTGTCCACTTTGCTTTCTTCCTCGATATTGGTTAAAAGTCATATTTCGAGACTCATAATATCAAAAAGTGCAAAAAGTACCAAACGAGTGAAAAAGTACTTTTTGACTACTAAATAGACTTTGATCCTCAATCTTGGCCAATAGTGGTTGGTTTTATACTTTTAGTCTCAAAATCCCAAAACACCAAAAAAAGTACCAACTATCAGCGCCCAGAGCCTATCTTTAAAAATTCTAAACTCAAAAAATGCAGAAAAGTACCGAAAAAAATTTTAAGACTTTTTTAATTACAAAGGGACCGAGGAAACGGACCCAAGTGGGCTGCACAACTATTAGTTCAATATTTCCGCAGCCGCCTGTTCAACCTAATCTTTCTAGGTCCAAAATTAAAAAAGTACCAAAATATATTCATTATATTTAACCAGACCTTTCGAGCTCAGTTTGGATTATATTTAAATGTTTTTTTTTGGTTTAAAACTTACAAAAAGTACCTTAAAAAAGTCAAATATATAATTTGTATCCTTTTTCTACCCCATAAGATACCAAATTTAAGAAAAAGAATCCAAAATGTATCCATAATTTTTCGAGACTTTTCGAATAAAATTTGAGGTAGGCTTCTACTTTAATTGGTTTAAAAGTTATAAAAAGTACCTAAAAAGTACCAATATATAAATTTTACCCTTTTTTATACCTGAAGGTACAAAAAACATATTGTTTCTTGTCCAAACTTGTAAAACGCAACTTGAACAATGTTATTACCTTATTTGGTTGAGAATTTACAAAAAGTACTTAAAAAAATACCTGTCTAGAATTTCTCTCTTTTTTCTGTCACTTTGGCTCAAAAATTTCTAAAAAGTTTTTTTTTATTGGTTCAGATGTTACAAAAAGTACCTGAAAAGTGACAATGAATTATCTGAACTCTTTTTTCTAGCCTTTAATATATAATTAAAAAAGTACCAAAAAATTAATTATATTTTTTCCAGACCTGTCAAACGCAATTTGAATTATGTTTTTACCTCTATTGGTTGAGAAGTTGCAAAAAATATGTACCTAAAAGAACTAAAATATAATTTGCACCCTTTTTTAGTTTTTTTCCTTAAAAGTTTCAAAAAGTACCAAACAATATTAATACTTTATTTATGCCTGTCAAACACAATTTAAAAAAGTACCTGAACGTTCAAATAAAGAATTTTCACACTTTTTGAATTATACGTGCCATAACCGTAACGCCATAGCCATAACAATTGAATATGCAAATGGTTTCCGATTGGGTTCTAATTGGATTCAATAGGATTTCAGTCGGATTTTAAATAGGTACGGTTATGGCGTTACGGTTATGTCACGCATAATTCAACCTTTAAGGTTAAATTAAAAGTGACGTAACCGTAACGTCATAATCATAACTATTAAAAATCCATTTGAAAATCCAATTCAATTCAATTGCATTTTCAGTTGTTATGAATATCGCGTTACAATTATGTCATGCATAATTTAAGCTTTGACCTTTAAGCTTTAATATTGTAATCTGTTAATGTTCTTAACTTGTTTCTTTTTAGCTTTACTCATTTCGGGATTAAAGCAGCGTAACATATCATATTCACCTTTTAGTATTAAACGTGCTATTAGCGCTACTGCCACTAAACTTAGCTATGTTGACCCATTTGCCCAAGGCAGTGGTCTTCTAAATGTTGAAAAGGCGTTTGAACATCTGCTGGAACACGATAAAGCTGCCGAAAATATGATAAGGTATATAATATTTTTATATATTCTTCTTTTACTTGAAATTCTACTTTGTAAGGTATATAATTTAGTGTGTTCAAATGCCTTTTTTTTTTAAATGCTTTTTTTGTCTTTATAATATCGAAGAATACGGCATAATGGTATACCTTCGCCCAGACGACAGGACCATTGGTAGATTGTGTGCCGTGAGACAATGCTCAGATAATAGGTTCGGGGACATAGGGGTAGGTATTGAGGGACGAGATGGCTAACGAGCTGGCCTATGGAAAGAACAATGGACGTTTGTGCTCCCCTTCAGTTCTACACTATGAGTATAGACTGCGGCTTAGAGCCACGGAGGTCTGGGTGAATACCACTTTGTGCAAAGACTAGGATTAAGTGGGGATCTTATGACCACCGAAAGGAACGAGGTTTCTTTTGTCTTTGTGAAGAAGCGAGTGTAGAATCATAGTAGGGATGATAACAGGTCATTGTTGGACAGCGGTTCATGTCAAAAGAGCAGTATCACTGGCCAGCGATGACTAGATGACTGTTGAGCATATTCTGTGTCACTGTCCAGCGTTCGTGCGTTTCAGAGCAAACTGTCTAGGGTCTTATTTGTTTCAAAACCTGGAAGAAATCTCTGGGGTTGGTAGGACAAGGTTTCTGGCATTTGCCAAGATACTGTGGAGTACTCTGGATTTCACTGCATCGAGTTAATGCAAATGGTTATCGTTTCTACTTGTCTGGCAATACCGAGGGATCTTCGGGACCAGCCAGTTCTGTCTTAATTCCCACTTAGTTATTAAACGTTATTGTATTAACTTCATTGTCCTTTCCGAAAATAAGAGTTTTGTGCCATTAAGGCATCATATGGGAACATTTTGTCTTTACTTCTTTGTTTGAGAAAATGTGCCGCTAAATTATTCCGATTGGTTATCGAAGTTTTTGGTTAATGTGTTCTATTGGTTTCAACGTGCAAGAAATAAATTGTGCAGCTCAGAAGTTTAGAAGCAAGAATTGGGCGCATTAACCCATTAAGAGTGTTATTTAACTTAATAA
Source organism: Melanophora roralis (assembly GCA_963583895.1). Taxonomy (NCBI): domain Eukaryota; kingdom Metazoa; phylum Arthropoda; class Insecta; order Diptera; family Rhinophoridae; genus Melanophora; species Melanophora roralis. The sequence continues at coordinate 61,206,459 of OY757191.1, read as the reverse complement.
AAGCTTGCAAAATCAAAATCAAGCGAGCAGCACAATTTTGGTACCAGGAAAATTGGTAAAAGGAGGTTTTGTATATCAAAAACTCTGCTTGAATGCTGTAATAATAGTTTTTGCATCGATTCATTACTTGCGAGAAAACTAAATCTATTACGATAACTTCATGCGTCAAAGATGAAGCCGTGACATTTTATTATGGTGATGGTCGGTCACGTCTTGTTATACTTGTTAAAACTTTTTTTAAAAGAAGTTAATGCTATAGGTATTTCATACGACAGTGTGGTTTGAATTTTGAATAATCAGCTGGGTTTAAGAAAGCTGTCTGCAAGACGGGTTGTTTGCTCTCAATTGACCACGTTGAATGTGTGCAAAATTCCATGAATTGGTACCTCATGTGCCATTTTCACCGGCTGAAACCTCTAGTGACCGTTTCCTATTTCCAAACCTAAAGAAATGGCTCGATAGAAAGAGATTTAGCTCCAACGATAATATTATGCATCAAACACGTGTCTATTATGGACCTCAGAAAGTCTTATTTTTTTGGAAAGTAAAATAAAAAATTTAAGAAACGTTAGACTAAGTGTATTGAGCTAAAAGGAGACTATGATGAAAAATACATTTTTTGTTTAAAAACTATGGTTCATTTAAAAAAGGCACGGACATTGTTGATCCTCCTTCGAAAAACGCATAAAAAATACCAATAATCGGGGTTAACATGGAAACAAAAAGCTGTCGAAATCGGATTTAAAAGCGACCAAAAAAAACTTCTGTTTAACGAGTTCTCAAATTATACATTAAAAAATCGATTTCAAATCCAATTATTCCAATTTAGAAATAAAAACGCAATACGAAAAATTGTAACTATGAAATATCTTTTAGTCATTTTAATACCCCTTATATAAGTGATAAGGGTATATATCAGTTTGTCATTCGATTTGTAATTTCTTTGATATCCATCTGCGACCCCATAAAGTATATATTCTGGGTCGTTAAAAATAGGAAAGTCGATTAAGCCATGTCCGTTTATCCGTGTTATGGTTGAAACCAATTTTTTAAGCCCCTCGATGTCGCATAAAATCGTTATGTGGTATTTAACTATCAGAAATATCTTTGAGAAAATCGCTATTGAAATCTAACAAAATCTGCCGATAAATAACCGAGATATAAACCAAAAACCAAGACTACCTACTATTTTTTAGATGTTATCTTTGACGCCGAGAGCCTGGGTTTGATTCCTGGCCGGGAAATTTTTTTAAATCGCTTTCACAGCTTCCAGCGTGCTCCGACAAAGGTCAAATGTAAGACCGACCCCAATTAATGTTTTCTCCCAAACATATTTGTAAAACATTTTTACCCCCTATCTCTAGTCCCTAACAAGGTTGCCATACAAAATTTGAAAAGTTAGGGTAAAAACCCCTACAGTTTCTCCGAAGTTGTCCTCAGAGGAATAAAATTTATCACAGACCCCCATTACTTTTCCCTTTCAAAAATATTCCTAAAACATACTTACCCACTATCTCCATCGCTTAAGGGAGCTCCCATACAAAGTTTGAGAAATTGTAATAAATCCCCTCTCTACAGCTTCCAGGGTGCCCGTGAATAGGTCAAATGTAGGACTGATCCCAACTCATTTTTCCTTGCAAACATTTTCCTAAAACATACCCCCTAAAAGGGTTGCCATACAAAATTTGAAAAAATTAGGGTAAAAACCCCTACAACTTCCCTGTAGTCACCTGTAGAGCGTTAAAATGTGACATCGACCCCTATTTCAAAATTAGAAATATTTCTTAAGTAAAAAAAAGGGATAAAAATAAAAAAAAATCGGGGTTTCTAAAGGCCAATGTGAAGGGTATATAAAATTCGGCACAGCCGAATAAAGCGCTCTTACTTGTTTTTAATTCACACTTTTTTTCTGATATTTTTGATCCCGTTTCCTTGCAGATTTTCAGTCCGTTGTGGTGTCACAAATGCCAAAGGTATTCATATCAGAAAAGGAGTTTTAAAAAAACCATTTAGTTATAATGTTAACATCGAGCCGAAATTTCTTAATGATACTGAAACAGGTAAGTTAATTTATTTATATTTTTTTGATTAAATTTTTACATTATATTAATAATGGATTTATATATATTACGGTATACCAACATCAAATAGAGAAACTTTTTATTTTATTGCAAGAAGTTAAAAGCTTAATTTACATTTTATTATTTGTTGCGTGTAAGATTCTTAAAAAAAAAAAATAAAATTGAAAAAACCAAACTTTAAGCAAATAGGGGAAGATACGGTCTTCACCTGTGATAGAATGTGATATGATATGATAGGGCTAGAGCACAAGGGGTTCAATTGATATTTTTTTTTAATTATGAGAAAAAAATGTTAAAAGTTAAGTTGCAATAAAAAATGTTAGATGGTAACTAGAAAATTATTTCTTAAATAATGATTGGCAGATTGTCAGATCTAACTAGTTAAAAAATACGATATTTTACATACAGGAATACCCCAAAATTACCTTTAAAGAAAGGAAGGTCGTGCTTATACCCTTTGTGCTTAAACTTTTTTTTTAAATTTTCAAGTAAATGACAAAATATTTGAGATTTTTAAAGTAAAAAAATGTTTGATGCCGAAATAAAGCTGATAAATAAACAAGAAAAATAACTAAGTTAAGAAAATACATTTTACATATTAAAGGTATTATAGTTTGTATATTCCGAGGTTGTGACCTTCAAATACAAAATTGAGTGTTACTAAAGTAGGCGAAATGCATTATGGCACGTCTTGGTGTTTTCTTTTTCAATTTTTAAGATTATGAAATGATATGGAAGCCAACTAGGTGGATGGAAAGTTCTTCGTACATCTTTTTTTGCCTTTTCCATATGTCGAGACAACGGTATTGAGATACAAATTTGGTTGTCGGAAAACAACTTAGTGAGAAAAAGGGGTTTTATTAAATGCTTCTCTATACTGTTTTTAATCTAAAGTTTGAGAAAAATATAAAAATTATGTTTTTTTTGCCTTTCTTAATTTAACTTAATTTCTTAACTTATTTCTGACATCAAATCTAAAGGTTTTTATGAGTTATTTTGCTCCCAGTTGGGTGCTACATTGATGGATTGAAGAACAGAACATGGTCAAAATTCAGTGGGGTGTTTGAAAAAAAAGAAGCTAAAGTTTTAAACTGCAAAGAAAGCTGCATTTAAAAACACAGCTTAAGTTTATATTTGCTAAACTAAGGCAGATAAAATAAATTTTAAGAAATACATTCTTTTTTAAATAAAAGCAAATGAATGTTCGGTAACAATTAAGGGATAAAATTTAAATGCTAGTAATTTTTTGGGCACTTTCTTTAACAAATTAAGATAGAGACATAATATAAATTGGATTCTGGGATTTTCAAAAGATATGAATTTGTTTTTTTTTGTGAAATTCAAAGGAATATACGTTTAAACTGTAATAATTTTTGCTTCCTTTTTTAAAATTTTTTTTGAACCTTAATATACATAAATTTTAAAATGGTTTAATATTAGGTTCTACTCTTATAAAAACATTTATGTAAAAAGCATATGTTACTAAAAGGATAGCGAAGAACAAAGTACAAAGGAAGGCTAAAAATGCGATTAATATTAATATAACGGGCAAATTTGCATACGACTTAACATAATAAAACAATAATGTTTTAATTATATCAAAGGAGTTCGGGGAAGCGAAGCACACTGGGGCTTAGCTAGTACCTAATAAAAAGCACAAAGGGTATTTACCCTTTACAAGAAAAATCTTTTTTGCTGCATTTTTGTGGCACATTCTTACACCCTATTTCTGCCCCCTAACATGGTTGCCATCCAAAGTTTAACTTTTTAAAATTTTTTTTAAAACATTCCCGCAGCTTCCAGGGTGCTTCTACAAAAGTAAAATATAAGACCGACCCCAAATAATTTTTCCCCCCAAACAGGAAACGTTAAATTTGAGTTCTTGAAGTTGCAGCCGACGTTTTAATTATGGGTCTGTTTTCTCTAAGAGTCGATTTAGCTTGAAGGTGCGGCCGTGTTCTGTTTCATCATTAAGTCGTAGTTTTAAGGGTGCCAAGTAAAAAGAAGGTACTAATGATATTTCTTAAAAATAAAATTTTTTAAAAAAGATGACATAAGGTTGTATCTAACACTATTTCTCTTACAACTGAAGCGAGAATGTGTAATGGATTTTTTGCATTAAAATTCGTAAACACATACTATATCAGAGTTTGTGAAAGCATCAGAATTTTTAACATTTTTCTAACTGAGCTTTTTGTCGCTTTTTGGTACTTTTTTTAAATGATATGCTCTATTCCATTTAAAAATTTTGGGGCTATTTTAGCACTTGTTAATATTTTCCTTAAATTATACATCTTTATAACTTTTGTTTGTTTTATTTATTTACATACTCGTATAGAAAAAAAAAATTATTTTTTCGTAAACACTCTAACTACACATGCAAGTATCATTAAACGTGCAATAACCAGATTTGTAATTAATTCTTTGGCAAAGAAAATTACAAAGAAACTGATTTTGTCTTAAAGAATTAACTGAAAACATCTTGTAGCAAATATTTTCCAAAACTGAAGACTCTTCTAATCTAACAGGGTTTTCACATGCAGCATTAGCAGAATTATATATAACAGATAAGGCTAAGTCGTTGGCGTTACAGCACATGCACCCGCCCTTGAAACTACAATAACCAAATTTATTATTTATTTTACACAAGAAATCACAAAGTAAATGAGTTTCAAGCAATGGAGCAGCAGTGCAAACATCATCTAACTCAAACTTCCTTTCTTTTTCAACAAAGTCGTCATGACTTTCAATCGTAGCAACATTCGTATCACCGGCTACAGCTAAAATGATAGTGTCACTGCACATACAATCGCCTTCTGCATTACAATAACCATGTTTTTGCAATTTCTTTTTACACGAAAAATCACAAAGCGACCTATTTTGAACCAAAGGATGATCCCAAAGTACGTCTCTACAAACATATTGCAAATTAAGGATTTCTTCATTAGTTTTGTTAGTTTCTTTACGTCCATATTTAGTAGAATTTTTATCGTTATCTGCGATTAACTCATAAAAGTCATAGCACGAACAATTGCCACTGTCAGTACAATGGCCAGGCTTCTTGAAGAATCTTTTACACAAAAATTTACACAACGCTTGAGATGATTGTAAGGGAGTAATGAATAATGTATCCCTGCAAATGTCCTGCAAATCTAATTTCTTTTTAAATTGGCCAGGGGTTTCAGATGCGACAGCAACATCAACATTGATAACGGAGAAATCACTGAAACCACAATAACCATGTGTGTTGTAATATTTTTTACATAAATAACCACAAAGCGTATAACTTCGAAGCGAAGGAATAATCGATAATATATCTTTGCAAACACTTGCAAAATCTAATGTTTGATTTATATTAACAGTCTCCTTTCGTACGACGATAGCAGCAGCAGCTTTTTTGACATGTGCGTGTGCAACTGGTGCAATGGGGCCACTACACACACATTCGTTGTTGTGTGCACAGTAGCCAGACTTTTGGTATTTTTTTTTACACAAAAAACCACAAAGCGAATTGATTTTAAAAAAAGTATTAACCGGTAGCTTATTGCTGCAAATTTTGTGCAAACCTGCTACATCAGTGGGTTCTTTATATACCATCTCACCGGAGCCAGTATCATCATCTACAATTATTAAATCGTTAGCGTCATAACACCTACAATTGCCCTCGTCAGAACAGTAGCCAGGTTTGTAGTAAAAATTGTTACACACGGAAACACAAAGCGATTGATTTCGAAACAATGGATTATTTTGTAGTTCTGTCACTGCAAATATCGCGCCAATTTAAATTAATTGCAATAGATTTCTGATGACCGACAACAGCACATGACGACCAAAAATAATCAATTATTCTCTTGTTGGCATTGAACTCAGTAGATTTAGCTGACATACGAAGAACTTGAATAGGTTCTTTCAAATCTTTAGCTTTCACTTGAACTTTAGCTAGAATAGTTGGAAGTAAAAAAATAATCCAAAAAAACTTCATGTTTAAAATTATATTTTCTTAAACATGAAATTTTTAATGTTCAGCGGTTGAAGTCTACTTTGTTCTTAAAAAAATCTTAAAAAATACGCAGTATTTTAAGCAGATAATTATTATTATTATTACTTTAACTAATACTTAAAAAATTAACTATAAAGAGCTTTTTTGTATTGTTTAAGAACGTTGTTTACTTAAGCGTGTATTATTTAGAAAGGCTGTTTAAACTTTAAAAGTGATAAATACAACAGTTAAAACAAAAAAAGTTAAAAACAAAGAGGTAAAAAGAAATCACCCTATTGGAAGATGCTCTGGCGGCCAATGTCAAGTCTGTTTTGACATTTGTGAACTAGACAGATGTAGAATACATATGAACAAGCGATACACTCCCCAAGAACGCGAAATAATCGTGTCTATTTTTTTGCGTAACAATTCGTCTGTGGTGTTGGCGCAGCGCGACTTCCGTTGCCAACTCCCCAGTCGACCGGCACCGATTGCGCCAACACTGCGCCGTTTGGCCACAAACCTTGAAGGGTATGGGACCACACGAGACGCTGCCAAGAGTAGCCGGCCCCGGAGCACCCGTTCTGCCGGGAATATCGCCGCTGTTGGCGAGGATGTCGAGTCGTCGGCAGAAACATCGACCAGACGCTGTGCTTGGAAATTAGCCATCAGCCCGTCGTCCCTAAAACGAATTTTGGTCAAAGACTTGCGTATGGTTCCCTACAATGTCCAGTTCGTGCATCAGCTGCTGCCTGTCGGCCGTTTAACGCATCGCAAACAACATTAAATGGCTTCTTTCGGTCCACCTTGTATATAGAATATATTCGTTCAACATCAGTAGATGCTACTGAAACAATTTTTTTTTCATTTTTCAATTATTGAATCTTTGACTTTGGCGAACTAACAATAAGTATTAAAATCTTAAGTTAAATAATTTATATTAATTGAGATAATGCCAGAATAAAATTTAAGTTTTCAAATTTAAGTATAAAACATTTATAAAGGTTTTATCTAAGTGCGACAGTATCCCTTCTCTTCAAACGACTGTGTCGTGCATGCTATAAGATGCTTCGAGCGAGCAGATTTGGGTGTGTTTTCAACTTATTTAAATACCTGTCCCCATAGTTTAGGACTTCACATTTATATAGTGGAACTTGTAAATCCTTGTGGATGTTGCTATTTTTAACATACCAGGGCCAAGGAGCCTACAATATAGAGGCGGAACAAGAGCCCCATAATTGTATCCCGTTATACCAAATTGAGTTGTAGCGTAGAAGTTTACAATCAAGACATAGCATAGAGCTTCTATCAATTAGCCGTTGGATTTGGGCTGTTTAAAGTTTCATTTGTATCAACTTCGCATCTATATGTGAATTCCATGTGAAGCGGCGGTCCAGGTGAATGCCGAGATATTTCGTCTCAATTCGTTGAGGCACCGTTTGGCTGTTAATAAGAATTGAGGGGCATTTTTGTTCATATATTTTAATACCCCATAAATTTTGCCATTTCTCTACTTGGGTTACGTGATGTTGCAGTTGTTTCGAGGCCTCTTAAAGGGTGGTACGAGTATCATCAGCAAATGTCGACGTGTGTGTAAAATGATTGGTAGGCATATCTGCTGTGTAAATCAAGTAAAGAATTGGACCTTATATACTCCCTTAAGGTACACCAGCCCCTATAATTTGAGAACAACTTAAGTTGCTTCCCTGTTTGATCATGAATTGCCGGTCAGTTATGTGACTCTCCAAACGGTTGAATATATTCACCGGTAAGTTCAGCTTTAGCTTGTCCAACAGGCCTTCATGAAAAACTTAATCAAAAGCTTGAGAGAGCCGTACTTAGATTCCTCAAAGGCTTTTCTTATAACCTGTACCAATTTGTGGGTTTGTTCGATGGTACTATGTTGACTCCGAAACCCAAAATGGTTATTTGCAATACAATGATTGTCATTCAACATTAGGGTCAGCTTTATCTTAGGCAATTCCTTGAACAATTTAGACAAAGTTGGTAACAGACTTATAGGCCTATAAGACTTCACTTTTGAAGGAACTTTTCAAGGCGACTTTCCATACTGGCGGGAAATGTTTGAGCCGTAATATGGTTTTAAAAGTTAATAGAATTATTCTTTTTGCTGTACAAGGCAGCTCTAAAAGCATTTTATTGCTTATTCCGTCAAAGTCAGGCGCTTTTTTTAGCATTGAGATTATTTATAGCCTCAACGACATCTAAAAGCTGGAATCGTATTTCCATTGGAAATCCAGCAACAACCAGCGGTAATTTACTCACTTCAGTGCATGTACTTGGAGTGAACAGATGCCTTAAATGACTCGCGAGCAGATCACACTTTTCTTCACAGTTCCTGTCCAAGATCCCGTCAGATTTCTTAGTGGTGGTGTTGCGATAACGGGTCTTTTAAGATATTTAGCTGATCGCCATTGTAAATAATTTGTATGAGCAGTCGAGTCTAGGCCTTCGAGGTGTTATTTAGGAGATGCCGTTCTGAAAACCTCCAGAAAATTTTTCAATTTTTTTGTAGAATCTTTTAGCTTGGCTTTAAGTTGGGGTGATCTGTGCTTTTGCCATTCTCTTCGGGCTCTTCTTTTTTTCAGATGAAAGCCCATGTGCAAGGCTGTAAAAATTCTGTTGTATTAAGGTTGATGGTAGTTAAAAGAATCGTGATCAATGGCTTTTTTAAGGCTGCATAGACAATCATCGATGTCTTCGGGAAAGTTTCCCGAGCAGTGGGTGCTGACAAACTTTTTGTATTTTAACCAATTTATTCTTTTAGACAAAAAAAAATATCACTGGTTGCAATTTGGTGAGGACTGAAAACAGTGATTATTGTGGGGGAGTGGTCTGATGATAAATCCAATGAGGCTTGAGCTTCGATAAGTTCCGCGGCTATACCTTTTGTTACGCCAAAATCGATAACGTCCGAAATTTAATTTTGATCAGTTGGCTAATATGTTGGTTGTCCTGATGAAACAACGTTAAGTCCCATTTCAGAGACGGAATCATAGAAAACACGACCTCTTGAACTAATAAGGTGAGAACTCCTAGTACGTATGGTTAGCTTTATAGTCTCCAGAAAGTATGAAACGGGGACCTAAAGATATATGAAAACTGTTGTACTGATCTTTCGTTATGGAGAATCTAAGTGGACAACAATAAACTGACGAAATAACTAGGCTGTGGAAAATTTTATAAACGCAGATATTTGTTGCTTGGACTTTGCATTGGGAGTTGCCACCTAACAATTGGTGTTTAATATTTGATTTGATTAGAATAGCCGAGCCACCACATGATCTATCTCTGGGATCCTTCGAATCGTAAAAAAAATATCTACTTATTTTGAAAGTGCTTCTAGATGTCATATTAGTGTCGAAAATCAACGTAACAGCAATGTTCGGTGTGTAAAAAAAATATTCGAGTTCGCTAAAATTGGGACCGGTTGGTTCACTTGTTAGCACTTTTTGTTGGCTGGTTAGGCTTGCTTGTGTTGGGCTGATTAGACTTTATTGCAATAGCATAAGAATCTTGATTTGTTGTTGGCTGTGCTAATAGGGGCATAGTACTAGTTGGTATATTTGACTGCTGGGTAGGGGTAGAGACTATTTTAGGCTTAAATGAGCGCCTAACTAGACCAAAAACCGGGAAACCTCTTATAGTTGGCAGTGTGGTTTTTACCGCAATTGCTGCACTTCTTCACCCTAGGATCATCTTTTGGTTTGTCGTGCAAGTGCCAAAAAAAAAACTTGTCTGCTCAATTTTATCGAAATCTCCGAAACCGTCGAAAAGTAATTAAATTATTATATTTTCTGTTAAAAAAAAACAACTTGCCTGAATATGCTATTTGGGTATAAAAAAAACCAACGGAAAGCGTATATAAGATTCGACACAGCCGCGTATAGCGCTCTTACATTTTTTCCTGTAAAACCTGTACAAATCAAACATAAAATTGAAGGGATAAAAAAATTATTTTATTTATTTTAGATTAAAAAGCTAATATTTTATTTGAAAATAATAGAGAAAAAAATTTTAATTAAGAGAGAGAGAGATAATTTTACATATAATTTTCTATTTATACTGTGTTATGTGCGCCCAACCTCAGCAAAATTGTGCTCATTAGCTGCGTCTTATTTACTATAACAAACACATACGCCATTTACAGCACAATAGCCCGGGAAGTTGCCATATCTTCTACAGCGTTCAAGACAAGGTAAATAATTTCGATTAACAAGTTCAAAAGTTGACACTTCGTTGCAGAAATCTCGTAATGTTAGCTCATTACTTATGGGGAAATTGTCATTATCGTCATAACACCCGCATTTACCATTTAAGGCACAATAACCCGGGTTGCTATATATTCTTTTACAGAAGTTATAACATTTCCAATGTTCCTGAAAGTCAGGATTTACTAATATTACACTTTTACAAATATTTCGCATGTTGACGTTCTTTTTAATTTGAACAAGTTCTTTATTTCTCAACTCCAAAGAGTCTGCATTATCAGGTTGGGATGATACATATCCGTCATAGCACACACACTTTCCATTGACAGAACAATAACCAGGAGTAAAATAATGCCTTCTACAACGATTAAGACAAACTAAATCTTTTCGATTCAGGGGATCAATAGCTGAGACACCTTCGCAAAAATCGCGAAAATTAGTTCCATAATTAGTTTCAACAGGTTCACTTGCGTTATAACAAGCGCATTTACCATTTAAGGCACAATAACCCGGATTGCTGTAACTGTTTTTACAAGCTTTATAACAACGCCTTTGCATTTTATGGTCAGGGCTTATTATTAAAACTTTTTTGCAAATAATTTTCATATTAATGTTATTGCCGAAGTTAATTGGTTCTTTAAGAATAACATCAGCAGAATTTGATTTATCGGTGGCATCATAAATAGAGTCGTCATTAAAATCACAATAAGTAGAATTAAACATATTTCTTTTGCACCATAAACCACAAGATGTATAGTTGCGAAGCGATTGAGCTACAGAATATATATCCTTGCATAAGTCTTTCGGATCAAATGACTCCGCAGCTTTGTCAGTCAAATTTCTAACATCAGCTAAAGCAGAACCATTAGCATCGTGAGCAGAACCGTCGTTGAAAGCGCAATAAGCAGGTTTGCTGCGACTCGTTTTACATATAAGACGACAAGGTTTATACATTAAAAATAGAGGGTCATCTACATACATGTTACTGCAAATATCTCGCAAAACGTTATACTTTAAACTAAAGGTATCTTGGCGTCCTGCACTTACAGTTTTTGTGTCACCAGCTGCGTCTAAAGCATTTTCGTCGATGCAAATGCAGCCGCCGTCGCCAGAACAATAACCAGACTTTTTAAATTGTTTGCAAATAGAAGCGCAAATTGAATTTTTGCCTTCCACTAGAGATTTATAAAATATATCACTAAAAAGTTCATGAGAAATAAACTCAATTTCAATTGTATTAGGTCCTTGATGTTTCACCTTAGCAGTATTGGGGTCATCGGCTGAGGACATTGAGTCATAACACACACAATCACTGTTTTTATTACAGTAACCCGTCTGCCTGAAACTTTTTTGACACAAAAATACACAAAGTGAATTATTTTGGGCCAAAGAAGTGTGTAAAAAAACATCACTGCAAATATCCCGCAAATCAAACTTTTGCTTTTTGATTCGAATGGCTTCTTCTGATCCCACATCAACATAATCATTGTCATTGGTTTTGCACACAAAATCACTAGAGTTATATATTGGATCATCAGGCGTAACTGATAATAAGTTGTCGTTGTAATTATGTTGCAAATCTAACGTATTATCACGTTTTTCACTTCCAATCTCAGCAGAAACAATTTTAAAAACCACTATTGAATCCTTAACGTCATCACAAATACATGCTTCGTCGAAAGTACAATATCCAGGCATTTTATGTTTCTTTTTGCACAAAAAAGCACAAAGCAAATCATTTCGAAGCAAAGAAGTAAAGAAACTATTATTGCCACAGATGCTTTTGGAATCTGCGGTTACAAGAGACTCTTCATTATCCCTCTCAGCAGTGCTAGTATTATTAGCTGCAGTTAAATCGTTGATGTCATAACACATACAACCACCATCATGGGAACAATAGCCACGCTTAAAGAAAAAATTGTTACACACGGAAGCACAGAGCGGATGATTGAGAAGCAGAAAATCAACCGTATTTATGTCGCCGCAAATATCTTGCCAATTGAGGGTAATTGCAACAGGTGTCTCATATTCGATATCAGCATATGATGAAAATGAATCATTAATGAATTTATCGCTGGCACTCAAAGCAGCAGATTTACCCAACATGTGAGGATTGTGAATAGGATTTTGTAAATTTTCAGTCTTCGCTACACCAATAGCTAAAGTAGCAAGGATTAGCACTACGTTCCAAAATAACTTCATTTAAAAAATCTCTTAAATCTGGAATTTGAAACGTTGAAAAGTTTAAGTCAACTTTATTCTGAAGCATATGAAAAACAAGATGCGATATTTATAGCAAAATTAATCTGGTACCGGCTTATTTGCGCTTAAGTTTGTCAATATTTAATTTACTTTCAATGTTTACCATAAAGAGATTAGTTTTATGGGTTTTTAACTTTGTTTGCCTACACGTGTATAAGCGGCGACAACTGTTTTTAAGATCAGTTTTTTATTTCTAAATTTTAACAATAAAAAATAGTAACTAAGGCAGAACAAACAAACCAAAAAAGCAATTGTAACCACCCTGCGGGAAATGAGTGCCAATTGGTCGGCGTACTCGTCCTGTTATAGGTACAAAACATGAATTGGACAAAAGTTATTGGTCGTGATCGGTTAAAGAGACACACATCAAGTAACTGGTTAAAAGGTGTCTAAAAGGTTAGGGGAAAAATAGAAATAATGGTCCCTACACATAAACATACATGTGTTTATATACATATATACACACCCACGCGTAAATACAAACAAAGTAGATTGAACAGGATCTTAAACAATTAATGCAAAATTTGCTTATATAGGATTGGCCTGTTACCCGTTCTGAGGTGTTACTTTTGAACCAATTGCCCCCTCCAACGACAACGCTATATAAAAGTGACAGGCCCTCTTCATATAAAGTGCAGAACTGGAACCAGTCCCTACCCTAAGGAACCGTTCACGTCAATAGTCTTGGACCAGTCCACTTTCACGTAGGGCACGTTCTCTGACAATTTAAATAATAACAAGTAAGTTTGCTATATCCGGAAAGATCGAATCTTTTATACCCTTCACTTTAAAAACTAAAAATTTTGAAATGCTGTTTGTTACACATTTTCCATAATCACAAACATTTTTCGCATCAGGCTTTTAATCGCAAGTTTAAATTGCAAAAATTTTATAAAGTTGGTATTAAAGTATCAGAGTACATGCCCCATGGTCCGATATAACTAAGTTTTTTTTTTCCAAAATGTGAACATTAGAATTGAAATACCTCATTTCAGGATTAATGCCCATAGCTAAATATGTATTACGTTTTCGCACTAAAGCTTCTTACAAATTTCATAAAATTGGTTCGTTTGTATGGAGGCTACCACCATTAGAGATGAGCGATATTTCTGTACCTGTGATTTGAAAATCACTGGTAACGACAATGACATAAACTGTAAAGTAACTGTTACTGCGATGTAGTTACTTTGATATGTTATGAAAACAAATATTTTTGGGATTTTCTGTGAAGTAACTATTTACTGCGATGTTGTTACTAGATATGAGCGATATTTCTGTACCTGTGATTTTGTACTTGTGACTTAAAAATCACTGGTAACCACAATGACATAAACTGTGAGGTAACTGTTACTGCGATGTTGTTACTTTGATATGTTAAGCAAACAAATATTTAATGCGATGTTGTTACCATACTTAGTTAATTTTTGCCAGCAACCTCGTTCATGCAATCTTTCGTGGAAAAAATAAATAAATAAAATTTGACCTCAACTTGTATACCCTTTACATAAGTGATGAGGGTATATATCAGTTTGTCATTCCGTTTGTAATTTCTTTATTATCCGTTTGCGACCCCATAAAGTATATATATTTTGGATCCTTATAGATCAAGAATCCGTGCATACATACATATATCCCTATATATCTCAGTAAATATAGTCCCTCTTGCGACAAAACTTGGCACGGATGCTCTTAAGATAGGGACCTAAATAAGTGGAAAATTTTTTCCCCCATTTTAGGGGAAGGGGTAGCTCAAATTGTTATGAAATTTTTGATACGGTATATCTCGAAAACTATAACAGCTTTCGACTTCAAATGTTCTAGAACACTGAAACAGTGTGTCGATGAATCTTTAGATCTTTTTCTTTTTTTTGTAAAGTCTATATTGCACTTCTTTTGAAAAGTTTTAATTATCTTGTAATGCTCGTTTTCCTTTGCTTTTTATATTGACCGAAATAACAGCTTAAAATAAATGATAAAGGGATTAAGAATTATTTTTTTTTGACCTTCAAAATGCATGCTTTTTTATGTTCAACGCCTTAGAGTATAATGTTGTTATTTATCCGTTTCAAAACATTTGCAAAATTTTGCCATCGATTTCTTAAAGCATATTTTTGCATATTTTGCATATAACAGCATATTTTTTATTAAGATCATATATATTTCTAAAACCTGTTTTAAAAGCATTATTTTTATTTTTCTCATATATAATTGAAAAAAATTAGTATAAAATCGTATAAAAACTGAGTCTTCCTTGCCACCTTTTGAAAGTTTTTGTTTTTTATTTAACTATTTATTTTAAAGAAAAACCATCCGACTTAATTCAAACCGTTAAATAAATATTACTTAAGGTTCAATTATATGTGACTTACCATAACGCCATAACCAAAACCGTTGCCATAAAAACCAAAACTCAATTGGTTTCTAAGGTTATGGTTATGGCGTATGACTTACCATCCACCTATAATCAAATACAGTGTTGCCCATAAGTTTGGTTCGAGCAGCTGTTTACTGTGGTATGGTTAAGTCACGTTTAAATGAACCTTTAACATCATTTTTCGTTTCTTTTTTATTTTTTGTATCAGAGTTCTTCTCTTGAAGGCATATCTTCTAAATTTTTGCAGCATATTTTTAATTTTATTTGATTGACTATATGATGCATATAAAGCCCTTTTCAAGAGTATGTTTTTAGTTGCTTGTTTCTGTAATGGCCAATTTCATTGTAACGGGTGTGACTATTTTGCTCTCATTTTTGCTTAAAACTCAAAATTTTGGTTTGAAGAAAGGCTATTATTTTCAAAGATGGTATGTTTTTAAGCGATTAGTAGTAAGTAGACACTGCAAGAACATAATTTCTGCTTACTGTGACACTTGAAGATTGTGACGGGTGTGACCTTGCAAATTTTAATATTAGACATTTGATTCATTATTTTTACTTTGGCTTAAAAAAAACTTTTTATAAAATGTGACGGATGTGACATATTTAACAAAAGGTAAAAAAGGAAGAGCCGATTATTCAGTATGTGATCATTTTAAGCTCTTAAGAAGTAAATAAAAATAAAATATAAACCAATTTATTTATATTTCGGAAATTTTCGTTTTCTTTTGGACTTAGTTTCATCGATTTTCTTAATAAAGAAAAAATCGGGTTTTCTCCCCTTTGGGCAGTTTTACGGGTAATTGTTCTAATCTTGGTTTTATATGGAACAAAAAACGTTTGATAAGAAAAAAAATTAAAACACAACTTATCGTGTAGACTTATATTAGATTCGGCTATTCCGAATGTAGTACTCCCAACTTGATAAAAAAATTATAGATAATTTGAATTGAGCTAGAACAACTTTTCATACATCAAAATTAATTTTCTTTTTGTTTATAAAACCTTTATCAAGCAAAAAAAAAAAAAAAAAAAAAAAAAAAAAAAAAATTAAAATAAATATCAAATAAAGAAATTAACAAAAATTGTTTTGACAAAACATGAATCTATAAGGCCTTCTTTTCTGATATTATAAAGAGGCTGCTACTAACGTATAAACGTGTTTGTATAGTATGCGCCCTGGTATAGTCATTTATACAAATGATCATATGTATTTACGTATACATTAATATACATACATATGTTTGAACACGTATAAAGTTTTGTGAAAAGTGGGTTTTTTTAAAAGAATGTCGTCGTTCTCATTTTGGCCAACCGATTTCGGTTTATCTAAATCAGTCTAGGCAACCTATACTATAACATTTGCAATTGTGTTTGTACTTCTTAGGCTCTTTTCAAGAACGTACTCTTTTGTTGCTCATTCCATATATATTGTTGTAAGCAGCAATGCCAACTAAGTGCTTTTAGCACTATTTTTGGTGCTTTTTAATGACTCAAAAAAAAAAAAAAAAAAAAAAAAAAAAAAAAGAAGCACTAAGCTGGTGCTTTCTTGATTTTTCGATAGTGCCTTTAGTGTTTTTACAAGTTTTATTAAAATTTTAAAATTTAACAGCAACTATTGTATGCAGTGACTGTTTTTGCAAGTCTCACGAATGGTTTTTTCGCCTAGAAACTCTTTATTTATCTCACAGAATATTGGTATATTTATTTAAAAGTGTATTTACCTCCCGATTAACAATTTGCTTTTAACATCTTTTAGTCAAACTTAAGAAACCGAATATGCTTAAACTCTTTTTCAAAGCGGCTGTATGACCCATTTGAAACCAAAATTTTTCTTTAGTACACATATGTTTTATATAAAAATATAAATTCGTATTGTTTTACTAAAACTGAAAATTTTATTGGTTATCAGTAGACTTTAAACAAATTCTTAAAAAAACCGCATGAATATTTTGTGCCCTGATATAATAAATTCAATAAACTTAATGAGAATTATTATAAACAACAAACCATTTTTTGTTATTCAACTGTTTTGATTTTTTTTCCCTAATCATCATGGGTAACCACTTAATGTATTATAAGGGCTACTGAAAACGAAACCTTTTCGAATTGCAACAATTTCTAAATATTGGGAAAATTAAAATCAAATTCTGAATAATGTTTGGAAATCGCTGTAAAATTGAACTTTTTAGTTTTTGCTTAAGAAAAGACTTGTGGGGGGCGCATGGTATATAGTGGAAAGAATTCAGTTTGAAACAAGGTTATTAAAATATGCAAAATTTTGTGGAGATTGATATATAAAGCTGTTTTAGCCTTAAGAAACACACGAATAACCAGTCGGATGAACGGACAGATCGACTCAGAAAATGATTCTCGGTCTACCGGTAATAGAACAAGTGGGTCTTAGACTATTCCTTTAGGGCAATATAAACATCTGCACAAATTCATAATATACCTTCCACGTTTGTAGTGTTTGTATAATAAGTTTAGTGCTTTTTTACGCTTTTCTGAATGCAAAATTACTCTTTTTTGTGCCTTTTTTGTGTATGATGTGCTTTTTGCCTCAAAAAAATTGATATCACTATTTGCGAGTGTAATTTAAACAACAAGCGATAACACAAGCAGAGTGACCGTTCGTCGATTGAAGTTGCAGGTACCGTGAAATAACTCCCAATGGAAAAAATTAAATAACTCCCAAATGAAATAACTCCCAACGAAAATGAAATAACTCCCAATCGAAAAAAATGAAATAACTCCCAACGGTAAAAATACTCCCAATGTTTGGGAGTTATTTCATAAAAGTCACAAAAAAGTGAAATAACTCCCAAATGAAATAACTCCCAACAAAAATGAAATAACCCCCAAATACAAAAAAAATAATTTTTTTATGAAATAAGTCCCAACGGAAATGAAATAACTCCCAACAATAATGAAATAACTCCCAACGAAAACGAAATAACTCCCAATTCCATAAATTAGATGTTACTAACATAAAATTATTGTCGCAGGATAAGTTAACTCTCGTGGATCGAACCGCCGGCTTCGTTACAGTATAGGACAGGCGCGTGGACTTGAGGCACCTTTTTGGTAAAATAATTTTTTTAATAAAAAGGAGTTATTTATTTAGCCGGGCTTCGGCCGTGCGCAAGGAAAAAAAACTCTAGTGCATTCGATCCGCCGGCTTCGCAGTAGCCTTCGGCCGGGCAATGGGCGGATCGAATCCACTGGAGTTTTTTTTCCTTGCGCCCGGCCGAAGGCCGGCTATATATGCCACTATTTTTTAAACCCAAAATTTTCAATTCATTGTCACCTTTTGTATCCATAAATTAGATATCACTAACGTAAAATTATTTTCTAAACAAACAAACCAAATGACTGGCGGCCTCCGCCTGGACGCAGGATAAGTAAACTCTCGTGGATCAAACCGCCAGCTTCGTTATAGCTTTAAAATAGGCGCGTAGACTTTAAGCACCTTTTTGGTTAAATAATTTTTTTAATAAAAAGGAGTTATTTAGATAGCCGGGCTTCGGCCGTGCGCAAGGAAAAAAAACTCCAGTGGATTCGATCCGCCGGCTTCGCAGTAGCCTTCGGACGGGCAATGGACTTTAAGCTCTACTGCTTTACATATAAAGCTTCGCCAAATGAAACATGAATTTTGTGACACTTCAGTTATAAAGCTGCAAATACTTCCGATGCACTACAGTTTAAAGTATATTCCCCGGCCGAAGGCTACTGCGAAGCCGGCGGATCGAATCCACTGGAGTTTTTTTTTCTTGCGGCCGGCCGAAGGCCTGCTATATACCCACGGTTTTAAAACCTCAAAACTTTTAAATAAATGTCACCTTTTATACAAGCGTGATTAAATTTTTTTAAATGCTCTGGTATATACACTTGCTTTTAGTAAAATGAAATAACTCCCAATAAAAATGAAATAACTCCCAACAAAAATGAAATAGCTCCCAATAAAAATGAAATAACAACCAATAAAAAGGAAATAACTCCCAATGTTAGAAAATGAAATAACTCCCAACACTTCGAAAAAATGAAATAACTCCCAACAAAATTTCATTGGGAGTTATTTTATTTGGGAGTTATTTCATTTTTTCATTGGGAGTTATTTCATGGTACCGAAGTTGCATTTTGCAACCTTTTTAAGCGCTTGTGACTTTTTGTGCGACTTCTGGCTGGCACCGTTTTGCCACTTTTTTAAATTTTTGCCACGAAAGTTAAACAAATTTGTATATGTATATTTTTTGAAATTAAAAATGCTGGAAAACTAATTAAAAGTTACGACCTGTAATTCAATGCTGTCAGCTTTACATTTATTAAATTCTGAACTAGAAGACTGGATTCTCGGTGATGAACTAAAGCACAAGTACAGAAACGAAGTTTCAAAAAAAAAAAATATAAAAAAATTTAAAAATATGTACTTGTGTATTATTACAATACATCCCTAGAGATAAATAACCAGTGGGTGGTTTAAAAGGGATAATAAAGTTGGTACGATCGTACTTTTTTTGGTACTTTTCACGCTTCGACAATTACGCTGTATAAATTTCTTATATTTTTTTGGATACACAAACAATGCATACGTGTTGTCAAAGCTTTCATTGTGACATACACCTTTTCTTTTGCGCTTTTCTCTCAAAATTAGAAATGTCACGCAAAGCGAGGAAGTTTTATCTGACCACCGGCTTAAAGGTTCAATTATATGTGACTTACCATATCGCCATAACCATAACCGTTGCCATAAAAACCAAAACTCAGTTGGTTTCTAAGGTTATGGTTATGGCGTAATGGTAAGTCACCTTTAATCAAATACATACAGTGTTGCCCATGAGTTTGGTTCAAACAGCTGTTTACTATGATATGGTTAAGTCACGTATAAATGAACCTTAAAAATTGAAAACGACGCGTCTGATGTGAAAGTTCCGGCAAATAAAGCTGCGCACCACCACCACGTAACTGCTTTGGCAAATACCACGTAATATATAACTCCATAGTTCCTAGGAGGAGCATAGGGCCGTAATTCCACGTTATATCCCCCTAAAATTATTTCAAATTATTTGTAAATTACATTTTAGATACAGTTACTGTAATATTTTTTTAAGTACATAAACACATATTTAATGTTTACTTGTTTTTTTTTTATTTTTTTTTAAATTTTGATACTGCACCTATTTAATTGAAGCGCAGTGTATCAAATGATTTGGTATACAAAAATAATAATATGAAGGGTATTTAACAGGGTACACGTATATCAGGTAGGAGCGGTTCTACAAAAAAAAAATAAACCGTCATAAGAATGTCAAAGACAAATAACAAAAACTCACAAAATCTTTATTCTTCTTTTGGAGCTTTTCTTACAATACTACAGTTGTTGTTTGTAAAAAAGAAAGAAAATACATAAACATAAACAAAATTTGACATTAAAATAACGAAATACCGTTACTCAGCTGTTTATCTGAGGCTACCTGATATACATACGTGTACCCTGGGTATTTAAGATTTGGCACAGCTCAATATAGCGCTCTTACTTGTTTGCTTATGCAATACCCGAAATATTCTTAAATACCTGTTTTTGAAATGTGCCTTTAAGTAAGTGCCTTTTCAGTTATAAAAAAATTTTTTCTGGATTTTTTTTAAATTTTATATAGATACTTGAGCAAAAATTAATTTTGCTAAAATTTTTTTTTGAAAAAATATTTATTTAACTGAGTATTAGCAACAATATTGCGGCGTTATAATCAAATTTGAATGTTAAACAAAAACTGGCGACACCATCTTTCGAGGGTCCAATTAACTTTTCGGAACTTTTGAGGCAAAGAAAAACCGAAAACCCGTAAAGGGCACGTTTTTCAGGCATGAAAATATGCCGTACTAATGCATATACTTTTATGAACGGTCCTATACTTCTAATATGAATATATCGTATCTACAAATATATATTTATGAATACATACAAATTGCACAATAAGGGAATAAAATATTTTTAAATTTCTTTCTTTCTATTTGATAAAGTTAATTGCCGCTATTCCTAATTAATTCCATAAACTAAACAGCTGGCACTACAGGTGGCAAACACCGCAGGTGGCGCGTCACAAGATACAACTTTTTCTAACAAAATTTAAACAGGTTTTTTTACATAAAAAACGTTTCTTTTATTACAAGGCATAAAAAGTATTTCGGTTTTTGAAATAATACAATTTAATTTACTTATAATAATAGAAAAAAATGTATCAACCCTTTCTGAGTTAATCAAACAGTTCTTTGTTTATTTTCGCTAAATAACATGCATTAACCCACACCAGGGTTGTGCCTATTAGCCCCGCTTTATTTACTATAACACACACATCGACCATTGACAACACAATACTCCGGGAATATAATATGTCTTGTACAATGCTTAAGACAGGGTAAAAAGTTTTGATTAAGATTAATAGCTGACATTTGCTTGCAAAAATCTTGTAAAGTAAAGTTATTACTAAGGGGAATATAATTAGCAGCGTCATAGCACCCGCATTTACCATTTAAGGCGCAATAACCCGGGTTGCTATATTTTCTTTTACAGTAGTCATGACAACGCCAATGCTCTTGAAAATCAGGACTTATATTCATTACTTTGCTGCAAATCATTCCCATATTAACTTTCTGCTTACGTTCCACCTGTGAAGAAACTGCATTATCAGGTTGGGATGATACATATCCGTCATAACACAAACACTTTCCATTAACAGAACAATAACCAGGAGTAAAATAATGCCTTCTACAACGATTTAGACAAACTAAATCTTTTCGATTCACGGGATCAATAGCTGAGACACCCTCGCAAAAATCTCGAAAAGTAGTCTTATTATTACTTTCAACAGGTTCACTTGCGTTATAACAAGCGCATTTACCATTTAAGGCACAATAACCCGGGTTGCTGTAACTGCTTTTACAAGCTTTATAACAACGCCTCGGCTCTTGACGATCAGGGCTTATTATTAAAACTTTTTTGCAAATAATTTTCATTCTAATGTTATTGCCGAAGTTAATTGGTTCTTTAAGAATAGCATCAGCAGAATTAGATTTATCGGTGGCATCATAAATAGAGTCGTCATTAAAATTACAATAAGAAGAATTAAACATAATTCTTTTGCACCATAAACCACAAGACGTATAGTTGCGAAGCGATTGTGCTACAGAATATATATCCTTGCATAAGTCTTTCGGATCAAATGTCTCCGCAGCTTTATCAGTAAAATTTCTGGCAGAACCATTAGCACCGTGAGCAGAACCGTCGTTAAAAGTGCAATAAGCAGGTTTGCTGTAACTGCTTTTACATAAAAGGCGACAAGGTTTATATTTTAAAAATAGAGGATCATCTACATACATGTTACTGCAAATTTCTCGCAAAACGTTATATTCTACCGTAGAAAGTTCTTGGCTTTCTATCTTAGAAGTTTTCGTGTTATCAGTTAAAGCATTGTGGTCGTTACAAACGCACTCGCTGTCGCCGTCACCAGAACGGTAACCAGGCATGTTGTAATATTGTTTGCACATCGCATCGCAAAGGAAATGTTTTCCCAACGCTAGAGAATTCATAAATATATCTCTAAAACTTTCCCGAGAATTAAACTTTAATTTCAGCATTTCAGTAGTATTGGTGTCATCAGCTGTGGGCAACGAGTTGTAGTCATAGCACACACAATCTCCGTTATTATTACAGTAACCAGTTTGTCTGTCACTTTCTTTACACAAAAACGTACAAAACGAATGATTTCGAGTCAAAGGAATGTGCAAAATAATATCACTGCAAATATCTTTAAAATTAAACTTTTTGGTTTGAACGGCCTCATCTGGTCTTATATCAACATAATGTTTGTCTTGAGTTACAGCTGAATTGTAAGCATCATAAAAAGAATCGGCAATAAATCCACGATTGTCATTTGTTTTATTTTTAGTTTTACATAAAAAACCAAAAGAATTGTTTGTTGAACCATCAGGCGTATCCGATAATATGTTGTCTTTGCAATACTGTTGCGAATCTAACGTCTTATCAATTTGGTTACGCTTTTCATGTTTAATATTAGCAGAAACGCTTTCATAAACCACGACTAAATCATTGACGCCATAACACACACATAATCCGTTAAAATTACAATAACCAGGTTGGTTGTACTTCTTTTTGCACAAAAACGCACAAAGCGAATCATTCCGAATCAGGGAAGTAGGAAACAAATTATAACTGCAGATGTTTCGCTTATTTACTATTGTATCGGATTCTTCAAAAGATCCAGTAACATTAGCTGCAGCTAAATCGTTGATGTCATAACACATACAATCACCATCATCGGAACAATTACCGGGCTTTAAGTAAAAATTGTAAAACACGGAAGCACAGAGCGAATGATTGAAAATCAGAAAATCAACCGCATTTATGTCGCCGCAAATATCTTGCCAATTCAGCTCAATTACAACAGGTGTTTTACGTTCTACAGTATCATATGATGACAACGAATCAGTAATTATTGTACCGCTGGAACTAAGAGCAGCAGATTGAACCGACATGCGAGCGTCATGAATAGGATTTTCTAAATTTTCAGGTTTTACTAGATCAATAGCTAAAGTAGCAAGGATTAGCACTACGTTCCAAAATAACTTCATTTAAATCAAAAAAAAAAAAAAAATCTCTTAAATCTGGAATTTTAAACGTTGATTAGTTTAAGTCAACTTTATTCTGAAATATCTGAAAAACAAGATGCGATATTTATAGCAGACTCACCTTGCACCTATTTATTTGCGCATAAGTTTGTTAATATTTGTTTAAGTTTCCTTCCACGTTTAGCATGAAAAGATAAGTTTATTTTGAAACTTTGTTTGCTTTAAGATGTATTGTCAGTAAAGACCCTCTTATTTCGTTTTTATACCCTTCACTTAAGCGATAAGGGTATATATAAGTTTGTCGTTCCGTTTATAATTTCTTTATTTTCCATTTGCGACCCCATAGAGTATACATATATGTATATTCTGGATCCTTATAGATAGGGAAGCCAATTTAGCGTTGTCCGTCTGTCCGTAATATGGTTGAAGCCCCGCGATGTCGCATAGACTTGTAAATTGTACTAAACTGCCAGAAATATCTGCGAGAAAATTGGTATTGAAATTCAGTAAAATCGTAAAATTTTTTATTAAAAAAAAAAGAAAACAAAGGAAAATACATGCATATGTATGCAATAATAAAAACAACAAAAACAGAATCAGTCATGGTGATATTATTCAGCCACACCCAAAACGAAAATTTTATTCACCACAGGTGGTTGTACAGCACCTGATACATTAACTCACCTTGAGATCAGTTATACTATGAGATTGAACGTATTAGTATTCATATAATAGCAATTTTTAAGCAATTGTTCATTATGCGTTTTTAACAACATCTCTCATGGATTGGCAATGGCTGAGCGAGTAGAAGCAAAGGTGATAGACATTAGGCAGCGACGGTCGACGGCTCGGTACCTAGCCGAAACAAATTAAAAAAAAAATTTTTTTTGGCTTTTTTTTAATTTTTTTTTTATTCTGATGCATTTCAATTAAATAAAAATTTAAATTTTTGATAACACACAGACATAAGCGAGCAACTACCTCTGTTTATTTCTCTAAAATTTGTGCCTGAAAACCGCTAAAACTTACCCGGAGCTGCCCCTATACGAGCGCAATGTAAGGCTGACTCCCTTTAATTTTTCCTCGCAAAAATTTTTACACCCTATCTCCGCCCCCTAACAGGGTTGCCATACAAAATTTAAAAAATTAGGGTAAAAACCCCTACAACTTCTCCGAAGTCGCCCCTAAAGGAATAAAATGTATCACAGACCCCCATTGGTTTTCCTCCCAACGGATTCCTAGAGTATACCTGCCCCCTATCTCTACGCCTTAAGGGGGTTGGCATACAAAAATTGAAAAAATAGGGCAAAAACCGCGACAAATTCTACGGAGTCGCCCCTAGAGGAATAAAATGTATCACAGACCCCCATTGGTTTTCCTCCCAACGGATTCCTAGAGTATACCTGCCCCCTATCTCTACGCCTTAAGGGGGTTGGCATACAAAATTTGAAAAAATAGGGCAAAAACCGCGACAAATTCTCCGGAGTCACCCTTTAAAGAATAAAATGTATCACAGACCATCATTAATTTTTCCTCCCAAACACATTCCTACACACAAAGAATAATCTAAGTAAACTTTACTTAAATCCAAAGTACGGTGAGTAGGGGTTTTCTTAAACCAAGTACGAAATTTCTTACTTAAAGTACGGTTTTTTTAGTACGAATTTCTTACTTTTAGCCTCAATTAATCCAAAAAAGGATTGATTTAGGTTCGGAACCGTACTTGATGTAAGCCAAAAGAAGATTCATTTAAGCCGTAAACGGGATAATTTCGAAAATTAAATGTCAATTTTTTGACTTATGGAGCTTTATTAAAGAAGAAAAGTTTTATATTTAATTTTTTTTACAGATACTTAAAAATTTAATTTAAAAATTTTATTTTTGTACTTACCGTAGCTGATATTCAAACCAGGAATTTTTTGCCCAGCAGCACAAGCGCGCTACCTCTAGGCCACCGAGACACTTTGTGTTTTTAAATGTAAAATAATATATTAAAACAACAAGTTTTTTTTCTGCTTGATTTGTTGAAGCAATCCGAATAGGTTTGATTTAAGAAAATGTAAGTACGAATCGTTCTTAAAAATTTCAAGAAAGATTTTGGATAAATTCAAGAAAAAAATTCTTGATTTTAGAAAGTGGCTTTTCTTTCTTTGTAGAACATACTAACCTCCTATCACCATCACCCAAGGGGGTTGCCATAAAAAATTTAAAAAAATTTTAGTAAAAGTCCATACAAAATTTTAAGAAAATTAGGTAAAACCTGCAGCTTCCCGCATAAAGTATATGTATTCTGAATCCTTTAAGATATGGCAGTCGATATAGACATGTCCGTCTGGATGTCTGTCCGTCTGTTGAAATCAAGTTTCCGGACCGAAATCAAGTCGGGTTGTAAGTGTTTTGGTGTCAAACTATCAGAAATATTCATAGGCAGAACTCTATATAAATTCAGCATGGTCGGTTTATGGCGGAACGAGATAAAGACAAAACAACGCGATTTTCCAACCTTTTTTGGAATATAATCCATGCATACAGATATCTTAGAAAATATAGCCAGTTTTGTCACAAAATTTCCCATTTATACATTAAAGGCAGCGGTTAGAAATGGGATTTGTTTTGATAGGAGCAGTGAACGTGGTATTCCCCCTATAACTGTAAAATTTTTGTGAAATGTATTATGTTTTCAACGTGGGAAACTACAGCAGCTATCGACAAAAAACCTGCAACAAAGTAGTTCCAAAATATTTCGGAAACTCCTAAAACTATCCTCCCAAAAAAAAAAATGTTTAATAGGAAGTATCATCGCAAATACAAACGTTAAAGTTTTGCGAAGTTTTCTATTTCCAAAACTAGGGCAGCTATCGATTCCAAACCCGGCACAAAGTAATTTTATTGGAATATTTACGGTTTGGAAACAACTTGGCTAAATCAGATGGCTGGGTATACAAAAAGACCCAATGAATAAGATTCGACAAAGCCGAATATAACGC
The DNA here is from genome assembly GCA_963583895.1 of Melanophora roralis. Taxonomy (NCBI): domain Eukaryota; kingdom Metazoa; phylum Arthropoda; class Insecta; order Diptera; family Rhinophoridae; genus Melanophora; species Melanophora roralis. The sequence goes on along the minus strand of OY757191.1, from coordinate 61,179,898 downwards.
TCGTACTTGTTTTTCATTTTATTTATTGTTTATTGTTATTGTATTGTCGCATATATTTGAACAAGTGTTTTCTTGACAAATACACGTTTCATATTTTTTGTTATTGAATCTTGGCCTTAGCGAACTAACAAAAGGTATTCAAATCTTAAAACTAAATAACTCATATTAGTTTAGCCAATGCCAGACTAAAACTTAAGTTCGCGAATTAAATAAAAAAACAATCCTCATGACGTTATTTGAGGGAAACAGACGAGTGTTTCCCCTATGCTGCAAGATGTTTCGAACGAGCGGATTTGGATGTGTTTCCGGCTTAAAGACATACTTGTCCCCAAAGTTTATGATTTCGCATTTAACTAGTGGACCCTGTTGACCCTTGTGGATGTTCTTGCTTTAAATATGCCAAGGAGCATCAGTTGTCATTCTTAAACTTTTATTTAGACGCCGTTGAATTTTCTCTATGTTGAAAGGGGAAACAGTGCCCCATGATTGTATCCCGTAGCACCAAATTGGTTTCAAAATTAAGTTATAGAGCAGAAGTTTACAATCAAAACGTAGCATAGTTTTCAGCGATTATCCAATGAATTTGAACAGTTTTAAGTTCAATTTGTGTAGCTTCGCATTTTAATGTGACTTTCATATGAAGCGGCGATCCAGGTGAATGCCAGGATAGTTCGTCTTTAATTGTTGTTAATAAGGATAAGAGAGCATGTTTCTTTGTGTAAAATAAAAGTCTAGTGTATATTTTTTTTTTTGTTTCTGTATTTTTATTCCCCATAACTTTGCCCATTTCTCTATTTGGTTCACGTTTGTTAGAGACCTCATTATGGTCTTTCTGAGTAATAAGAAAAGCGTGTAGACAGTTTGCGTGCATGACTCCTGTGCAAAGCAAGTACAGAAATGGGTCTAAGCTACTCTTTTCAAATACGCCAGCCCCTTTTGGTTGAGGGAAACTTAAGGAGTTTCCATTATTGATCATAAATTGTCGACAAGTTTAGCTTTAGTTTGGTTAATTGACCTCAAATTAACCATCTCTACTGAGGCAACTTTCCATTTTGGCGGAAAATGTTCAAGCTGTAATCTGGCATTTAAATTAAAAAGAATTATTCTTTTTGATATGCCATGTAGCTCTTATAACATTGTTTTTGCTTATTTTTTTAAAGCCTCTAGCTTTTTTAATGTTTAAGCTATTGATAGACTCTACAACATCTAAAAATTAAAAACGCTGCAACAGGCTGTAATTCACTCATGTCAATACATGCATTAGAAGTGAACACGTTATTTAAATACCTTGAAAGTAGATTACATTTTTCTTTAGATTACGCAGTGGTGGTTTTACGGTAACCGATGATCACCATAGAGAATATCCTCTTCTAAATCTTCTTTAAGTGATGGCATTCTGTATACCTTCAGAAAGTTTCTGGGTCTGTATATCTTTCAGCTTAGTTTTAACCTCTGGGACAAATAAGGCAGGACTTTTAAGAAAGAAGTTAGGAAATCTTTTTGTCCCACTACTATCTGTTTCAATCGGTGGAGAATGTTTTAACACCGCTCTTTCTCTCACTGCAGAACAGGGTATCCAAAATTTAAGAATTTTTTTATGTGCGGTCTTCATATGTTTTAAAAATAAGAAAAATTTCTAAGATTTCCGAATGATATTCAAAGGGTCAACCCAATTGAAATTTATTTTTAGGCGTTGCTGTAGGTTAAGTTTGTCTATGTGCATTTAACCGATTAATCTTACGCCAAGTCATCTGTAAACTTCAACCGAAAAACCTCATGAATATTTTCTGCCTTTATAACGCGTGATCCATTTCGAGATTCCCTACTTTTTTTTAAGAAAAAAACACAGAAAATTCAAACTTAATGAGGAACGTTTATTATCATTTCAAAGAACATTCTTTGGCATTTATTTTTTGAAGATTTTGTCTATCAAATGTTGGCCATTGCTACGCTGCAGATGGTCCATCCATTGCGTCCAATTCTCGATGACTCGTTTGAGCATTTCGACTGGTAACTGGCGGATGATACGCGTGATGTTTTTTTTCCAAGGCCTGAATCGAATCTGGTTTGTCCGCATAAACTTTAGACTTTACATATCCCCACCGGCAAAAGGCTAACGGTGTGATATCACACGATCTTGTAGCCAATCGACCGGCCCAAAACCTGAAATTATGAACCCACCGAAGTGCTCTCTCAATAAATCCATTTAATGTTGCGATGTGTGGGAAGTGGCGCCTTCTTGCTAAAGGCAAATGTCGCCGAGATCACGAGCTTGAATTTAAGGCTTCAACTAGTCGGTTATCATGGCACGATAAATATGGACCGATGATTCCACCAGTTCACAAACCACACCAAACCGTTGTTTTTTATGGATGAAGTGGCAGTTATTGAATCTCTTCAGGTTTCTCTTCGTCCCAAATGTGGAAATTTTGTTTGCTTACATACCTATTAAGCCAGAAATGGGCCTCATCGCTCAACAAAGTTTGCCTCAAAAACGTCGGATCTTCTTGGAACTTTTCAAGAGCCCATAGAGCGAAGCGATGTCGATTGGGAAGGTCGAGCGTCTTCAGTTGTTGCACAAGCTGTATTTTGTACGCTATCAATTTAAGATCTTGACGTAAAATGCGCCAAGTCGTTCCATACGTCAGTCCGAGTTGCCGCAAACGGCGCCAAATCTCTCTCTCCACGGTCTTCGTGTACACTCTCAGCTACGGCCGCCATATTTTCTTCACAGCATACTGGACGTGGTCTATTCTGTCCAATATTATCCAATAATGAAAGCAGGGTCTCAAAATGGGTGATAGTGTTGCGAATAGTACGCTCAATAAGCCGATTTTGTTGACCAAAAGTTGAGCGAAGAGCACGAAACACATTCCTCGCAGAACGTGAATTTTCGTAATAAAGTTAAACGATTTGTAAACGTTATTCAGGCGTAGTAAGCCTTTTTATTATGAAAGGCCAAACATTACTGAACAAAAATAATATGGCAGCATGACACAACCCACACGTGATCTGTCGAAAAAAGGCTTCTGAAAAAAAGTATCTCTACATGACTTACGCTTTATAGTAACTTGAATACTTGAATAGCTTAATCGTAAAGTTTGACATTTTCTAGGTTATACGTACTGAAAACGTTTTGACATACAAGCGCTATTTGTGTTGTTTACAGTAATTTAAAAGATTCAACTCGGCCCAAAAATTGAATTAAGCCGTAAACATCGTGGGATAATTTTTTACAACTTCTGACGTGGGTTAACTTAGCAACAGTGCATGGATGAACTCAATTCTATTTTTGGCGATGAAGCTCCATCAAGGACTAGTGTTTATCGATGGTTTGGTGAGTTCAATCGTGGTCGTAGTTCACTCCAAGACGAATTTCTTGAAGGTTGTCCAAAATCAGTGTTTGTTCCGAAAACCATTGATGATGTTCGTGAGCTGATATTGAAAGATCTTCAAGTGACCTATCGTGGGATTAAGACAGCCTTAGACATTAGTGGGACCAGCATAAACATTTTACTGTCAAAAAAATTTTTTCGCGTTGTATACCACACAATTTGTCAATCGCCCAAAAAAAAGCTCGTGTCGATTAGTCGAAAGAAATGCTCGTAAAATACGTGTATGATATCATGACAGGTGATGAATCGTGGATTTACGCGTATAAGCCCGAAAGTAAACAGCAGTCGATTGCATGGGTGTTTCAAGATGAGTCAAATCCCACAAATGTTTTTGCGCACGAAGCACTTCTAAGCAATTGGTCGACAACCATCTGTTTGCCAGTTGTCTTTCAAAAAATCAGGAAAACCAACCGCCGAAGATGGGTCACTCTCCACCCTAACAATGCGAGCTCTCACACATTGGCTCAAACAACTGCATTTTTAAGCACCCAAAACATCCATTTGATGAGTCATCCGCCGTATAGTCCTGACTTGGCACTGAATGACTTCTTTTGATTCCCGTACGTAAAAAACAAGCCTAGAGGTTAACGTTTTTCGACACCTGAAGAAGCGGTTGCTGTATTTAGAATGCATGTTTTGGAGATCCCTCAATCAGAGTGGTAAAATTCCTTTGACTATTGGTTCGAACGCATGCAAAAGTGTATAGATCTTCATGGGAAATATTTTTAAAAACAATAAAGTGGTTTGCGATAATTAGTCCTTTTACATTAGTACACCAAATAAGAAATCAGTACAAATGGTCACCCTACTCTCAGCCCAGTTTTGTTTAATGTCTGGGTTTTTCATCTAGTTTTGGTACGTTTCTTTTATTCATTTATATTTTATTATTTTAAAGTTTTTTTAGACGAATTAAAGTTTTTTATTCAACGCCCTTTAAAGTTTAAAACAGTTGCTGTCAATGAAACACGTGTAAGCAAACAAAGTTCTTAGGACAATAGAACGCAAAGTTAGTCAAGGAAAAACTTTTAAAAAACTCTAAACTCAATTTAAAAAATATGAAGTAAATTTGCTATAAATACCGCATGTTCTTCTTATGTTTTTTTATAAATAAGTTGTCCTAAATTAAAAACGGGTAAAGTTTCAGAATTTATTTTGAAAATGAAGTTCTTTTGGGCAGCGTTGCTGCTACTAGCTGCTTCACATATTGCTTTAGGAAAAACTGACAATTTAAGCAAAGTCACTGATCATGGCCGAGGCTTTAATGATGCTGAACACAAAGAACCGGTTCCTGTTGAAAAGCTTGAGTGGCGTGATATATGCAGCGACATATATTCGTTTAGTCCTTTGCTTCGTAATCATTCGCTCTGTGTTTCCGTTTGTAACGATTTTTACATTAAACCTGGTTATTGTTCTGATGATGGTGATTGTGTGTGCTATGACGTCAACGACAACGCTGTAGAACAAGATACTGACATTGCTGGGAATGAGAATAAAGAACCTGTTGTAACAGTGGTTTCCAAAAACATTTGTAGTAATAATCGATCCTTTACTCCTTTGCTTCGAAATGATTCACTTTGCGTGTTTTTGTGTAAAGAGAAACACAAAGCACCTGGTTTTTGCGCTAACAATGACGGGTGTGTGTGTAGGAAGTCCAAAGATGCAATCATAGCTGATGGAAGTGACTATATTGATGTCGGGCGTGAAAATCCGAATAAAATTAAAAAAAAATTTGACTTAAAAGATATGTGCAGTAACATGTACGTTGATGATCCTTTGTTTTTAAATTACAAGCCATGCCGGCTTTTATGTAAAATGAGTCGCAATAAACCTGCTTATTGCGATTTAAACGGCGACTCTGTTCAAACCGCTAACAATTCGGCTCTAGCTGATGTCCGTGATTATACTGCTGAAATTGATGATGATGTATTTGATCCGAAAAGCATTTGCAGTGGTATATTTTCTGTAATTTTACCGCTTCGAAATTATACGCCTTGTGGTTTATGGTGTAAAAGAAATTGGTTTCAATCTAGTTATTGTGATTTTAATGACAACTCTGTTTACGATGTAAACTATCCAGTAGTAGCGAATGATTTAAGCTCTGCTAAACTTGGAAGTCAAGAGATGGTTCCCACCACCGGAAATGAGATTGATTTGTTAGGCATATGCCGAAGTATACTAGAGATTACTCTTTTGGATCAGAATCATTTACTTTGTTATTACAACTGTAGAAGAAAGTTTAGCAATCCCGGCTATTGCGCTCTCAACAGCAAATGCATGTGTTTTAACGCCAGTAAACCTGCTACTCCAATTAAGACGCAAATTGATTTGAAAAACTTTTGCACTGACATATTAGCGATTGATCCTTTAAATCGAAATGATCAGACTTGCCTTAACAGTTGTAAAAAAGATTATAGTATTCCTGGTTATTGCATCGTCAACGGCAAGTGTTTGTGTTATGACGCTTCAGTGATAGTTATTGATAGTAATTCTACTGAGATTAAACCTAAACCAACGGCTCAAATTGTTGTAAAAAATATTTCCATTTTGAAAAATGTCTGCTATCAGATACCAGTACCATTCGTTCCATTTACACGAAATCATTTTCATTGTGATTACCTTTGCAAAACCATGAAACGTAAACCCGGTTATTGTACCATTTATGGTGATTGTGTGTGCAAGCACGTGAACGGTTTAGCCCTTGAAAAAACAATTAATTTTGCTCAGATAAGTCGTAAAAACCTTGTCCATAATCAAGAAAACATTGATTTGGGGAATATTTGCAGCAGTATAATAAGAATAACCCCTATGCATCCAAATCATGTACTTTGCTATGACAATTGTAAAAGAAATTATACAACCCCTGGTTATTGCGCTCTGAACGACAAATGCGCTTGTTATGATGCTAGTGAAGCTGTTTTTCCAGCTAAAGAGAAAATTAATTTGCAAAGCTTTTGCAATAATATATTGAAAATTGATCCTTCAAGTGTTAACGATTTGACTTGTTTTAATCGTTGTAAAAAGTATTCCGCCGCTTTCGGTTATTGTTCTATCAATGGCAAGTGTCTATGTTATGGCAAACCTGTCCCAAATCGTAAATAAATTTCTTGTCGAGAAGTTAATTGGGTTGTGAAGAAGACTCTTCCTTTAAAAAAAAAACAATAATTGCTAGTGGAAAGGAATTGACATTGAATTTAAAAAGTTTAAATTTTATTTCTTTTTTTACAGGGTAATACTTAATTAAGAATGTTTTAAGATAAAGAGAATATAAATAATTTAAAAATTAAGTAAAACTAAAATTGTTTACAGAGAAACTTAATTACGTTTATTGAATTGGAGTTAATTTCTTAACAAAATATAATAGTTTAACGAAAACTTTTGCATTTTCATTATTGATCTTTAAGAAACCATTAAACATCGACCTAGTTATCGTACGGCAGTTATGTGTGTAGAAACGCCTGCCCTAAATAATCAAACTAAATATTGAAACAGAACTCGGCCAAAACTTTTTTTGTCATACAATTAAAATTAAAATCACGCTGCTGAATGCAGTTATAAAATATAATTAATTTTTTTCTGAAATAGATTTTGCTTATGTTCTCAAACAAAAAAAATCTTTCAGCAATATTGCCACACTTTTATTCATTTTGTAAACATAACCAAAAGTTTTGAAATAGAAAAATAAGAAAAAAAGAAAATAAAAAAAAACATTTAAAAATGAAACTAAATTGAATAAAAATTGGAGAAGTTAAATGTGAGTTCGTAAAGTTGCGGCCGACGTTACAATTATGGGCTGTTTTTGTTGTTTTGAAGCTTAACGGAGTTGTGCTGAAACTAGCGGAAAGGCCAGGTATCTGCGTATCGTCGTGAATGTCACGTTATCTTGGCGGGAGAATCCAGAGGAGAGGGTTTAGGAAGGCTCTCAATGCCTATTATGCTTGCAGGAACTCCATAGGTAAAAACTGGGAGTTGCAGCCGGCTATGGTGAACTGGATTTACACATCGGTTGTAATACAATTTCTTACATACGTTAGCCTCGTATGGTGTAGAGCCCTAGAGATGGGCAAAATATGGAAGCTCTTGTCAAAGGCCCAGAGATGGGATGTACTAGGCATTACAGGGGCAATGAAAAGTACACCACATGCAGCGCTAGATATCAATCTACATCTTCTCATCATGGATTTCGTTGTTGGAATAGCGGCAAGGAGCTGGCTTAGGCTCAGTGAGCTAGTTATGCTTAGGGCAGGTTCAGATGGACATGTGGGCATTTCAGGAAAGGTCGGGGATGATCGACTCCTGCGGCGGTCAAGCTTGACAGACTATATGGTAGCAAAATTTGACTTTGAATCTCGCCCCAGGTAGTATTTCCGAAAAGGGGGACATGGAAGGGGAGCGAGAGTCTGTATGAGGGGTGTGCAGTCTTCACTGATGGATCGACGATGAAGGCGGGCGCCGGGGCACCTGTCTTTATAATGGACTCAGGAGTAAAGATGTCATACATACTTTCGGACAAGTAAAGCGTTTTCGTGGCTAAAATTCTAATGGTGATGAGGGCCGCGGAATAGATAGGGGAGGACGCGGATGGAAGAGGGGACGTGACAATCTACGCTGATAGTCAGGGCGCGCTTAAGGCTCTAGAGGGACGTTATGTCATGTCTAGACTTGTGAACGACTGACAACGTGCTGTAAGGGCGATTATGGCGAAACGCAGGGTTAGGCTCCGCTGGATTTTGGGTCATGGTGATGTTTCGGGTAATGAGACTGCCGATGAACTGGTAAGAAGGGAATCACCCCAAGATGTTGGTTTTTTTTGTGAGCCGGTAAGGCCACCATTGGGTTTCTATTATGGGCTGATAGGAACTTGGGTAATGGAAAAGTTGGGGCCGAACCTGGTGGGACAAGGCTGGTTGCGGGATCTCCAGACTTTTGTGGTCCAGGCTGGACAAGGTGGACACTGACCTGCTCCTTAAAAAGAGCAGGGGAGTTCTGAGGTGCATTATTGGAACTTTTACAGACCACTACGATGTGAGATATATGACGAGAAAATTGAATAGGAATTCTCCAGATTTCTGCAGGTTATGCGGGGATGAGGGGAAGGTAGAGACAGTAGAACACCTTGTCTGCCACTGCTCTAGGCTGCAGGTCCGCTGACAGAGGTGGTTGGGAGAGTGGTTTCTATATGGACTAAGGTCTTTTGAATTATTGCGGACAGCATTCTGATTTCTTTTACCCATTTCTACCTAGAAAATTCTGTCTTTCCAATTTCTCTTTTTGACTTTACAAAAGATAAAAGTATTTATTTCGGATGATCGCCATTACATGTATCAACAGTATATCGCTCTTTTCGATTTATATTCTTTACTTGCGCGGTCCTTAAAAAAAAATTGTGTATTTGGGTTGGCAATTTATAATAATTACTAGTCGAGTACCAAGTATCCTAATTTTCTTTGGTGAAATTACCTGTTTATAGTTTGTCCTATGTTTGACAGCCCATGTGGGTCATTAGCCGAACTAAAAATATACTTCCAAGTACTTCGGCCTTCTGCGCTTCTTCCTCAATTACTTACGTTAAGCTTGGAAAAGGTTTCTTGGACTTGGCCTTTCCAACGGAGTTTCTGTCGTTCCCTTTTGCATCTTTTCTCGAGATTTTATTCAAACACCTTTTTAGCTTGCGCATCTATTCATTCGCACATGTCCGAGTCAGCGCAATCTTTGGATTTTTACGCGCTTCACTACATCGATGTCGGCATATAGCTCAAACCGCTCTTCGTTTGTACGATACCGGCATTTTCTGCATACGTAGATTGGTCTATATATTTTACGAGTTATTTTTCACTAAAACACTCCAAGACCACCATCAGCTTAAGCAAGTGCCAGTGCTTCCGCAAGGTATAGCAATACAGGTAAAAAAAGTGTCTTTTACAGTGTGAGCTTTGTCTGCCCAGAAAGGTAACTATTCCTAAATTGTTTTCTTATCCTAAAATAACATCTATTGCCAAGTATAATTCTTAGCTTTATTTTTAAACTGACGCCATTCGTTTCAGTTATGGTGGTTCCAAAGAAAACGAATCGAAGTTGAATTTACCAACGTTCAATTATGTTCTATTCGTTGGAGCCATCAACTTAGTCTTGTATTCATTTACAGATTTTTGCCGATTCTTTTTTTTTACATTAGTAAAGGCAGCAATGACATTTTGCAATGTTCGTCCCATGATGCTGATATCGTCGGCATAAGCAAGCAGCATGGAGCTCTTGACGAAAATTGTACCGGTCCCAGGACAGGCTGCCATCTTGCCAGAGACCTGCGCCGATCGGCTGAAAGCCGGCCGACCCAAGCCGCCGATAAGTTTGTGATAGCCGTTGCCGCCGATATTTTCTCGGCGTTTTGTCGGCTGAAAAATAGCCGCCGCTCGAACATTTTTCAAACTTTTTTAATGTTGCTTGTTGCGTTTAAAAACACTAAATAATGAAACAAACAGAGATTTTTAATGCACTTTAAACTAATATGTTAATAAAACTTTTAATCTGACTATCTGCCATTAACATTTTCATCGTTATTTCCAGTATTTTTTGCATATACTTCCAATTGGTGGAATCCTATAGAATAAAATTATTTTAAAAACAATTTGTTTCGGCTTTATATTAGTGCCATACGTCAGAGTTGCATAAGGAGTGCCGTCTGTCTTGGAATTGACAGCAGTTTTTATAAGTTTTCGTTTAAAACTAAATAAATAATGTTTAATTAACTATCTCCCTTGCTGACTAAAGTCCTCGGCGCAGGTCTCTGCATCTTGTTTAAAGCCACGTTTTCGGGGGTAAAAGGTTCAGAAAGATCTTCTCCGAACAGACGATTTTGTATCCGTTAAAGTCATTTTGCACAATCTAATCAGCTATGAAGGTACGCCGAATTCGGACACCTTCCTACGAATCGGACTATCGAATTCGACCTTGTAATCGATGGTATCTGTCGAACTGTCTCTAAATGGTTTTCTTCAAGATTTGACGTAGTGTGAATATCTGGCTGGTTGTGTATTTACCAGGTATAAAGACGCATTGATAAGGGCCGATTATTTTGTCGACTTTTCTTTTTTATTTTTCCCAAAGTGTACGTTAAAGTATCTTGTACGCAATGGGAAGGAGACAAATGCCTCTATAATTGACACAGATAGTCTTATTTCCTTTTATATGATTGGGGCATGGCACACTGAGGTTCCATTCATCGGGCAATGGTTCCTTCAGCCAAATCTTGCAGATAAGTTAATGCATGCTCTTTAACAACGTATCGCTTCCGGTCTTAAACAGCTCCCCCGGGAAGTCATCGGTTGCTGTCGGTCTATTATTTTACCTCTTCTTGGCTCAGAAGTAAGCACTATACACTGTCTTTGATTTTTAAGAAGGGAGTTTTTCCACCGCCGCTGGCTTTCGATCTTACAATATATAATAGTGTTCCCTCCAGATTTTTAAATTCTGCTGTCCTTATCCGACACCAGATTGCCTTGTTGGGGGAGATGCATTTACCATAGCCCTCATTCGGTTGTTTCACAGGTAGACAAAACTTTTTAGTATCGTTTCAACTGCTGTACATCTCGATTTTCTTACACTCACGTGTTCCCATTTCTCTCTTCTTTCGTCGGAAAAAACGTTTCTCCTCCTTCCTTTTCTCCCAATACCTCTCCCGCGTACTTCGCGTGGCTGCCGTGTGCAAAGTTGCCTTGTATGCTGCATTTTTTTCTGCAGTTGTTTTGCGATACTCTTCGTCATACCATCGGTTTCTTTTGGGAGACTTTTTGTAGCCAAGCAAAGTCTTAGAAGCACTTTCCGTGGAGTGGGCAAAATTCTGCCAATGGGCGCATATATCGGAACAAGAGACGCTCTCTGGGAGCAGATGGGTTAATCGAGTGGGTATTTTGTTGTTCTCTTCGCGTCTGTATAATAAAGTCGGGCCTGAACAGCTACAACTTAATTGCTTTTTTCCGAAATTTTGTGGCGTATTTTGCGAACTATTTTATTTTCCATATTTTGATTCGTTTTAAATAGATTTTCTAATTCATTTTTATATAAATAATTTTGTATTGAAATAAAATTGTAAAAAGTTATTTTTCTGAGCACTAGCCAGGTGAAATGCATTTTCGAAACCCGCTACGGTTTCCTGTCAGCATTCTTTTAAGCTTATTGCCATCTGATCGAAATGTCTGGTAAAAACATAATCAGGAATATTCATAAACAATTTTGAAATTTAAAAACTTTGAATTCTTGCTCATGTAGTTAAAAGAAGAATTGTTGCCGTAAAATGATAAAATTAGAAAAAAATTCTAATATAGAAAATATAAAAAAAACATACGACTTCCAAGGATGTTTTTAAGCGATTAATAGTAACAGGACACCGCAAAAAAATATTTTTGCCCACAATGATCACTTTAAGACTGTGAGGGGTTGGACATTTCAAACTTGAATTGAGCAGTGCTTAACAACTGGTTGGCAAATCTTTAAATTGTTTAATATGTAGCTAAAAAAAGTGGTCAGTGGGAATTGGATATAAAAGTGACGATTTAATACTTCTATGTAATGAATTTAAACATATTAAGTATTAAGCTCAGTATTCCAATTTAGTTATGAGCAAGGCCATAACATTTAAAATTATTGCACTGAAATATCATTTAGTCATTTTCAAATCCAAATTTAAGAGCTATTGAATTCTTTGATTACCCTGTATTATTTAAATACTTTCACATAAAATTCTATAATATAATTTTATAATTTTTTAGTTATAAAAATATGTATTTAATTGTTAACTAACAATTTAACTTAATTTCTATTTTTTTTTCTTTTTTTTAGGTAAGCGACAATCTTTAATAATTTAGAGGTAAATAAAACTAATAACTTCTCTTCAATCATGCTTTTAAAAATAATATTTATACATCGATATATTAAATAAAGACATACACAAAATATATGAGCTTTACCCGGCCCGCTTTGGTTGACCCTACTTAGAGGCGGTTTTATACGAGATGTCTTTTACACATGAATTTTCACTTTTGAAATCCACATGTAATTGCGTATGTCTGTCAAAATTATCATTTTACGGATGGTTTATAATTTTTGCTTGCACACGTACGTATGTAATTACATCTGACATAACCTCTAAACCAAAATAAACAACGTACTTTTCCTCGTTGTTGTTCTAAAAACAGCTGATGGTACATGCTTTGTCAGATGAAAATAGAACGCGCTATAAATAAAAACTTTTTATATGACTTTTACATACATATGTGTTTCACACAAGCAATGTTTTCACACGTTTACACGACATGTATCAATTTTGCGGTGAAACATTTGACAGGTCATATGTAAAATACATCTCCTATAAAACCATCTTAACTGCTTATAAAACTTAAGTAATATGCATATTAAACCTTTTGAAAAAATTCAACTTACATAAAAATAACGTTTGCGAAGATAGTCATCATAATTAATTGTTAAAGATTTTCGATTGCATGAAAATGCTACAGATTGAAGATCAAGGATGCCACACTTAATAAAAGACAATTTTGAGCTTAAATCAAAGTAGTTCATGGGAAATTTAACAATCATAGTTGCGGTAATGTTTTACGGCCGTATGCTAAAAAAGTTAACAAAACTTTATAAATCGTTGTTAAGCTAAATCCCTTAAAGTTGTATTCTAAAATGAATTACTGCTGAAAGTAACTTTGTAAACTTTTAGTTTTTTAAAGGTTCATTTATACGTGATATAACTATACCACAGTAAACAGCTGTTCGAACCAAACTTATGGGCAACACTGTATTTGATTATTATGTGACTTACGATTACGCCATAACCATAACCTTAGAAACCAATTGAGTTTTCGCTTTTATGGCAACGGTTATGGTTATGGCGTTATGGTAAGTCACATATAATTGAACCTTAAAGTGGGAATGTGCTTACTTTAAACCTATGTTAAGGTGACTTCTTTATTTTTTGTATTTTACGCAATAACCAATTAACACTCTTAAATTTGAAAATAATTACAATGATGCTGTAGTTGTGCCAAAAAATTAGAAAAGGTTTACCTTAAAAAAGAAAAAATTCTTACTTTTTTATGCATTTAAAAACTTAAAGATTTTTATTTTATTTTTAATGTATTTTTTTTTGTAACTGACTTTTCAGTTCTAAAAGGTTTTGTAATAGGGGTAATATGATTTTGAAGTTAGGTTTCGGCCATTTGTAATTTGTCATTATCTGCCATTTATTTTTCATTGCATTCAGTAGTGTTTCCAATTTTATCATGAACAAATTAACGCAAGAACAACGTTTACAAATTATTCAGTCTTATTATCAAAATAATCATTCTCCAACTGCAACTTTTCGTGTTGCATGTTACAGATATTTTGGCTCGGCCAAGAGAATGTCAGGATAGATTGTACAAAGTAAGGCCCGTAATAAAACAGGTGTGTCGTCGGCTACACCAATTGCCTCTGGAGGAAAATATTTACATCGACGAGCGAGTAATTCAAGTTAAAAGAAAATCTACTAGTCTGCAGTATATTAAGGGGAAACCATACCCATTGGGTATGCGAAAAAAAGTGGCATTCCTTATGATTTTACTGGCTAACAAGGCTTTACAACACCACTAAGCCAAATATTGGTCAAGACTGTAGGAAGTGGATCAGCAGTTGTACTGGAATTTATAAAGCGTATTCCAATGCTTTCTCAGGGTCATAAGTTATATTTTGATAACTAGTTTCCATCATACTAATTATTTGAAATTCTTTTGGATAGAGGTGTTTACCCAACAATAACTGTTCGCAGCAATCGATTCAGCAACCCATCTTTGCCGGATCAAAAAGTTTTAAGTTAACGTGGACGAGTTTCTGTTTCAGAATGTTACAGTAAAAAGGGAAAAGTGATATTTACAAAGTTATTTTAAAATCCTTCTAAAAAACTTACTAGTTTATAAGTTTGTTTTATAAAATTTCAAGGTGTTTCGACAACAAAGTAGTATACCTGACTTCGAACTTTGTGGGAGTTGGTTTAACGGACATGGCAAAGTGGTGGGACAAAAAAAACCTTAAAATATGTAGAAGTAAATCGTCCCGAAGTTATGCGCTTGTACAACATAAATATGGGTGGAGTGGACCTGCTATAATCAAATGCAGCAGTAATATCGGATCAACATTCGCACTTCGAAATGGATCGTGCGAGTAATAATGTGGAATTAGCACTCACCGCATCGTGGATGGAATACAAAAAATTAAACAGATATCTTTGCGTAAAACGCGGAAGTAACTGTTTTGTCAGCAATCACACACAACTTATTTATTTCTACATACATATTTTCAATTCAATTGCACTTATTTTTTAAATTTATTTATAAGGATTAAGTTCACTGGGTAACATTGTCCAATATATTGGATAGACACTGTGGGCCAGGGGCAGAGCCCCCACTTTAAAATTTACTTTGAATTCTGAATCAGAACTTTCAAGCTAGTTTACACTGAAATTTTTAGATTTTTAGCTCAACCATTATTATAAAATGTGTAAAAGGGAAAATTTATTGCAGTTTAAAGAAAAAAAAAAATTAAAAAAAAAATTATTTTAAACTTTTTTTAAATGAATTGCTAAAATTTTTCGTAAAAGTTATTTAGAATTATGAAAGAAAAATAAAATAGTTTTAAGAATATTTATATTTTTTATGCTAATCACTACTATGCAATAAGTATTTAAAATTTAAAACTAAACATTAAATATTAGTCCTGCCAGCGCCAGACTAAAATATATTTTTTATTCTTCTAATTAAAAAGTTTAGGCTTAGTTTACAAATAAAAGAATATAAATTGTATTTTTTTCAATCCATCTGAGCAAAGTGTATATTTTATTCATTGCTTATACCGGGTAACGTTCGTCTGATCTCAGCAGAATTATAGCTGCGACTTATTAGTCATAACAAACACATACGCCATTTACAACACAATAACCCGGGAAGATGCTATGTCTTCTACAGTGTTTAAGACAAGGTAAATAATTTCGATTAACAAGTTCGAAAGTTGACACTTCGTTGCAGAAATCCCGTAATGTTAGCTTATTGCTTATTGGGAAATATTCACTATCGTCATAGCACCCGCATTTACCATTTAAGGCACAATAACCCGGGTTGCTATATATTCTTTTACAGAAGTTATAACAACGCCAATGTTCCTGAAAGCCAGGATTTACTAATATTACACTGTTACAAATATTTCGCATGTCGACCTCCTTTTTAATTTGAACAAGTTCTTTATGTCTCAACTCCAAAGAGTCTGCATTATCAGGTTGGGATGATACATATCCGTCATAGCACACACACATTCCATTGACATAACAATAACCAGGAGTGAAATAATGCCTTCTACAACGATTTAGGCAAAGTAAATCTTTTCGATTCAGTGGATCAATAGCTGAGACACCCTCGCAAAAATCTCGGAGAGTAGTTCCATAATTAGTTTCAACAGGTTCACTTGCGTTATAACAAGCGCATTTATCATTTAAGGCACAATAACCCGGGTTGCTGTAACTGCTTTTGCAAGCTTTATAACAACGCATTTGCCCTTGATAGTCAGGGCTTAAAATTAAAATTTTGTTGCAAATAAATTTCATATTAATGTTATGGCCGAAGTTAATAGGCTCTTCAAGAATAGCATCAGCAGAATTAGATTTATCGGTGGCATCATAAATAGAGTCGTCATTAAAATTACAATAAGAAGAATTAAACATAATTCTTTTACACCATAAACCACAAGACGTATAGTTGCGAAGCGATTGAACTACAGAATATATATCCTTGCATAAGTCTTTCGGATCAAATGTCTCCGCAGCTTTATTCCTGACATCAGCTAAAGCAGTACGATAAGCATCCCGATCAGAACTGTCATTGAAAGCGCAATAAGCAGGTTTGTTGCGACTCGTTTTACATAAAAGGCGACAAGGTTTATATTTTAAAAATAGAGGATCATCTACATACATGTTACTGCAAATATCTCGCAAAACGTTATATTCTACCGTAGAAAGTTCTTGGCTTCCTATCTTAGAAGTTTTCGTGTTATCAGTTAAAGCATTGTGGTCGTTACAAATGCAGTCGCTGTCGCCGTCGCCAGAACGGTAACCAGGCATGTTGTAATATTGTTTGCACATCGAAGTGCAAAGAAAATTTTTTCCCAACGCCAGAGAATTCATAAATATATCTCTAAAACTTTCCCGAGAATTAAACTTTAATTTCAGCATTTCAGCAGTATTGGTGTCATCAGTTGAAAACAATGAGTTGTCGTCAAAACACACACAATCTCCGTTAGTATTACAGTAACCAGTTTGTCTGTCACTTTCTTTACACAAAAATATACAAAGCGAATGATTTCGAATCAAAAGGACGTGCAAAATAAAATTTCTGCAAATATCTCTTAAATTAAACTTATGTGTTTTGGTTTGAACGCCCTCAACTGGTCCCACATCAACATAATATTTGTCTTGAGTTACGGCTGAATTGTAAGCATCGTAAACAGAATCGGCAATAAATCGACGATTGTCATTTGTTTTGTTATTACTTTTACACAAAGAACCTGAAGAATTGTTTGTTGAACCATCAGGCGTATCCGATAATATGTTGTCTTTGCAATACTGTTGCGAATCTAACGTCTTATCAATTTGGTTACGCTTTTCATCACGACTAAATCATTGACGCAATAACAAACACATAATCCGTTAAAAGTACAATAACCAGGTTGGTTGTACTTTTTTTTGCACAAAAACGCACAAAGTGAATCATTTCGAATCAAGGAAGTAGGAAACCAATTATAACTGCAGACGCTTCGCTTATTTACTATTTTATCGGATTCTTCAAAATATCCAGTAACATTAGCTGCAGCTAAATCGTTGATGTCATAACACATACAACCACTATCATCCGAACAATTACCGGGCTTAAAGTAAAAATTGTTACACACGGAAGCACAGAGCGAATGATTGAAAATCAGAAAATCAACTGCATTTATGTCGCCGCAAATATCTTGCCAATCTAGCTCAATTGCAATAGGTGCTTCACGTTCGATAGTATCATATGATAAAAATGATTCATTAATGATCTTATCGCTGGAACTTAGAGCAGCAGATTGAACCGACATGCGAGCGTCATGAATAGGATTTTTTAAACCTTTAGCTTCTACTAGATCAATAGCTAAAGTAGCAAGGATTAGCACTACGTTCCAAAACAACTTCATTTAAAAAAAATCTCTTAATTCTGGAATTTGAAACGTTGAGTTGTTTAAGTCAACTTGAAATATATGAAAACCAACATGCGATGTTTATAGCAAAATTAACCTCTCATTTGCTTATTTGGGTTTAACTTTGTCAGTATTTTTGAACTTCCAGCTTAGGTTTCTTATTTCTTTTTAAATTTTTATTTGCCTACACGTGTATTATCGGCAACACCTGCCTTAAAGTTAAAAAAGTTTTTGTTATCACTTATTGAATACTAAAAATTATTTACACGGGCCGAATGAATAACATACTAATCTTTTAACAAGTTTGTTTTAAATATTTCTCAAACCATAAGACACTTTCGCCCTAAAGTCGATAGCTTTTCAGTAGTGGCTGCTCAAATAATGGGAAAAATTCTTACATGAAGGTTCTTTTAACTCTCAAGTAAGAGCGCACGGAAAATTAGTCAATATTGCAGCTTTCAAAAACTTGAAAATTTTGGTTTTCCAAAAAATCACTTAAAAATATATTTTTAAGCTTAAAAAGTCGACAATAATATGTGTTTGTTTTTTAGAAAAAAATTTCCTGCGTTAAAAGATACTTAAAAGTAGAACCCGATCAATTGCGTACTTTGTACATTGTACTTCTGCAAGTTGAGCAAAGTTATCGTTAAACAATTTTGTTTATTTTTTAAGGTTTTTTTTTTTTGATTTTGTACCTGCGCAGCGCTCCTGTATTGTATCTGTCCAAGACAGAATGAATCAACAAAAATATATTATGCTCCCTTAATGAAATTTACATTATTTTAAAGTTATATGAAACACACTGTTAATAATTGGACAGAATTCCAATTCGCTATTCGTCGAATTGTTAAAAATTTTAAGCTTAAATTTTTTTAAATAATGTTTAATTGCCAATTAAGACAAAGAACCGCTCAAAGTAATGCAAATATCGCTGCCATTCAAGCAAGTGTTGCTGAAAGCCGAATTTAGTCGATTCCAAGACGTTTTCAACAATTGGGAGTGTCTCAAACCTCAACCTGGCGGATTTTGAGAAAGGATTTAGATTCGCATCCGTATAAAGTTGTTCTCACTTAAGAAGTAAAGCTCTTGGACCACCGTAAACGTCGTGAGTTTGTTGATTTTGCCTTGGAACAACTTTGAAACGATAACGACTTTTTTAAGAAAATCATCTCCGATGGGGCTCACTTTCATCTGAGTTGTGCAGTAAATAAACAAAAGTGTGGATTCTGGTGCGAAAAAAATCCACAAATTACTCATGAAAACCCATTACATTCACCTAAATTGGCAGTTTGGTGTGGTTTTTAGTCTGGTGGAATCATCGGTCTGTACTTTCAAAATAAAGCTGGCAACCCCGTTAATGTCAATGGATAGATCGATGAAAACCAACTTTTTACAGCCTAAATTGGAAAAAGTTTTCTTGACAATATTTGGTTCCCACAAGACGGGGCTATGTGCCACACAGCAAACACAACAATTGAATTATTGGGAAAAAAGTTTGGAGACTCGATTATTTCAAGAAATTGAGATAATGAATGACATCCAAGAAGTTGTGATTTAACACCATCAGATTACTTCTTGTGGGGGGTACTTGAAGTCCATGATCTTTCTAAATAAACCAGACTCTCTTCAAGCTTTACACAAGTCAATATTGAAAGTGCCATTCATGACATACGACTTGATTTAGTGGAAAAAGTGCTCTAAAATTGGGTTCTTCGAATTCGTTCCTGCAGAAAAAGTCAGGGAGGCTATTTGAATGACGTTTTATTAAGAACTTAATTGTGTCGATTGTACTTTACATTAAACAAAAACTTTTGAATTTCCTTAACAATAAGTGTGTTTTTTTTTAAAGAAATCATATCACTCTTATTGAAAAACCCTTTGTGAACTAACCATAAGTCGTAGCTGTAAGTTGTGAATATTTTTCCTCAAAAAATTAATTTTTCTTTAATTCAAGTTATGTTTTTGGAATGAAGTTATAACTTAATCGTTTTGTGTTCTCAAAAATTCCACAATAATTTACATTTGTTTATTTGAAATAAAAAGTTTCAAATATTTTATTCTGTCTAGAAGAAATATATTCAACTTGAACACTTTTAAATAAAATACTGTTAGATATTATTTTATTTTATTCAGAACATTTCAAATAAAATTATAAATAATTTTAATCGATTTGAAAGCAATAACATATTTAAAAATTGTTTTTTAAAACTGAAGTTTTGTTTTTTTTAATAGATTTTATTAAATTTTTCAATATTTTTTATTTAACAAAATATTTTTGAATATTTAATATTGAAGAAAAATTTCTTTAATATTTTTAATCTGGTCGGTATTCTTTGAGTTTTTCAATTTTTGAAGGAAAATAATTTATATGAATATGAATAATTTGTTTTAACATATAAACAAATGTGTACGTATATACATATACAGGGTGTCCGCCGGCAAGGTATACTATTTTGTTTGTTTATAATTTTTGATTAAATGAAAGAGAATGGATCTTATATTGATAAATGATTTATTTAATGGCAGCAATTTTGTATGAAATAAAATATCAGATAAGTGCGAGCCCTTTTGAGCACATTTTATTTATTACATTCTCACACATTTCATGCGATATTTCATTAATTTCATCACGAATATTTTGTTTGAGTTTCTTCAGTGTTTCTGGTTTGTTTGCAGAACCTTGCCTTTCAGATATCCCAAAAAAAAAAAGAAAACCGGAACAGGCAAATTAGACGACCGTGAAGGCCAATCAACATAACCATTCCTTGAAATAACTTGTTGTTGAAAGAGATCTTCCAGTAATTCCATTGTAATCCTCGCTGTTTGCGATGTGGCACCATCTTGTTAATACCACATGTTAAGAAAGCCCAAAGCATGCAGTTGTGATGTTAAAAAAGTATTCACTCATATCTTTTTATCGCTCCCCATTACTAGTTGCATTTACGACGCACATAGGGGTTTTTTGCCAATCTAGCCGGACATTAAGCAAAAAATGAAATTTAAGAAATGTAAAAATTAAAGTACGCAGATCGACAGATAACCAAATTCTGCATCGGATAGTGAATTTTTAGGGCTTTTGCTTGAAATTTGTCGTTTTGGGGCGCTGTTAAAGTCAGGAAAGTTGAGTATATTGCATGCGCTTTTATTGACTTTTTACGGTTTTGAGAGGTTTACAACATATTTTTTTGTGGCTAATTGAATAAAGATTTTACAATGATTTTTGGTTTTTTCTATCAAAAACCATATTAGCAGTTATGCTGTTTTATTTTTTTATTTTTTTTAAATTTTTATGATAAAAAAAAATTCGTTTGAAATCAAAAAAACGGATTTTTTATTCACTTTTTTGTAAAAAAAAAAAAAATAAAAAACTTTTTGAAAGTCAGAGTAATCGCGATCCCAAAAATGTTATACTTCACGATAAAATTTGAAGTCTCTATTTTTAGATTGTGAAAAAAAACGTTGCGCGTTTTTGCGCCACTTTTTTTGGCGATTTTTTGAAAATTTTACCTTTTTTCTGTTTTTGCTTATCTTGTATATTTACATATGAATACTTAAGAAACCCTTTGTCAGTCATAAAAGTTATTTATAATTGTACGAATGTAGATGTTTTTCATATAATTATTGCAGGTACATTGAAATAAATTTTTAATATGTATATCTGTTTTTTACCTGAGTAAAAAAAGGAATGTGGAAACAGTAGTTTTTACCCACCCATAAATGGGTTTTAGCCACCTGTGCAGCTGTTTTCTTAATGATGCTATTTTATGGAACAAAATAAATGTACCTGTCTTAAATAAGTTTTAATTTAAAAATATTCTTTGGAAAAAAACAAATCTGTGCTTCAGGTGCTCAGTTTTTAAATATATATATTGTGGGCATTGCACAAAATTCTTTTCAGAACCAATTTAAAGCTTCGAAAGTGAAATGGAAAAAGTGTATACAAGATTAGAGTTATTCCAAATAGTACAGGAATGTAAAGATAAATCTGTTGAAGAAAAATTTAAATTTTTAGATAGAAAATTGTGCGAAATTTCAAAATGTCAAGGAGATAGTGACATCTCAGCGGTAAAGGAGTGTATAAAGAATTTTAAAAAATTTTTTAAAATACATTGGCAGTCAGCACAAAGGAAATATGACCGATTTTTAAGCTTGAATGCCACATGGCTGGAAGGAACAGTGACAGTCCCTCTATTTGGCAGTTCGTCCTCAAAACGACTACAAAAGCCATTCGTTGAACTGACCGAAAGAAGTAAGAGAAGAAAAACTGAAAAATTGCGAACTCAGTTCGATGCTGATTTATTAATGCATGCAGCCCAAACACAATTACAAACATGTGGGAAAAAAGATGCATCAAGTCTGCTTAAAAAAATTGTGTCTTCCCCGACAAGAGCTTCAAAGTTGAAAAAAGCATACAAAGCTGTACAAGAAGAAAAAGTAAAACAGCTAACACCCCTTAAGGCTCTTTCTATATTTGTGGAAGCTGATCTTTCTCGAAAGCAATATGAGATAATCCGCAGTGCCGATAAGAAGGTTTACCCTAGCTACAGTGTTCTGCAAAAAGAAAAAAGTAAATGCTATCCTCCAAAAGAATCGTATGAAATAACAGAAACATGTGCTCAAATTAATCTTCAAGACTTGCTTAATCATACCGCAAGTAGATTACTAACATATTTAGAAGATGTTTTATGTGATTCAAAAACAGAAGATTGCAACTCCTTTGAACTAATAAGCAAATGGGGCTGCGATGGCTCACACCAGGCACAATTTAAGCAAAAGATGGAAAATGATGGCTCAGATTCTCATATTTTTCAGAGCAGTTTTGTCCCAATTCGACTGATATGTGGTACAAAAAAAAAAATACTGTGGCAAAATCCAACCACTTCATCACCCCGATATTGTCGACCTATTCGCATCAGATTTATTAAAGAAACTGTGGACGTAATCCAAGAAGAAATTGACTATGTACAAGATGCTGTTAGTAAATTACAAGAAACAATTTTTTTACTGGATGGAAGTTTGTATTCCGTAAAACATGCAATGCTATTTACAATGGTTGATGGGAAAGTATGTAATGCCGCAACGCAAACCACGTCCACAATGAAATGCTATATTTGTGGGGCTACTTCAAAAGAATTTAACAATTTAAGCATCAAAAGAGATATAGACGCAAATGCCCTTTCTTTTGGATTATCTACTTTGCACGCCAGAATTCGTCTATTTGAGAGCATAGTACACCTGTCATATAAGCTCACAGTGAAAAAATGGCAGTTAAAATCTGATGCGGACAAAGCAATTGTTAAAGAGAGAAAAAAAAATATTCAAGCAATATTTAGAAGTGAATTAGGGCTATTAGTGGATGTACCGAAAACTGGATTTGGAAACACCAACGACGGTAACACCAGCAGAAGATTTTTTTCCAATCCTGAATTAGCTGCAAAAATAACTGGAATTGAATTTGATTTCATCTACCGAATCAAAGTTATTATTGAAGTAATATCAAGTGGTCACAAAATCCATCTACACAAGTTTGCCGATTATTGCTTGGACACTGCAAAACTTTATGTTGCTCTATATCCCTGGCATCCTATGACACCTACAATGCACAAGATTTTAATACATGGAGCAACTGTTATAAATGAGGCATTGTTGCCTATTGGGCTTTTATCAGAAGAAGCGGCTGAGGCACGAAACAAACATTTTCGGCTTTACAGGCAGAGGTTTGCAAGAAAGTTTTCAAGAGTTGAGTGTAACAGAGATGTTTTGAATAGGCTTTTGCTTAGTTCTGACCCACTGATGACTAGCATAAGACCAACTCCAAAAAGAAAGTCATTACCATTCACGAAAGAAGCCGTTTCTTTGATGCTTCCACCTGTACTTGATTTCGAAGAGGATTCAGATTCAGAAGATGTCTTTGAAGAAACAGACGAAGAAGAACAGTGGCACCCATCACCTTAGTGCAAAAGAGGAGTTTATTTAAAAAAATTAGTTGCTGTTTTTATATGTACATATATAAAATTTATTGTTACTATTTTAAATAAGTTTTTGTTATAAATATATTAATTATTTTCAAATAAATTAAATACTATAAAATACAAAAAAGCGGCAAACAAGCTTAAAAATGAATTTTTTGTGAAAATTAGCAAAAAAAAAATAAAAAAAAAATTTTTTTTACAGGATCGTTTCGTGAGGGGGGGCATTGGAGAAGTACCCCCCTCCTCCCACAAAAGCTTAATAAGATATTTTTTTTGGTATTTAGGCTTAAGTTATCCATTTCTATTATTAAAAACATTATTTTTGCCAATTTCATTTTATGGAACCGCCCACAAAGAGGGGGGGGGGGGCAAAATGAAATTTTACCATCTCCTGTACCAAAGTTTAGATTTTTTAACTTTCGCCTGTGTTTAAAATTGCATTTGCTTAACGAAAGTTCAGGAAATTTAAATAAAAAGCTGAATTTTTCAGAGGTAGCATTAGTTCTTCTAAGGGGAACTTTTTTCCCCTTGGTTCGATTTTTGTTTTTTTTTAAGCTTAGTCAGCCTATGACCCCAATACATGTTTCTGCCAAGTTTCATTGATCTAGGGGCACGCAGTAACTTTTAAGAAGTAATATAAATTAAAAAAAAAAGTGATGTCCGGCTAGATTGGCAAAATACCCCTATGTGCGACGTTTAAGTAAGGTCCAATGATGCCTGCTGACCAAATTGCACACCGGACTGTTACTTTCAATGGGTGCAAAGGTGACTGATGAATAATATAAGGGTCTACCATTGCCCAGAACCGATAATTCTGCTTGTTTACATATCCATTCAAATAAAAAAGTGCCTCGTCACTCATTATTATTTTTTCATGAAAATCGGGGGTGTCATGGGTTGTCATGTTTAAAGATTAAAACACGTTGGGTTACTGAATATTATTCCATAATAAACTTTCCATGTCTCTACTTTACGAATGCCAAATAAGAACTGTCAAGACTAACGTTTACCGAAAGTCGGCAAAACAAAGAAGTATATCTTGCCGGCGGACACCCTGTATGCAAAGAGCTATAAGTTTCAAAGGAAAATTTGATTTTGTGTTAAAGAATCCTTAGGGAGCGAAGATAGAAGGTAGCTTTTCTATGAAAAGAGTAAAAAATTATTATTAGTCGGCCATACATTTCAACCCTCTATGTTCTAGGTTCATGGGAAATTTAATTTTGAATGGGAGCTGCCATAGTAAATAAAACTAAAGGGTAAGTTTGTTCCAAAGAAATGTTGGGAATAAAAAACAAGTAAGAGCGCTATATTCGGCTGTGCCGAATCTTATATACCCTTCACATTGGTCTTTAAATATACCCAGCCGAGTAATTTTGTACTGCAAATAATATAATAAAAAACCTTGTGCGAGTTTTAAAGCCCATAGAAAAAATAACAAAATTTTAACGTTCGTATGAATAACAGAAATAGATGAAGAAGATTTGAGGTCGAGAGTGTTTAAAGTTTTCGACATTATTCATATTTAAAGGTTAATAAAACTTATTAGATGTTCTAGTCCCCCTGCTCTTCACCAAGTTTTTCACCAAAATGTATGAAATATTTGATTATTACTTTTTGTAGAATATTCGAAGTCGATAGCTGTAATAGTTTTCCAGAAGTAGCGTATCGAAAATTGTTTAAAAATTGTTAATTTGTATGGAAGCTACCCCTTCTTCACCCCCCATCCGAAAATCTTTTTCTTCAGAGCGTAGCCCTTAATGTCCAATTACTTTTTGTAGAACATTTGATTTCGATATATGTTATAGTTTCTGAGATATAGCATATCGAAAATTTAACAAAAATTGTTAATATGTATGGGAGCTACCCCTTTTTTTGCCCCCACTCGAAAATTTTTTTCTTTAAAGCGTAGCCCTTAGCGTGCAATTACTTTTTGTAGAACATTTCATTTCGATATCTGTTATAGTTTCCGAGATATAGCGTATCGAATATTTGATAATAATTGTCGATTTGTATGGGAGCTACCCCTTTTTTTGCCCCCACCCAAAAAATTTTTTCTCTAAGGCGTAGCCCTTAGCGTGCAATTACTTTTTTTAGAACATTTCATTTCAATATCTGTTATAGTTTCCGAGATATAGCGTATCGAATATTTGAAAATAATTATCGATTTGTATGGGAGCTACCCCTTTTTTTGCCCCCACCCAAAAAATTTTTTCTCTAAGGCGTAGCCCTTAGCGTGCAATTACTTTTTTTAGAACATTTCATTTCGATATCTGTTATAGTTTCCGAGATATAGCGTATCGAATATTTGAAAATAATTGTCGATTTGTATGGGAGCTACCCCTTTTTTTGCCCCCACCCAAAAAATTTTTTCTCTAAGGCGTAGCCCTTAGCGTGCAATTACTTTTTGTAGAACATTTCATTTCGATATCTGTTATAGTTTCCGAGATATAGCGTATCGAATATTTGAAAATAATTGTCGATTTGTATGGGAGCTACCCCTTTTTTTGCCCCCACCCAAAAAATTTTTTCTCTAAGGCGTAGCCCTTAGCGTGCAATTACTTTTTTTAGAACATTTCATTTCGATATCTGTTATAGTTTCCGAGATATAGCGTATCGAATATTTGAAAATAATTGTCGATTTGTATGGGAGCTACCCCTTTTTTTGCCCCCACTCGAAAATTTTTTCTCTAAAGCGTAGCCCTTAGCGTGCAATTACTTTTTGTAGAACATTTCATTTCGATATCTGTTATAGTTTCCGAGATATAGCGTATCGAATATTTGAAAATAATTGTCGATTTGTATGGGAGCTACCCCTTTTTTTGCCCCCACCCAAAAAATTTTTTCTCTAAAGCGTAGCCCTTAGCGTGCAGTTACTTTTTTTAGAACATTTCATTTCGATATCTGTTATAGTTTCCGAGATATAGCGTATCGAATATTTGATAATAATTGTCGATTTGTATGGGAGCTACCCCTTTTTTTGCCCCCACCCAAAAAATTTTTTCTCTAAGGCGTAGCCCTTAGCGTGCAATTACTTTTTGTAGAACATTTCATTTCGATGTCTGTTATAGTTTCCGAGATATAGCGTATCGAATATTTGATAATAAATGTCGATTTGTATGGGAGCTACCCCTTTTTTTGCCCCCACCCAAAAAATTTTTTCTTTAAGGCGTAGCCCTTAGCATGCAATTACTTTTTGTAGAACATTTTAAGTCGATAGCTGTTATAGTTTACGAGATATAGCGCATAAAATATTTCACCAAATTTGTGCAATTGTAGAAAAAATACCCCTTCCCCTGGTCCTATCTGAAAAAAATTTTTCCATTATTAAGGTCCCTTCTTTAGGAGTATCCGTGCCAAGTTTTGTGGCAAGAGTGACTATACTTACTGAGATATATAGGGATATATGCACGGATTTTGTCCTAAAAAAAATGGGTTACTCTGGGTTTTCGCTTATATCTCGGTCAATAGTGAACCGATTTTATTGATTTTAAATAGCGATTGTCTCCAGGATATTTGTGATAGTTTGACACCATTAACTGGTCTGTATCTTTTTATTTGACTCCGGAAACTTGATTTCAACAGACGGACAGACGGACAGACGGACAGACGGACATCGCTAAATCGACTTCCCTATCTATAAGGATCCAGAATATATATACTTTATGGGGTCGCAAATGAATAATAAAGAAATTACAAACGGAATGACAAAGTGATATATACCCTATCACTATGTGAAGGGTATAATAATGGTAGTCGATCATACATTTTAACCCTACTGGAGCATCCTAGAAGCGGTGGTTGGGACTTTTGTTTTTATAAAAATTTTTTTTAGTATGAGAGCCCCCATTGGTAGTAAAGATAGGAAATAGGTTTGTTTTGAAAATGTAAAATCAATGGTAGTCGGTCATCTATTTCGACCCAATTGGACCACTCTGAAAGAGGTGGTAAAGATATTTTACTATAGACAAATGCGTTCTGTTAATAATAAATTTTTTGAAAAATACAAATGTTTTGTTTAAATTTTGTAAATTAAAAACAATTTTGTAAATTTGAAACATTTGTTTGAATATTTTGCTATTTAAATTTTTTTAATTAAATAATTTTATTTCCTCAGGTTTTTATTGAATAAAAATTTTAAACATTTTATTTAATTTTTTGGTATTCAAATAAGGAAAGTTGAAATTTTATATAGACTGATTTTGCTTAAATTTCTAAAATTAAAACATTTATTTTTTATAAAAAACAATGAATAAAATAAAATTTTTCCTAAAAGTTATTTATAATTATGAAAGAAAATTAAAATAGTTTTAAAAAAATTTATATTTTTTTATTTTAATCATAATAGGGAGCAAAAAGTATTTAAAATTTAGAACTAAATATTAAATATTAGTCCTGACAGCGCCACACTAAATTATATGTTTTATTCTTCTAATTAAAAAGTTTAAGCTTAGTTTACAAATAAAAGAATATAAATTGTGTTTTTTTCAATCCATCTGAGCAAAGTGTATATTTTATTCTTGGTAACGTTTGTCTGACCTCAGCAGAAATTTAGCTGCGTCTTATTTGCTATAACACACACATCCGCCATTAACAACACAATAATCAGGATTGATTATTTTTTTTCTACAGCGTTTAAGACAAGGTACATTCTTTTGATTAAGAGGATCAAAAGCTAATACTTCCTCGCAAAAATCTCGAACTGTCGGCTTATAACTAAGTGGGAAATAATCACTGGCGTTATAACACCCACATTTGCCATTTAAGGCACAATAACCCGGGTTGATGTATTCTTTTCTACATTGGTAATAACATTTCCCATGTCCTTGAAAGCCAGGAGGGCTTACTTTTAGTACATTGCTACAAATCATTCGCATGTTAACCTTCTTTTTCATTTGAACAAGCTCTTTATGTTTTAACTCAAGAGAGTCTGCATTATAAGGTTGGGATGATACAAATCCGTCATAACACAAGCACTTGCCATTGATAAAACAATAACCAGGATTGACATGATTATACCTTTTACAACTATTTAGACAAAGTAAATCTTTTCGATTCAGGGGATCAATAGCTGAGATACCCTCGCAAAAATCTTGAATAGTAATTCCCAAATTTGTTTCAACTGGTTCACTTGCGTTATAACAAGCGCATTTATCATTTAAGGCACAATAACCCGGGTTGCTGTAACTGCTTTTACAAGGTTTATAACAATGCCAATGATCTTGAACGCTAGAACTCATTAATAAAACTTTGTTGCAAATAACGTTTATATTAATGTTACTGCCGAAGTTAATTGGTTCTTTAAGAATAACATCAGCATAATAAGATTTATCGATGGCGGCAGAAATAGAGTCGTCATTAAAATCACAATAAGTAGAATTAAACATAATTCTTTTACACCATAAACCACAAGACGTATAATTGCGAAGCCATGGAGTTACAGAATATATATCCATGCATAACCTCTTCGGATCAAATGACTCAGTAACGTTATCAGTATAAGTCGTGACATCAGCTGTGGTAGTGCCGTTGAGAGCACAATACCCTGGTTTGTTATGACTCATTTTACATAAGAGATGACATGGCTTATAGTTTAAAAACAAAGGATCATCTACATACATGTTACTGCAAATATCTCGCATAACATTATACCTTAATCTGAAAGGTTCTTGGCGTTCTACATTTACAGTTTTTGTTTCATCAGTTGCGTCTATAGTGTGGTCGTCGTGACAAATGCAGCCGCCGTCGTCAGAACAATAACCAGACTTGTTTTTCAAACGTTTACACAGAGAAGCGCAAAATGAATTTTTTCTATTCTCTTGAAAATTGACAAATATATCACTAAAGAATTCGGGAGAAACAGAATTAATTTCAGTTTTATTGTCATCAACTGAAGACAAAGAGTTGTATTTGTAACATACACAATCACCGCTACCAATGCAGTAACCACTCTGTTTGAAACTTTCCTTACACAAAATGATACAAAGCGAATGATTTCGAGTCGAAGGAATGTCCGAAATAATATCACTGCAAATATTTTGCAAATTCAATTTTGGTTTATTGATTTGAACGGCCTCATCTGGCCGCACATCAACATCATTGTCATTAGTTACGGCTGAATTGTAAGCATCGTTGAAATCTGTCTTGTTATTTGTTTTGCACGAATAACAAGAATTATATGTTGGAGCATCGGGCGTAACTGATAATACGCCGTCGTTGTAATAATGTTGCAAATCGAACGTATTATTACGTTTTTGATGTTCAATATTAGTGGAAACACTTTCATAAACCACGACTGAATCCTTAACGTCATTACAAACACATATGCCATGGAAAGTACAATAGCCAGGTTTGTTGTGCTTCTTTTTACATAAAAATGAACAAAGCAAATAGTTTTGAAACAAAGGAGTAACAAAAAGATTATTGCTGCAAATAGTTTTGGAAGCTGGTTTTATTGTAGGTTCTTGGTCCTTAATCTCAGCCGTGCTAGTATTATTAGCTGCAGTTAAATCGTTGATGTCATAACACATGCAACCACTATCATGGGAACAATAGCCACGCTTAAAGAAATAATTGTTACACACGGAAACACAGAGCGAATGATTGAGACGCAGAAAATCAACCGCATTTGTGTCGCCGCAAATATCTTGCCAATTGAGGGTAATTGCAGCAGGTGTCTCGTATTCGATATCAGCATATGATGATAATGAATCGTTAATAATCTTATCGTTGGCACTAAGAGCAGCAGATTGAACCGACATGCGAGCGTCATGAATAGGATTTTCCGAATTTTCAGCCTTTACTAGATCAAAAGCAGTGACGTGCCGTGAGGTTTTTGTCAAGGTGTTCTCTCCTACTTTTGAACTTTTATATAACGTCTATACTCGGTTTTTCCAGGACCACGACAAGGACGTGATAGACAAAGGTCCCATTTTATTTAATTAATATTTTTTTGTTTTGAGTTTTTTTGTTTTTTGTATTTTTTTTTGTTTTAAGTTTTTTTGATTTTTTATATATTTTTTTTAATTTATGTGCTGTTTCTACAAGCCAATTGAGTAATTGTCTTAGACAATTTATGTGTATTTTGTTATTGTAACACAAACAAAATACACATAAATCGTCCAAGACAATCACTCAATTGGCTTGTAGAAACAGCACATTAATTTATTTTTATTTATTTTTTTGGGTTTTATTTTTTTTTTATAATATTTTTACTTATATGTAAGTTCAATACGCCGAGTTTTTTTTACAAAAGTTTCGATTACTTCATCATAAAAAGAATTTTTTGTTTTTAGGCTTTTAAGAAATTGTTTTTCAATTGAAATAATTGCCAATTCAGACAATCTTTCTTCATGCATTTGGTTTCGTGAATAAGTCTTAATTCTTTTAAGAGCGGAAAAGGATCTTTCTACGGAACTGGTTGATGCAGGAATTGTTAGTATTAATGTGCTCAAATTGAAAATTTCAGAAAAGGTGTCTCTTAAATCTAAATATATTAAGGTTCCAGGAATATCTTTAATAAATATTTCACGGAACTGTAAATGCGAATAATATACAACTAATTCATTTTTGAGTTTAATAAAATCAAAAAACAATCCGTAGGATTTCTGAAGACTTTCGAAAGCTTCATGGGGAAATGCACTTTGGTAATCAATATATCTCTTTGAATTTAATAGCTCCATAAATTTCATATTTTCAAAAGATCTAAACCTGGTATCCATTTGAGTGAATAAAGTATCAATTACTTTATTAAATAAGGACTTGTATCGTAATTGGAAACCATCTGAACTTTCACCCCGCTTGATTCAAAAGCTAAAGTAGCAAAAATAAGTACTACATTCCAAAACAACTTCATTTTAAAAAAATCTTTTAGATCTGGAATTTCAAACGTTGAACTGTTTAAGTAAACTGGCAATATATGAAAAACAAGTTGCGATATTTATAGCAAAATTCACCTCTCATTTGCTTTTTTTGGGTTTAACTTTGTCAGTATTTTTAAACTTCCAGCTTAGTTTTCTTATTTTTTTTTAAATTTTTATTTGCCTACACGTGTATTATCGGCAACACCTGCCTTAAAATGAGATCAGTTTTTTTTATCACTTATTGAATACTAAAAAATATTTACCGAGAACAAACAACGAAAAAAATAAATAGACGTCAAACTAGCAACAGCTTTGCAAAGTTATAAATTTGTTTTTTTTTTCTAACAATGCCAGTTTATATACAGCTGGGCCGAATAAAAAACATACTAATCTTTTAACAAGTTTGTTTTAAATATTTCTCAAACCATAAAATACTTTCGCCCTAAAGTCGATAGCTTTTCAGTAGTGGCTGCTCAAATAATGGGAAAATCCTTACATGCAGGTTCTTTTAACTCTCAAGTAAAAGCGCACGGAAAATTAGTCAATGTTGCAGCTTTCAAAAACTTGAAAATTTTGGTTTTCCAAAAAAACACTTGAAAATATATTTTTAAGCTTAAAAAGTCGACAATAATATGTGTTTGTTTTTTAGAAAAAAATTTTCTGCGTTAAAAGATACTTAAAAGTAGAACCCGATCAATTGCGTACTTTGTACATTGTACTTCTGCAAGTTAAGCAAAGTTATCGTTAAACAATTTTGTTTATTTTTAGGTCCTTTTTTGATTTTGACCTGCGCAGCGCTCCTGTATTGTATCTGTCCAAGACAGATTGAATCAACAAAAGAATATGTTCCCTTAATGTAATTTACATCATTTTTAAATTGTATGAAACACACTGTTAATAATTGGAATGCTACTATTATCTTAAAAAAAATTCTCGATGCGAAATCTTCTCGCAAGTTATAGAAACGAGGCATTAAACTAGTTTAAACAAATAAACCATTACACTGGTCAACAAAAATAAATTTTCTCTTGTATGGCCTAATGTTTCGTAGTCAATTTTTATACACTTTGTACTAAGCATCAATGCTTATTAATCGATTTTTCTAAAAAAGGCATTACCTGAAGAACTACTTCTGCGATTTGAAAGGGAAAAGCTCAAAATAAATAAATAAAATAACCTTTAAAGTCATTATTAATTTTTTTGACAGTATAATAGTTGCAGAGATATTCTAAAAGTCTTATCAAACAAAAAAAGGTTTTTATGATTGTTGGAAATTTTGGCATAAAAAATGAAAATTAAAAACAATCGACTTCCCTTTAGCCAACTTGTTGGCTTTTTCTCAAATAAGCCATTTAAATCAAAGTAGTTAATTCTAAATTTGACAACCATAGTTGCGGTAATGTTTTTTGAAAATAACTTTGTAAACTTCCTTTGGCTCGGCCAAAAGAATGTCAGAATAGATTGTACAAAGTTAGGCCCGTAATTTAACAGGTGCGTCGCACAGTGGTATTGCTTCATACATTTACATTACATTATTTACATTTACATTTACATTATTGAAAGTTGGCATCGAGCATTGTAATGACTAAATTAAAAAAAAAAAGAATTTCGTCCAAATTGCCCACGCCCACCGCCCACCGCCCATATCCCATACATCATCAAGCGAAACCTGTGAATCAATTTTTAAATTTAATTAATACGAGTAACCAACCCCCAGACGAAAAAATGTTTATTCGAATATTTTGAAATTAAAAGATTACAAGAACGATGTTGTTGTAGATAATTTCAATAAATTTAAAAATTTGGGCCCGAATGCATTGATCGGGTTGTCTACAACACATTAGTTGTCTGGGGAAACCAAAATAACTTTGCAAATTTTAAGCCGATTTTAGTTTTTATAGCTTAATTGAAAAGATACTTTCCTCCATATTACACACTTTTTATCATCTTAATTCAAACTTTACTTAAAATATAAAACTGTTTAATAAAATAAATAAAAGGTTGTATTTTCCCCTTGTTATTAATTTTTAAAATTTCAGGAATTTTTTTTTGGCACGGGAAGGCAAAGTCCGATTTAGGTAAATTTTTTACAATCATATTTTCATACCAAATCGATTTTTATAAAACCATCCTAATATTCATATATAAGTACATATAAACAAAATAAGTCTAATATAATAAAAAGTTTATTTATTCGTCAACTAACATTTCTTAAACTACATCATCCAGTTCTAAAAAATGTTTGTGAGGTTGACGTCTTATACTACTTATGTACGGATCAGATGATGCAAGCAAACAAAGCAAAACATCAGTACTTGTTGAAGTTCTGTTGCAATTTCTAGAAAACATTAATCTATACTTCCTATTATCTTTATTACGAGCTTCTCCTGCTTCCTCAGAGACCATACCAATCAATAATCTCCTTTCTATGTATCAGTATTTTATGGACAGTAACATGCATGTAGTACCAGTTATATATTTTTTAACAAATAGCTCAGCCATATCCCGAAATCGAAAGTTGTTAAAACTTTACAGTATAAATTTTCTGGTCACATGTTATTATCTGAAGAACAATTAGGAAGCGATCTATGAGTTCTTCATTAACACCTTTTATATCAGCAACAAGTACAGGGTTGAGGAAGAAACGCCTTGATGTATTGCCATCGTTAAAGCCAGGTCCTTGTTGTACAACATCCACTCGCAAGCTCATTCGTTCTTTAAATGCCGCCTGAATTCGATTCTTGTTTGATTGATTTTTGCTTCGATCGCAGACCACTTTTTGAAAGGCATCTTATAAGCTGCATAGAGTATTCACTCCATTAATTTATTTGAGCGTGTAATGATGAAATGCCCAATTTACAAGCCTCATTATCAATTCTATTCTTTGAAATTATGTCCAAATCGTTAATTTCTGCTGCTGAAGCAGGATTTGTAACAGACTGAACCGTTTTGCCATCTAGCATCGTGAACACTAAATTGTGTCTTACACTGAATTGTTTGCCGCATATTAAAAAATTTTTTTTCTCCAAAGCAGCAGTATCGGACTTCATGTTCTCAACAACTTTTTCTTTAGTCTCTTT
The DNA here is from genome assembly GCA_963583895.1 of Melanophora roralis. Taxonomy (NCBI): domain Eukaryota; kingdom Metazoa; phylum Arthropoda; class Insecta; order Diptera; family Rhinophoridae; genus Melanophora; species Melanophora roralis. Next base: position 61,145,348 of record OY757191.1, on the reverse strand, counting down.
AGTTAACTCAACGAAAATTAGACGAAAGTACCTGGTTGATGATGGACTTTTATTACGCAAATATTATTTTTCAGTGTTTGATTTTAACCTTAAAGGTATCATCAATGCTAATAGCAGACTGCTGTCGCTTGCATTAGTTGGCAAACACTGATTATACTCTGAATGGCCAGAAGATCCATCGCAACCCCACTTTGACGTAAGAGTAAAATTTAAGTTGTGCATATCATTAACTTTTTCGCGCAAAAAACTTTCAAAAAGACGCTTACAGATGCTTAATTTTCTGATAATCGGACTTCATTGGAATAAAATTTTTTTTTTTTCTTTAAGTACCTATAAGGTGGTAGTATATCATATCCCCCTTTTTCCAAAACATATTTTATTGTTTTCTACTGATGTTTTGTTAACTCTGCATTCAACATTAACGCTAGCGAAGGTGACGAAGGAATATATGGTTGTGATTAATTTTTTGCTCTCGTTACTGCACTTGCCATTAGAAACGGTTGTTGGGTTTACTGGGATGCTAAATCAGAAGTTTTTTGCCTTTTACTACGTCCTTTGCCATCATCGAATTCTTTAACAGGTCTTTCCTTTCTCTTTGAAAAACTAGGTTGATCATCAGCAAGTCATAATTCAAATACATATATTTAAAAAAATGTTATGGCATTCAAAATTTACAAAAAGTGATTTTTGTTTCAGAACTAACTTTTTAGCCAAGCACAATTTTTCTGAATAATACGATTTTTTTTGTACGATTTCTTTCAGCGTTTGTAAAAATGACTGAGAAATTGCTTCTGAATTGTTTTTTTTCACTATTTCGATTTTATTAATCGTAGGCACTGGGTTCTTTGCTTTTATAAAATCAGTTAATACATCAACATTATTACCACAATTTATAAGTTCCTTACACAATTCGCTATATGATACAGAAAATGAAATAATTTTTATATTTAATTATGTTAGACGATTTTTATATATTTTTGCATTTATTATTATTTATTCAAACGGTTTTATTAATCATAAAAGGCGCAAGAATGCCGATTGTAACAAATTGTTATTATAATTAATAAGTGAAATATCATTAAAATAGTTTAAGCCTTAATTTATGCAACACATTTTATTAAAAAACCTGAGCAGCAGCATTCTTGACTTTTTTTTTAGAAAATTTACAAGTTTGTTCAACGATCGGCGAAAGTCGGTGAATTTTTTTGGGTAAATTTAAAGAATAGACTCTCACCCTTTATTATGTTACATTAAGAGAACGGAGGTAGACGGAGCCAACTTCTTGCTTTTCCAAGGAAAACTGCAAACACCGAATTTTATAAAGCTATTTTAATTTGCTTTTATTTACTAAACTAAATATGTAATTCGAATATATTTTTTTTTAATTAAAAAGAAGGCTATGTATTTCGATAAAAACGGCATTAACATATTAGCGATAAAAACATATTTCACACATAAGCTACTGAGTTTCATGCAGATTTTTTAACCTGTTTTCGGTTTACAATACTTAAGTGACTTCACTAAACTTTTTCTAAGACAAAATATAACTTTTAATAAAAAAAAATTATTGATTTTTCTTAGTGAAACACTTTTCTATAAAACAGCATCATTAGATTTTTAAAAAGTATAAGTCAAAAATTGGCTTTTTTGCCACCAAAATACCACTGTGCGTCGTCAGCTACACCAATTGCCTCTGGAGGAAAATATTTACATCGACGAGCGGGGGATTCAAGTTAAAAGAAAATTTACTAGTCTGCAGTATATAAGGGGAAACCCACGCCCATGGGGTATGCGATAAAACTGGCATTTCTTATGATTTTATTGTTTATATATAATTGTGTCATTCCGTTTGTAATTCCTTTATTATCCATTTGGGACCCGATAAAGTATATATATTCTGGATCCTTATAGATAGGGAAGCCGATTTAGCGATGTCCGTCTGTCTGTCTGACCGTCTGTCCGTGTTATGGTTGAAATCAACTTTCTGAAGCCCCACGATATCGCATAGACCCGAATGTGGTATCAAACTGTCACAAATAGTCGCGAGAAAATCGGTATTGACATTCAGCAAAATCGCCCGATTAATGACCGAGATATAAGCAAAAAACCAAGCCTACCTCGTTTTTTTGAGTCTACAACAACAACAAAGCACATACTTTTGCATGTAATAATAAAAAAACAACAAAAAAAGAAAAAAACAGAATCAGTCATGTTGATATTATTGAAACACACCCAAAACAAAAATTTTATTAGTATTAGTGTTCATACATATAACAGGGTTGCCATACAAAGCTTAATTTAAACATTTTTAAAATCGCTCCTACGGCTTCCAGGGTTCTCCTACAGAGGCAAAATGTAAGACCGACCCAAATTATTTTTTCCATCCAAACATTTTTGTGGAACATACTTACTCTCTATCTCCAGCCCCTGACATGGTTGCCATACAAAATTTTAAAAAATAAGGTAAAAACCGCTACAACTTCCCCGGAGTCGCCCGTAGAGGAAAAAATGTATCACAGACCCCCATTAGTTTTTCCTCCCAAACGTATTCCTAGAGCAAACTTACCTCCTATCTCTACGCCCTAAGGGGGTTGCCATACAAAATTTACAAAAATGATGTAAAAATGCCCACAACTTCTTTAAAGTTGGCCTTAGAGCAATAAAGTGCACGACCGACCCCCATTAGTTTTCCCTCTCAAACATATTCCTAAAATATACTTACCCTCTATCTCCACGCCCTAGGGGGGTTGCCATACAAAACTTACAAAAGTTATGTAAAAATGCCCACAACTTCTTCAGAGTTGGCCTTAGAGCCATAAAGTGTACGACCGACCCCTACTAGTTTGTACTCTCAAACATATTCCTAGAACATACCTACCCCCTATCACCACGCCCTAAGGGGGCTGCCATACAAAATTTACAAAAATGATATGAAAATGCCCACAACTTCTTCAGAGTTGGCCTTAGAGCAATAAAGTGTACGACCGACCCCCATAGTTTTCCCTCCCAAACATATTCCTAGAATATACTTACCCTCTATATCCACGCCCTAAGGGGGTTGCCATACAAAACTTACAAAAATTATGTAAAAATGCCCACAACTTCTTCAGAGTTGGCCTTAGAGCCATAAAGTGTACGACCGACCCCCATTATTTTCCCCTCCAAATCAAATTTCTAGAATATATTTACCCCCTGTCTCCACGCCCTAATGGGGTTGCCATACAAAATTTACAAAAATGATGTAAAAATGCCCACAACTTCTTCAGAATTTGCCTTAGAGCAATAAAGTGTACGTACGACCCCCATTAGTTTGCCTTCCCAAACATGTTTCTAAAATATATTTACCCCCTGTCTCCACGCCCTAAGGGGGTTGCCATACAGAATTTACAAAAATGATGTAAAAATGCCCACAACTTCTGCAGAATTTGCCTTAGAGCAATAAATTGTACGTACGACCCCCATTAGTTTGCCCTCCCAAACATGTTTCTAGAATATATATACCCCCTATCTTCACACCCTAAGGGGGTTGCCATACAAAATTTGAAAAAAATTAGGATAAAAACCCCTACAACTTCCCCGTCACCCGTCGAGCGTTAAAAAATGACACCGACCCCAATTTAAAAATTAAAAATATTTCATAAGTAAAAAATGGTTACAAATGGTTACAAAGAAAAAAAGTCTGGGATTGCGAAAGGTCAATGTTAAGGGTATATAAGATTCGGCACAGCCGAATATAGCGCTCTTACTTGTTATTTATTTGAAATTGTTTCTGGCTTAGAATGTTACAGTAAAAAGGGAAAGATGATATTTACAAGGCTTCTTTAATACCCATTATCATGTGTTTCTTACTAGTTTATAAGATTGTTTTATAAAATTTCAAAGTGTTTCGACAACAAAGTAGTATACCTAACTTCGAACTTTGTGGGAGTTGGTTCAACGGACATGGCAAAGTGGTGGGACAAAAAAAACCTTAAAATATGTAGAAGTAAATCGTCCCGAAGTTATGCGCTTGTACAATGAAAATATGGGTGGAGTGGACCTGCCAGATCATATTCTGCAGTACTATCGAATCAACATTAGCACTTCGAAATGGATCGTGCGAGTAATAATGCGGAATTAGCACTCACCGCATCGTGTATGGAATACAAAAAATCGTGCAAAATGAATTAAATTTCATAAAAAATACTTTGGATTCTTTCAATTTACGTGCTGATATAGCAAACATAATAATAAAACTGCAGATAACAGATAACGATTTTGATATACCACGAAAAGGACTTCTACATGTCCACCAAATATCGCACCAGCTTTTCCTCGGTTAAAAGTAGGTCGCCACAAGCTCCATACAAACACAAAAATCTTAACCAAAGTTCTCCTGCTAAAGAACTTCGACATTATAGCCACAACTACTTACCAGAATTTTTGGAAAACGCAAATCCAGGCCGCTGTAAAATGGATGGCTGTTTAACAAAAAACTTTTATAATTTGCAAAAAATTTATCAGATACGAGGGTTGCATTTTATATTTCGGGGTTAGAGAACAAAAACAAATATTAATCATCAAAAATCACTTTATTGTTTTTAAAAATTATCCCAATGAAGATCTATACACTTTTGCATGCGTTCGAACCAATAGTCAAAGCACTTTTGCCACTCTGATTGAAGGATCTCCAAAACATGCATTCTGAATACAGCAATCGCTTCTTCAGGTGTCGAAAAACGTTAACCTCTAAATTTGTTTTTTACGAACGGAAGTAAAAAGAACTCATTCGGTGTCAAGTCAGGACTAAACGGCGGATGACTCATCAAATCGATGTTTCGGGTGCTTAAAAATGCAGTTGTTTGAGCCAATGTGTGAGAGCTCGCATTGTTGGGGTGGAGAGTGACCCATCTTCGGCGCTTGGTTTTCCTGATTTTTTGGAAGACAACTGACAAACAAATGGTTGGATACCACTCAGAATTGACTGTTCTGCGTTGTTTTAGTGGTACGGTTGCGACATGTCCAGTTTTTCCAAAAAAAACTTTCGACCATTTGCTTAGAAGTGCTTCGTGCGCGAACAACTTTTGTTGGATTTGGCTCATCGTGAAACACCCATACAGTCGACTGCTGCTTACTTTCGGGCTCATACGCGTAAACCCACGATTCATCAGCTGTCACGATATCATATACATGTTTCGTAGCAACACGATCGTATTTTCTGAGCATTTCTTTCGACTAATCGACATGAGCCTTTTTTTGAGCGCTTGATAAATTGTGTGGGATCCAACGCGAAAAACTTGTTTTGACAGTCAAATGTTCATGCAATATTGAATGCATGCTGGTCCCACTAAAGCCCAAGGCTGTCTCAATCTCACGATAGGTCACATGACGATCTTGCAATATCAGATTACGCACAGCATTAATAGTTTTCGGAACAACAACTGATTTTGAATGACCTTCACGAAATTCGTCTTGGAGTAAACTACGACCACAACTAAATTCACCATACCGTCGATAAACACTGGTACGTGATGGAGCTTCATCGCCAAAAAAATAATTTAGTTCATCTCTGCGCTGTTGCTGAGTTAATCAACCTCGAAAGTTGTAAAAAATAATCGCACGAAAATGTTCACGATTTAATTTCGTTTTTGGGGGTCGAGTTTAATCTTGTAAGTTATTGTAAATAACAGCGCTCGTATGTCAAAACGTTCTGAGTTCGTATAACGTAGAAAATGTCAAACTTTACGACACAGCTCTTAGTTGTCAGACTGCAACACTAGTGTTGCCAAATCCCGAAACATAAAAGGCAACCCTCGTATCTTTGCGTAAAACGCGAAAGTAACTGTTTTGTAAGCAATCACACACAATACATTTATTTCTTCATACATATTTTCAATATAATATAGAGGAAATAAATTATTTATTAGGATTTTGTTCTTTAGGTAACATTGTCCAATATATTGGACAGACACTGTGGGTCAGGGGCAGAGCCCCCACCTTAAAATTTGACCTTGAATTCTGAATCAGAACTTTCAATTTATTTTACAGTAAAATTTTAAGATTTTTAGCTCAACTATTATTATGAAATGTCTGAAAGGGTAAAATTATTGCAGTTTAAAGGAAAGATATTAAAGAAAATTTATATTAAACTTTTTTTAAATGAATTTTGTAAATATTTTATTCGACAAATATAATTTTTCGTAAAAGTTATTTAGAATTATGAAAGAAAAATAAAATAATTTTAAGAATATTTACATTCTTTATTTTAATCAGTAAAATGCAAGAATATTTAAAACTAAACAATAGATATTAGTCCTGCCAGTGCCAGACTGAAACATATGTTTTGTTGTTCTAATTAAAAAGTTTAAGCTTATTTTACAAATAAAAGAATATAAATTGTATTTTTTTTTCAATCCATCTGAGCAAAGTGTATATTTTATTCATTGCTTATACCGGGTAACGTTCGTCTGACCTGAGCAGACTTATAGCTGCGACTTATTAGTCATAACAAATACATACGCCATTTACAACACAATAACCCGGGAAGATGCTATGTCTTCTACAGCTTTTAAGACAAGGTAAATTACTTTGATTAAGAGGATCAAAAGCTGATACTTCCTCGCAAAAATCTCGATATGTCGGCTTATTAGTAAGTGGGAAATAATCACTGGCGTTATAACATCCACATTTGCCATTTAAGGCACAATAACCCGGGTTGATGTATTTCTTTCTACATTGGTAATAACATTGCGAATGTCCTAGAAAGTCAGGTTTTAATATTAGTACATTGCTACAAATCATTCGCATGTTAAACTTCCTTTTCATTTGAACAAGCTCTTTATGTTTCAACTCAAGAGAGTCTGCGTTATCAGGTTGGGATGATACATATCCGTCATAGCACACACACTTTCCATTGACAGAACAATAACCAGGAGTGAAATAATGCCTTCTACAACGATTTAGACAAAGTAAATCTTTTCGATTCAGTGGATCAATAGCTGAAATACCCTCGCAAAAATCTCGAAATGTAGTCTTTTTATTACTTTTAACAGGTTCACTTGCGTTGTAACAAGCGCATTTGCCATTTAAGGCACAATAACCCGGGTTGCTGTAACTGCTTTTACAAGCTTTATAACAACGCCAATGCTCTTGAAAGTCAGAACTTATTAATAAAACATTGCTGCAAATAATGTTCATATTAATGTTATTGCCGAAGTTAGTTGGTTCTTTGATAATACCATCAGCAGAGTTAGATTTATCGGTGGCGTCAGAAATAGAGTCGTCATTGAAATTACAATAAGAAGAATTAAACATAGTTCTTTTGCACCATAAACCACAAGACGTATAGTTGCGAAGCGATGGAATTACAGAATATATATCCTTGCATAAGCTCTTTGGATCAAATGACTCAGTAACGTTATCAGTATAAGTCGTGACATCAGCTGTGGTAGATCCGTTGAGGGCACAATAACCAGGTTTGTTACGACTCATTTTACATAAGAGATGACAAGGCTTATAGTTTAAAAACAAAGGATCACTTGCATACATGTTACTGCAAATATCTCGCATAACATTATACCTTAATCTGAAAGGTTCTTGGCGTTCTACATTTACAGTTTTTGTTTCATCAGTTGCGTCTATAGTGTGGTCGTCGTGACAAATGCAGCCGCCGTCGTCAGAACAATAACCAGACTTGTTAAGTTGTTTGCAAATAGAAACGCAAAATGAATTTTTTCCTTCCACTAGAGAATTGGAAAATATATCAATGAAAAATTCTCGAAAAACAAAATTAAATTCAGTTTTAGTGTCATCAACTGAAGACAAAGAGTTATATTCGTAACATACACAATCACCGCTACCAATGCAGTAACCAGTCTGTCTGAAACTTTCCTTACACAAAATCATACAAAGCGAATGATTTCGAACAAAAGGAGTGTGTAAAATAATATCACTGCAAATATCTCGCAAATCGAACTTTTGTTTTTTGATTTGATCGGCCTCATCTGGCCGCACATCAACATAATCATTGCCATTAGTTACGGCTGAATTGTAAGCATCGTTGCTATCTGTCTTGTTATTAGTTTTGCACAAAGAATTACAAGAATTATATGTTGGAGTATCGGGCGTAACTAATAATACGCCGTCGTTGTAATTATGTTGCAAATCGGTCGTATTATTGCGTTTTCGATTTTCAATCTTAGTGGAAAAACTTTCATAAACCACGACTGAATCCTTAACGACATCACAAACACATTTGCCGATGAAACTACAATAGCCGGGTTTGTTGTGCTTCTGTTTACACAAAAATGAACAAAGCAAATAATTTTGAAACAAAGGAGTAACAAAAAGATTATTGCTGCAAATAGTTTCAGAGGCTGGTTTTATTGTAGGTTCTTTATCCTTAATCTCAGCCGTGCTCTTATTATTAGCTGCAGTTAAATCGTTGATGTCATAACACATGCAACCACTATCATGGGAACAATAGCCACGCTTAAAGAAATAATTGTTACACACGGAAACACAGAGCGAATGATTGAGAAGCAGAAAATCAACCGCATTTGTGTCGCCGCAAATATCTTGCCAATTGAGGGTAATTGCAACAGGTGTCTCGTATTCGATATCAGCATATGATGATAATGAATCGTTAATAATCTTATCGCTGGCACTAAGAGAAACAGATTTAACCGACATGCGAGGGGCGTGAATAGGATTTTCGGAATTTTCAGGTTTTACTAGATCAATAGCTAAAGCAGCTAAGATTAGTACTACGTTCCAAAACAACTTCATTTAAAAAAAAATCTCTTAAATCTGGAAGTTGAAACGTTGAATTGTTTAAGTCAACTTGAAATATATGAAAACCAAGATGCGATATTTATAGCAAAATTAATCTGGTATCGGCCTATTTGGGTTTAACTTTGTCAATATTTATTAATCTTCCAATGTTTGCTAGCTTAGTTTTCTTATTTTTTTTATAAAGCTTTATTTGCCTACACGTGTTTTATCGGGAACAACTGCCTTAAAATTAAAACAATTTTTGTTATCACTTATTGAATACTAAAAAATATTTACTGATAACAAACAACGAAAAAAATAAAAAGACGCTTTGAAAAGTTGTAATTTCGCTGTTTTTTTTCTGAACAATGCAAATTTAAATTTTAAAAAATAAAAACGTTATTTACGGCTGGGCCGAATCAAAAACTTACTAATCTTTTACCGAGTTTGTTTTAAATATTCCTCTAAAAGTTAACATGAAATACTTTCGCCCTAAAGTCGATAGCTTTTCAGCAGTGGCTGCTCAAAGAATGGGAAAATGCTTACATGCAGGTTCCTTTAATTCTTAAATAGGAGCGTACGGAAAATTAGACAATTTTTTTGCATTTGCCAAAATGTAGGTATTTTATACTCATATTGCAGATTTCAAAAACTTAAAGAATTTTATTTTCCAAAAAAACACTTGAAAATATATTTCTAAGCTTAAAAAGTCGACAATAATATGTTGTTGTTTTTTACAAAATCCACCCGATCAATTGTGTATAAATTTCTCCGTCTTAACTAAAACATTGCACTTCGAATGTATCGTTAAAAAATTTACATACTTTTAAGATCCTCTCTTGATTTTGTACCTGCGCACCGTTCCTGTATTGTATATGAGAAGTGCTTTAGTAGAGGAACTTATCATCGCCCTGTCCCAGGCAAAATGAATCACAAAAAAATACATATTTCCTTAACGCTGCGGCCACAAGGGCAAGTTTTCGCTTTCAAGTTGATCACACATATTGTTTGTTAAAAATTTATTCGAATTGATGGTTGTGACGTAGGCTGCATGCAACTTGATAATCAATTTCATTTCTTACGATGCCTTCGTCAAGGAATAATCTTAAAATTTTTACTTTGCTAGCAGAATATTTGTTAAACGAAACACAAAAATTGCTTAATATGTATCTTTATTACATTTTTTTATTTATTTGCGACTGAATTTTGATCTAACGACACACAAACTATTTACAGTAATTTTTTTTATAATTGTAAATATACGAAATATACAGGAAAATTTAGTAAGAATTATTTGCGGTATAATATTTGAATAAGCAGACACGTGAAAAAAAGAAAATTGATAAAAAAAAAAAATAACTATAATCAGCTGTTAACTTGAAAGGCGACTTGAATGGAAAAATTTATCATCAAATTGCTTTCAAGTTCAAAAAGTTTGAGTGTATTAGTGAAAATGTTTGAGTTTATTGCAACTTGAAAGGCAAAAATTGAACGTTTGGCCGCTACGTAATGTAATGACATTATTTTAAAATTATATGAAACCCACTGTTAATAATTGGAACACTACTATAATCTTAGATACATTGGCCTTCCGAAACCCCGTATTTTTTTTGTATTTATAATTTTTAAATAGGGGTTGGTGTCATATTTTAACCCTCTAGGAAAATGTTTGCAGGGTGCCCGTTGACATATTAACAGGCACCCTGGAAGCGCTGAAGGGTAAGGACTTATTACTATTTCCCAAACTTTGTACTGGAGCCACATTAGGCGATAGTATTAGGGGGTAAGTATATTCTAGTAATATGTGTGGGAGAGGAAACTAGTGGGGGTCGGTCGTACACTTCATTTCTCTAAGTCCGACTATGGGGAAGTTATGGGCGTTTTCACATATTTTTTGTAAATTTTGTATGGAAACCCCCTTTAGGTGATGTTAATAGCGGGATAAACATGTTCTAGGATTATGTTTGAGGGAAAACTAAAGGGCGACTTTTGAGAAGTAGGAGTTTTTAAGCTATTTTCAATTTTGTATGGCAACCCCCTTAGGGCGTGGAGATAGGGGGTAAGTATTTTCTTAAGATATGTTTGGGAGAGGCAAAGTAATGGGGGTCGGTCGTACACTTTATTTCTCTAAGGCCGAATCTAGGAAAATATGGGCGTTTTTATTAAATTTTTGCAAATTTTATATGGTAACCCGCTTAGGTGATGGAGGTAGGGGTTAAGTATGTTTCAGGAATATGTTTGGATGGAAAAACTAATGGGTGTGAGTGCTACATTTTATTCCTCTAGGGGCGATTACGGATAAGTTGTAGGGGGTCACTCTCTTTTTTTCCAATTTTGTGTAGCAACCATGTTAGGGGCTGGAGAAAGGGGGTAGGTATGTTTCTCAAAAACGTTTGGAAGAAAAACTTTATCGGGGTCAGTCTTACAGTTTACCCTTGTGGAAGCTGTAAGAGCGATTTAAAAAATTTAACTTTGTATGGCAACCCTGTTAGGGGATGGAGATAGGGTGTAAGTATGTTTCACAAAAATGTTCGTGGAGACAAGTTAATCGAAGTCGGTCTACAATTGCACGTTGTACGGGGCAACCCCGGGCCAGTTGTAGTGGTTTTTATGTACAAATCTTAGAGAAATAAACAGAAGTAATTTTAGTTTTTGGCTTATATCTCGGTCAGTTATCGGGCGGTATCTGTATTTCAAAAGCGATTTGCTTTAAAAAAATAACGATTTAAATTTTCTTTTATTAACGATTTATCGTTTTTTATTTTATTGAATAAAAATAACTGTTAAAAACAAAAAGAAAAAATCATGCTATTTTTTTAAAGTAATTTAAACGTAAAAAACAAAGTATAATACATATATCACGTTTATATTGTTAATAAAAAAAATAGTGCTCAAAATCAATAAAGTTTTCAATTACACATGAGTTACACATGCAACCAGGTTCACATGGGCTACACCTAAAACGAAAAATTACACATAAAATGTGTAATGAAACATAAGGTGGCAACACTGACATATAAACGAATACAAATTTCTGTGAATTTTTTGTACAAAGCAAGGTAAGAGCAGGGGCGGATTAAGGGGAAGAAACAAGTTTTTTATTTTAATATTAGCGATATAAGGGTCGGTTTTGTCCCTTAAGTTTTTTTGCTGTCACTCTAAAAGCCTACTCTTAAAATTTTTGTTTGTTAAGATAAAATATTCTCCTTTATGAAAAAAAAAATTAAAATAATACAGGTTAAATAAATCGCATTAATATTTAAAGCATCAAAAACAAAATTTATTTACAAAACAAAAAGCCAATTCAAAAGCATAACAATAAAAGAAATAACAAAAACAATAAAAATTCATGAGAAAAAAGTCTACACACAGTCTTAGAAATTAAATTAAATATTTAATTTCTTTTAAATAAATAAAAGAAAACAATATATTTTTAATACTTTGTGGGATCACCTTGGGCTTCAATAACCGCCTAAAGATGACGTGGCATAGACATCACCAAATTCTCCGTGATACTGGGCAAAATTTCCGACCAAGCCCGAGTTAGGGCAGTTTTAATGGTTTCACGACTTTTGATGGTATATTTTGCGAGTAGATTTTTCCAAAACGTCCCTAATATGCTCAATCGGATTGAGGTTTGTTCACAAGGAAGGTGCATTGAGCTGTCTTGGTGCATGATAAAGAAGCCAGTCTCGAACAATATGCGTAGTATGCTTGGGATGGTTGTATTTTTGGAAAATCAATTGGTTTTCCAGGCCCAAGCCTTTTACAGATGGCTTCAGATTTTGTTCCAATATTGTCCATAACGCCTTCAACAAAAGCCAATAAGCCAACTTCAGGTGCCGCTATGGCTCCCCACACCATAACGCTGCCCCAATCATACTTCACAGTAGGTATAATATTTTTTGAATCAAGTGCAGTGTTCGGTTTTCGCCTTGTTTCGGGCATCATTCCCAAAAATATTATACTTACTTTCATCGGTAAATATAACTTTCTTCCAAAAGTCCATTTCTTTCTGTAAATGTGACTTAGCAAAGTCCAGGCAAAGTTGAGGATCCTTGTTTGAAATAAGCGGCTTTTTGCGTGCTGTTCTACTTTTAAAACTGCTATCATGCCAAAGGTTTATTACTGTTTTTGATGAAATAGTAATATTCGAACATCTTGCAAGGTATTCGGGTAACTTGGGGCAAAATTTTTGGATCTTTTTGGACTTCTTGAAGGACACTACTAACATTGCGTCTTAAAAGCTTCTTCAGTATTCTAGAATCTAGACCGTGGCTTGTTTTGGGTACTGTTTGTGTTTTGATGGTTTTTGACAATAGCTTGCACTGAAGAGCGAACTAATTTTAGTGTTTAAGCAATTTCCCCGATTCTCAAGGTTAACCACCAAATTTAGAACTGATGTTGTTTGTCAGCATAGTACTTGTCTTTAACGGCGCCCTACATAAAATAGCCCAATAGCGTCAAATCTTACAGCTTTCCAAAAGATGATTTTTTTGTCCACCTCATCGTGTAGTTTTTACTTGGCCCATCTAGTGATGTGAAAAGGAAGCAGATGGTCATGCGGCTTTAACTCTAGAATGAATTGAAGGTTATAAGGTGGCACAACAAGATCTTTTTGCAAAATTCGGCGTAAACTGGTACTTGAAATGTTTAATTCTTGAAAACGATGACGATTCTCACGCACACCTTTAGTCAGTTCTGGTGAACGAACACGTTCAAGTGCTAGTCCCTCAACAGGGAATCGGTTTTACGACCTTTAGCAATACATTTGCGCAAAGCGGGCACTTTTGGTCCTTCTCTGCGACTAAATTTTGTACGACGTTTTCGTGCAATTTTCATTTGGCTATATTTAGGAAATAAATTTCCAACTGATCCTACGTTGCTCCAGCGTAAATTGATTCATTTCGTTCAAGGGAGATAATATACTAAATTTTTAGACAGATTCCAAATAACCGCTGCACAGTGGGGCCTTTTGACTTTTTTCATTGCAAAAATCACAACTTTTAAAATAATTAAGATATTTAAAAGATTCAAAAAAGATGTTGACAGAGAACACGTTAGGCTTCAAAATAATATTTACAAAATACTGCCAGAGGTACAGGGTACTCCAAAAACTGCGGTTAAAATTTGATAATTTTTTCAGTTAAATTTTAACATGTTTTGTATTTGAATCGCAAATACACATTTTTATATACTTTTAAAATTTAAATCTAAGTTAATTTATATTAAGTAACTCGTTTAGCCCAGTATGCTTTGCAATACACATTGTTTAAATCCGAAAGTTTAGAAAAAATATAACATGTTAAACTAATAATTAATTCTTTTATTTATATTACAGAAACACATTTTTTAATTAATTTAAATATTAACATTATAATACCATAGACGTTTGGTGAATTCACAAGGTCTTGTGAAATTATATATTGTAAAATAATAGAACCAAAAAATATGACTGCTGTGAACAACTCTTCGTATATTTGTAGGTGTCGTATTTAAAATCTAAGTCAGATGATACGACCAAACGATAAAAAAACAAACACATATGTATAGGTATATAAATCTAGTACTGCCCTTCGCTTAATTTAATAATTTTTAGAAATTAGGCCCATGTAGACACAAAATGGTCCATATCTAACCTGGTTAGAATCTCTGAAATCCATTAAAATAAGCAACTATTTTTGGCACAAACTTTAAATTAAAAAAGACAAGAATTTTGTTATTTTTTACGTTAACAAAAAACAGCTGATGTGCCACAGAGCTATTTTTGCCGGCGGAGGTGGCTTAAGGAATCTTCTTCGGTGGTTTTGCCTAAGTTTTTAGTATAGACATTTTTAACGGATGCGAGTGCTATCGGCTCTTATAGTAAGTTCTCTTTAAAATAGTCATTAACATTCGGAACGTTATATAGTAGAATTAACATATCGGAGCTATAATTATGTTCTTCCGAATCCTTTCGAGATCTTATATGCCTTCGTGATAAAATTAGTGGGTCTGAAGAGGCCGCCAACATATTGAAAAGGTTCTTATTATGTGTAATCCGTGAAGTTTTGCAAGTGATCGTGTATATAAATTGTTTGTAGTCTTTGTTTTTGCATTTCTGGACTTCTTCTGACATTTCTCGAATCGGTAATCATTGATATTCAATTTAACTTTTACCATGATCCTTAATCTTATGAAATGTAGGAATAAGTTTCTTCTCAGGGTATATTCGAGTTAAAAGTTGGACAGTTTTTGATGCATAATCATCAAACTTTGGGCCATTTACCATTTCTCTAGAGCTCATAACATTTAGGATAACTGCCAACCCTTTTATAATATTATTGGCGACCCCTAGTAATTTGGGCTGTTACCTCATCATTTTCAAAAGATGCTCTGGACATATTACCATCTTTAGTACATTATTCCATACGCCTGCATTGGGCGGTCTACTTTTAGCCTAAGCTTCTTAAGAAATTCATTTTGTATAATTTTGCGTTCACATCAAAACATTCACCTTCTCGAGAAATTGTATTTCCATGCACTTAATTTTGGCATGTGACGAATAAATTCCATATTTATAATCAACACTTGAATCATAAAAATTTTGAAAGTCTTTCTGTAACTTTTTAGTATTATGTAGTAAATATGCTGAAGTGGGCGAGACCATTTTCGACCTGTTTTAGATATGCTCTATTTTATTTGTAAAAATAACCTAAATATAGGGTGTCTTAAAAGTGGCTACTGACGAAAAAGTAAGGCATCTGCTAAATATTTTACTACTTCTTTTAATAAAAAACAAACATACCTTCAAAAAAAAAAAAAAAAAAATCAAAAAAGTAGTGATCAAACGGTAATGTTTCTGACACTTTAATTCTAAAGTGCATTTGTTTTCATAATCACCCTTTTTTTGCTTTCTAATAAATTGTCGACTTTGAGCAGCTCCACAAACTATAATTTTTATGCAATTAAGGAAAACGTTTTTGAATTGTGATAAGTAAGTGGTTCTTTATACCATGTTTTCATTCATTTCACAAAATTTTGTCATAAAATTTTGTATTTTTGCCATGGGTTTTAGGAAAAGGCGCCACAGTGCGCTGGTTCAAATTTAATTCCACAAATTGCCCACCCGATTAATACATACGTGTCGCATTGAATTTTCTTTTTTTCTTCAATAACAAACACAATACAACAGCACCCATGCGTTCTTATCAGCGATGCCAACTTAGTGCTTTTAGCACTATTTTTGGTACATTTTAATGCCTTAAAACGCCAAATTTTAGTTTTAGTGCCAAACTGAGAAAAGGCACTATGCTGGTGCTTTCTTGATTTTTTGATAGTGTCTTTAGTGCTTTTTACAAATTTTAAAATTTATTAGAAGTTATTGTATGCAGTGACTGTTTTTGCAAGTCTCACGAATGGTTTTTCCCCTAAAAACTCTTTATTAATCTCACAACATATTGGTGTTTTTATTAAAAAGTGTATTACCTCTCGATTAACAATTTATTTTAACATCTTTTAGTCAAACTTTAGAAACCGAATATGCTTGAACTCTTTTTTTTAAAGGGGCTGCATGACCTGTTTTAAAGCAATATTTTTCTTAAGTACACATTTGTATGATATTGTTTAGCTAAATCTGAAAATTTCATTGCTTCTTACACCAAATCATCAGTAGACTTCAACCAAATTCTTAAAAAACCGCATGAATAATTTCTGCCTTATATATAATTACTTCCATAAACTTATTGAGAATTATTTTAAACAAACCCAAACTTTCAAGAGTTCTTTCAAAATGTCAGCAAACCATTTTTCCTTTTTCAACTATTTTGTTTTTATTTTTCCCTTATGCATTTGAATACCCATTGGTTAGCACTAAATGTATTTTAAGGACTACTGAAAACAAAACTTTTCGTTAAGCAACAATTTTCAATATTGGGAAAATTTAAATCAAATCCTGAATAATGTTTGGAAAGTGTTGTAAAACTTAAAATTTTTAGTTTTCCCTTAATAAAGGACTTGTGGGGAGCGCATGGGGAAAAATGGATAAGATTAATGGTGTTTTCTTTTCTGAGCATAAATGTTGCCATTTTATTTTGTAACACTTTTTTAAAACTACCTAAACCTTTGAAAAGTGGTACATTTTCAGTGACTACAACAGAACAAACAATCACTATATTTTTAGATGAGACCTCGTTTTTTAATTCCATTTTATGATTTCTTTACAGAAATAAAATTTTTTTATTCAACGTCAAAAAACTGATAGCAAAAAAATAGATCTTCTTCTTTTTAAAAAGGCAGTGAGTAACCCTTTGATTATTTTAGGGGCAAAAATGTAGCATTTTTTCATTTTTTTAGGGCAACATTACCAGAAAAGAACTTACAACTCTGTAGCAATGCTGCCTTGCTTTTCAGAAAAGAACAGAAATGAGTGCATAGGGCAGAATAAAGGCAGCATTTCTGCCAGAAAAGAAAACGCCATAAGTTTAAAATAAGGTTATTAAGAGTGACATCTGAAACAGTTTTATATCCAAGAAACACATAAACAACCAGTTGGATGGACGGACAGATGGGTTTTAATCGACTCAGAAAGTGTTTTTCAGTCTACTGGAGTCTAATGGAGTCCCTTCTACGTTTGTAGTATGTGTATAAAAAGTTTAGTGCTTTTTTTACGCTTTTCTGAATGGTGCTTTTTTTTGGTGTACGATGTGCTTTATGCTTTCAAAAAGTTGGCATCACTGATTCTCATAAATCAGGTGTTCTCGTTGAACATCATTGGGTTAGACCTTTTTAAAAATCTATTATAATTTACATGAAAGTTTATTGTTATTTAAGATTAGCTAAAGGGTATGTTAGATTCGGTAAAGCCTCATTTAATATCGTATATCGTTTATTGAGTATAAATACTTTAATGTGTCTTTTAAGTAAATATAAGGATAAAACAATACTTTCGTTATTGTTTGCTTTTAAAGTTAAAAACAATTGTTGCAGAGAGTACACGTGTAAGCAAACAAACTTTTTTAACAATAGAAAATACGTTTGGTGAAGGCTAAGCACTTTAAAAGTGTTATTTGAGCAAAATTTTAAAAATAAATTGCAATTTGAAAAACAATAGAGCAAATCTGCTATAAATACCGCATATTATTTCTAAGATTTCTCAGAATAAAGTTGTTTTAAACTGTTTAACGTTTAAAGCTGCAAATTTAGGGGAATTTTATTTTTAAAATGAAGTTCTTTTGGACAGCCCTGCTGCTTCTGGCCACTTTAGTTTTTGGTCTAGTTAAAGCTGAGAATGTAAATAAAATCGAAGTCGTTAATAATGGTAACGACTATGATGATGTTAAACGCAAAGCATCAGTTCCTGTTGAAAGGTTCGAGTGGCGTGATATATGCAGCGACATATATTCGTTTAGTCCTTTACTTCGTAATCATTCGCTCTGTGTTTCCGTTTGTAACAATTTTTACATTAAACCTGGTTATTGCTCTGATGATGGTGATTGTGTTTGCTATGACGTAACTGCTTTAGATGTGGCTGATGATAATGGTGTTGCTGGGACGGAGAACGAAGACTCTGTTGTAACCGCAGATAACAAAAGGATCTGCAGTAATAATCTATTTTTTACTCCTTTGCTTCGAAATGATTCGCTTTGTGTTTTTTTGTGCAAAGAAAAACACAAAAAGCCTGGCTATTGTAATAACAACGACACGTGTGTGTGTAAGGATGCCAATCAATTAGTCGTATCTAAAGAAAGTGATCATATTGATGTCGAACGTAAAGAACCGGTTCAAGTTAAGAAAAATTTTGATTTAAAAGAAATCTGCAGTAACATGTACGTTGATGATCCTTTATTTTTAAATTACAAGCCATGTCGTCTTTTATGTAAAATGAGCCGCAAAAGGCCTGCTTATTGTGATTTGAAAGACGATTCTGTTCATAATGCTCACAGTTCTGCTAAATCTGATGTCCGTGATTATGCCGTTGAAATTGATGAGACATTTGATCAGGAAGGCATTTGTAGTGATATATTTTCTGTTGTGCCCCCACTTCGCAATTATACGCCTTGTGGCTTATGGTGTAAAAGAAATTCGTTTCAACCTAGTTATTGTGATTTTTCTTACAATACCAGCGACTTAGCTGTGGCGCATGATTTTAGTTCTGCTAAACTTAAACGTGAAGAGCCACTTATTGCCAAAAAAGTGGTTGATTTGCAAGACATTTGCAGCAGTATACTTGAGATAACTCTTTTGCATCAAAATCATTTACTTTGTTATTTTAACTGTAAAAGAGAATATAGCAATCCTGGCTATTGTGCTCTCAACGGCAAATGCATGTGCTTTAACGCTAGTAAAGCTGCTGTTCCAATGAAGAAGCAAATTCATTTGAAAGATTTTTGCAACGATATAGCAACAATTGATTCTTCGAATTCAAATGATCAAAATTGCCTTGAGAGCTGCAAAAAAGATTATAATATTCCTGGTTATTGCGTTGTCAACGGAAAGTGTCTGTGTTATGATGCTTCAATCGTAGTTAGTGATACCGGTAATGCTACTGAGGTTAGTCCTAAACCAGCTGCTTTAATTGCTGTAAAAAATGGTTCAGTTTTGAAAAACGTGTGCTATCAGATATTACCATTCGTTCCATTTACACGAAATCATTTGCATTGTGATTACCTTTGCAAAGCCAGAAAAAATAAATCCGGTTATTGTACTATTTATGGCGATTGTGTGTGCAAACACATCAACGGTTTAGTGTTAGATAAAGCTGCAAATTTTGCGCAAATAAGTCCTAAAGAGCTTGTCCAAAATCAACAGAATCTTGATTTGGAAGCTATTTGCAGCAGTATTATACGAATAACCCCACTGCATCGCAATCATTTACTTTGTTTTGAAAAATGTAGAAATAAATACAGTAATGCGGGTTATTGTGCCCTAAACGGCAAATGTGCTTGTTATAACGCTAGTAAACCTGCTGCTCCAATCAAAGAGAAAATTAATTATCGTGATTTGTGCATTAATATATTGAAGATTGATTCTATGAATCGTACCGATTTGACTTGCGTTAATCGTTGTAAAAATCAATACAACGTTCAGGGTTACTGTATTCTAAACGGCAAGTGTTTGTGTTATGACGAGACTAACAATGCCGATAAACCCAATTCTGGGAAGAACGAAAGTAAAGATGTTAGTTAAAATATTGTGGAAAAGTCTTGGATGCTGGAAAGTGTTTGCTATCAGCTTTTACCTTTCATCTATTTAATGCGAAATCATGAGCATTGCAATAATCTTTGCAAAATTATTAAGCAGAAACCTGGTTCTTGTACCCACAACGGCGATTGTGTTTGTGAACACTTTAAAGATTCAGCCTTAGCTAAACCAACGAATTTTGCTAACAATGGACGTAAAGAACTTTCCCAAACTCAAAATGCAACTGATTTTCGATATGTGTGTAGCAATGCCCAGCTGGTTGATCCTTTGAATCAAAATAATCTGGCTTGTCTACTTCATTGTAGTAAAAAATACATAATTGCTGGTTCTTGTGTTATCGACGGCAAGTGTCTGTGTTATGACAATTCAAATATTGTTAAAAATATTTCTAAAGTTAAACCTAAACCGAATCAAATTGCCTTAGGAGAGTCTCCTGTTTTGAAAAATGTTTGCCACGAATTATTTAATTTTTTTCCTCTCAAAAGGAATCATTTACCTTGTGATTTCCTTTGTCGCAAAATTAATTACAAATCTGGATATTGTACTGTTGATGGAATATGTATGTGCGAATCAAGTACCATTAAAGTGTTTGAAATTTTTTTTTAAATAAAAGCATTCAATACGCAAGTTACTTTTTTAATTTTTTTTCTTCGTTATTTGTAAGCAAACATCTACAAGGAGTCCTCCGAAGTTGTTTGGCTCTCATTTTTTTTAAATGAAAAACTTCGATTCTGTTTTTTGATTATGTTTATTTGAAAATTTAAAATTTTATTGGTCAAGTCGAGAAGGTGATGTCGGCCCAATTTGCGCCTTCAAAATTTATTGCTATACGGGTTCGTTTTATGGCATTTTTCATCACTTCGGTGAGAACTTCGGGCGACAGATTTTCGCACTCGTATTGAATGTTGTTCTTGCGGGCTTCCAGGGTCTCGGGCTTGTTCACGTTAACACAGGACTTCAGAAAACCCCACAAAAAAAGTCTGGAACGGTTAAATCGGGCGATCTTGCTGGCCAATGTAGATCTCCAAAACGAGAGATAAGACTGAAGAATATCGATTGTGGCTCGCACAGTGTGCGCCGTTGCTCCGTTCTGATGGCCCCACATGTCGTCCAATCCTAATTCGTTAAATTGCGGCAGAAAAAACTCGGCTAACATGGCCCTATCGCACGCACAGTCCACTGTTGTCGTTTGACCAGCGGCGTCCTCGAAAAAAAAATGGCTTTATGACTCCTCCAGCGTGAACAGGGCACCATGCAGTCACTTTAAGTGGGCTTTATGTCTCTTTTTGTGCATCACTCGTGGATTTTCGGTGTCCCAGAAGCGATAATTTTGTTTGTGCACGTACCCACTTAGGTGGAAATAAGCCTCATCGCTTATTATGATTTTAGTCGAAAAATCGTCTACTTCGGCTCCGAGATTGAGGATGGCTTGGCAGCAGATAAAGAACAGACTTGTCTTTGTACAGGCACATGCGCAGGTCTTTGACCAAAATTCGCCTTAGGGCCGATCGGCTGATGGCTAATTGCAAGGCAGGGCACGCCAACAGCGGTGATATTCTCGGCAGAACGAGCGCTCCCGGGCCGGTCACTCTTGGCAGCGGAGTTGTCCCCTGAGGAGTAATATGTATCACATACTCTCATTAGCTTTCTCTTCCAAACATATTCCTAGGAAATACTTACCCTCTATCTTCATCATCTAAGGGGGTTGCCATACAAAATTTACAAAAAATATGTAAAAACGCCTATAATTTTCCCAGAGTTTGACTTTAAGAAATTAAGTGAACCACCGACTCCGATTAGTTTCCCCTCCCAAACATATTTAGCCCCTATCTCCATCGCCTAACGGGCTCCCATACAAAGCTTGGTAAAATTGTAATAAATCCCTCCCCACAGCTTCCAGTGTGCTCGTTGATAGGTCAAATGTAGGACTGACTACAAATATTTTTTCTTGCAAACGTTTTCCTAGAACACACTTACCCCCTATTTCCATTCCCCTAGGGAGTTGCCATACACAGTTTGAAAAAATATGGTAAACACCCCTACAACTTCCCCAGAGTCGCCCCTTGAGGAATAAAATATATCACAGGCTCCCATTATTTTTCCCTCTCAAACATATTCCTAAAACATACTTTCCCCCTATCTGCAACACCTAAGGGGGTTTTTATACAAATTAAAAAAAAAATATGGTAAAAACAACTTTCTTAGTCACTCTGAGAGGGCGAGTCTAACTCGCCACCTCCATCCGGAGGTCCTTAGGCCCATTGTGAATCCCTTCAGTGCCCTGTGAGAACCCCAATTATGCACCTCAGAACCCCCCTGCTCTCCTTGAGCAGCAGGTCAGTTCCCGTCCTGTCCAGCCTGAGCCATAAAAGTCTAGAGATCCTGCAATCAGTCCTGTCCCTCCAGGTTTGGCCCACCTTGTCCATTATCTAAGTCCCTATCATCCCATAATAGAAATCCAGTGGTGGCCTCACCGGCTCACAACCAAGTCCAATATCCCAGGCCGATATCCCTCTCCCAATCCCATCCTCCCTAATTAATTCCGCGGCCCTCATCACCGCCAGAATTTCAGCCTGGAAAAACTGCACTCATCCGGGAGTCTGTAGGACATTCCTACCCCCATGCTCATGCATAACTGACTCACTTAGCCTAAACAAGCTCCAAGCCGCCATTTCAGCAATAAAATCCTCAATGGGAAGAAGATATAGAATGATGTCCAGCGCTGCCTGTGGTGTTCTATTCCTGGCCCCTGTAATGCTTGGTAATATACATCTCTGGACCTTTAACAAGAGCTTCCTTATGTCGCCCCTTTCTAGAGCCCTCCACCATAAAAGGCTCCCATACGTAAGAATTGGCCTTACAATGAATGTGTAAATCCATTTCACCATAGCCGGTTGCAACCTCCAATCCTTACCTATGGTGTTCCTACAGGCATAGTAGGCCTTGAAAGCCTTCCTAACCCTCTCCTCTGCGTTCGCCCACCAAGATAACTTGCCATCTAGGACAATACCCAGATACCTGTCCCTATTCGCTAGTTTTAGCTGAACCTCTTCAAGCTCTGGCAGTTTAAAATCAGCAACCTAGTACTCTCTGGTAAAGAGAACTAGCTTCGTCTTCCCTGGGTTTACCCACAGTCCAAGCAGACAAATCGAATAATGCACTCTGCAATACCTAGTAGTAGACAAGAATTTTCCTGTCACTAAAACCACGATGTCGTCTGCATAAGCCACTACTTTTATTCCCTTCGAGTCAAATCGCCTCAATATCCCGTTGACTACCAAAATCCACAGTAGTGGCGACAAAACCCCTCCCTCTTATCAGATGCTCATTTTCCTACTCAGATTTGATTATCCCGCTTCTAAGCGCAGAATAGATCCAATAAGAATGCCCTGAACTCTTATTTCCCTCAGTGCGTTTCCAATAGCCTCTATCGAAACATTGTTAAAGGCTCCCTAAGTGCCCAAAAACGCGCCCATGGGTCTTAACGCAATTAAAAAATAAGTTTACAATTTATGGCCACAAATTTTTTTTTTATTTCAAAACGTTATTGTTAGTGCTCTTAACAAAAATAATTCGTACTTATTGTTTGTTTAGTACTTGCAAACACAGCGATTATAAAAAAATAAAACTAAAACTAATAATTCAATACTCCTGCGAAACTCTATATTATTTAACAGTTTATTCTCAAATAACTGTAAACATATAAACAGTTAAAGGTATTGACTTTGCGTGTTTATTGCCGAACTGCCTTGAAAAAATGTGGCATAAACTTTGGTTTCTCTAAACTTTTTTTTTCTGTCTCCTCTACACACTCAGTTTACACATACAAAAACCATTCGAAGTACAATAACCGGATTTGTATTTAACGCTTGTGCAAAGTAGATTGCAACGCAAATAATTTTGCTTTAAGTGAAAAATGGTTGGCTGATATGCACAAACGTTCTCGAAAAGAGAAGTTTTCCTTAAATCATTTGGAGTCTTTTCTTCATGTCCCATATCATCAGAGTTATCGCTGTCGCAGAAACAAACGCCGTTAACAACACAATAAGCCGGAGAAATGTAGTGTCTTCTACAACGATTAAGACAAGTAAAGTTACTTCGATTCAAGGGATCAATGCTCACAATATCATTGCAAAAATCTCGCAAACTAACTGGCTTCACTAATGGAACAGCAGGCTGATTAGCGTTGAAGCATAAGCATTTACCATTTAGAAAACAATAACCAGGACTGCTGTAATTTCTTCTGCAGCTGTCATAACAGACTGAATGATTTCGAGCCAGAGGTACCATCGCTAATATTTTGCTGCAAATATATCTAAAGTTAATATTCCTTTCTACCGGAATCGGTTTTCCACGATTATACGCAAAGGCTAAACTATTAGCTTCGTTAACAGAATCACCATTAATATCACAAAAACTGGATTTAAACAAATTTTTTCTACACCATAAACCACAAAGCGTATAATTTCGAAGAACTGGAAGAACAGAAAATATATCGTCACAAATTACTTGCGGATCATATATGTCATCAATATTAATTTTATAACCACTGTCATCAGCTAAAGCTGAACTGTTAGCGTCATAAGCAGAATCGTCGTTAAAAGCACAGTAGCTGGGTTTGTTGCGGCTCATTTTACACAAAAGGCGACAAGGTTTATATTTTAAAAACAAAGGATCATCCACATACATATTGCTGCAAATATTTCTTAAATGATAATCCTTTCTGTTTTTACCAGATTCAGCTAAGGCATCACCCTGGTTACAAGTACAATCGCCGTCTGTCGAACAATTACCCGTCTGCTTCGAAAATTCCTTGCACAAAGAAATACAAAGCGAATGATTTCGTAGCAAAGGGGTATGCCAAAATATCTCACTACAAATCTTTCGAGAGTTAAACTTGGATTCAATTGCGCCAGATTTTTCACTTGCAATCTTAGCATTTTGAGTGTCAACCTTGGAATCGTTACACACACAGTGGCCATCGCCAGAACAGTAACCATTTTTGTTATAATTATGATTGCACAAATAATCACAAATGGAACTTTTCCGAAGCACAATAGAATACAAGAAAATATCACTACAAACTTCTGGAGAATTCAGCTTATTTTCAGAATCTTTTTCATCAGCTTCAGCATAATCGTGACACACACAAACGCTTCCGAAATAACAAAAACCACCTTTTCGGTAAGCGCGTTTACAATGCGAAGTACAATTAGGATTGTATTCTTTAAAAGAAGTAAAATCCAATTTACTGTTGCAAAGATATCGCAAACCAAAAATCTTAGGAGAAGCTATTTTACTTTCGATTTGAGCAGAATTTGTATCGTTAAGAATATTTTTCTGACGACTTCTACAGGCGCAAGCTTCTCTGCTGGTGCAGTAACCATACGTGTAGTTCTTACGTTTACAGTCGAAATCACACTTCGTATGGTCGAGTTTAGAATTGGTTTCCGGTATATTACAAATTGGTCGCTTGGTTTCCTCTAAGTTATTTTGAAGAGCTTGTTCTTCTCTAATCTGAACACTAAAGCTTTTATTATTGGCTCTAAGTTCAGCCTTATCAGTGAAAATAGTGTGATTCCTAAAGTCTTTGGTTTTCACTATATCAATTGCAAAAATCGCAAGAAGTAACCACTTTGAAAGGACTCTCATTCCCATTAAAATTTAAACTTAAGGTTTTAATTTGAAACGTTTAATAGTTAAATGAAACTTAAATGTTATATATTTGATAGATCATAAGCAGCATTTATATTAAAAATTTATGGCTTTTCTAAAACCGTTAATATATTTCAATATTTATTTAGCCCAAATTAACTTTTTATTTCTAAAACATTTAAAATTGTTTAATAAGTCTGTTTGCCAACACGTATTTTTTGTTTCGCTACAATTGTATTGGAGCTAAGTTGAGAAGCAAGTTGTGGTAAATGTCATCGGCGGCTGCTAAAAAGAAAATTATCGGCGGCGACTCACAGTCGGCTTATGCCGCCGCCTTGAATTTCTATAGTTTTATACGTAAAGTTTTGAGAACCAAAAGAATTTAATGCAAAACGTTAAAAACATTAAAAAATATTTGTAGTCGGCTAAAATTTTAAGCGGTAGCAAGTCTACGGCGGCTTATTTTTTTCAAGAATGTCGGCGGGGTGTCTTTCAACCGACTTAAAGCCCAACGAATTGTTTCCTTGGAGCTAAGCTATTTCGTTTGCATCGCCAACACAAGTTTAACTAATGGTATGTGTTTTTCTTTTCTGTGGAAACTATAAAGCAACTTTAGCTAAATTTCAAATACGTGCTGGTAAACAATACTATAATATATTAGAAATAAAAGGTTGATTTTGGCAAAATAAATATTTTAATAGAATTTTATAAAAGCCGTAAGTTTTTATAGTCTATCAAGTATACAACATTTAAGTTCAAATTAATATTAAACGTTTCAAATAAAAACCTTAAGTTGAAATTTTGAAAATGGTTACTTTTTAAAATTTTTACGATTGATGTAGTGAAAACCGAAGACTTTAGGAATTACACAAATTTTACTGTTAAAGCCGAACTTAGAGGCAATAATTAAAGCTTTAATGTTCAGATCGGAGAAGAACAAGCCATTGCAGGTAACTTAGAGGAAGCCAAACGACCAATTTGTAATATACTGGAATCCAACACTACACTCGACCATTCGAAGTTGGCTACCGACTGTAAATGAATGAACTACAAAGAAAAAAATTATTTCCATATAAAACGCTCTTATTTAAGTCTTGTAAAAAAAATTTAATTAAGGGTATGTATCCCTCAACGCGGTAGTATATATCGACACCTTTAAACTGATTTTTTCTTTCAAATCTAGGCTTTTCAACGAAAATCCCGATAACAACGCAAATATTTTTTACCTCTTACAAAAATAGTTTTTAATTCTGTTTGGGCTTCATTCCTTTTAGTCTCATGACATATTATCAGGGGTTTTATAAGAGATGATCCTTTTTGTTAATCTATATTTTGCTTTTGTAGAATAACACTAAATGGGACAGTAAGTATATATTTTAGAATATGCAATCCGCTAATAAATTCGAAAATGCTCCGAGAAGTTCTTAATAAAAAGGCTTTTGAAGACGTATTCCTATCTTTACACTCAGATATCTTTTCCAATGCCTCAATTATGTGCTTTATTTTTACTGCAAATTGTTGAATTAAATTATGGCGATCTACCTTTCATGTTTCGCATAATGGAGACAACTTCGTATTTGGATATTTCAGAAAAACTGCATTACGCTTAGGATGATGTTTTTGAAAAAAAATTCTGGTTTTTGTATTATTGGTACCTTGCAAATTGTAGAATTGGATCGATATAATTCAACGCCGTCTATTAAAAACAGCAACATACACAAGGATCTACAAGTTCCACTAGCTCAATGCGAAACCCTAAACTATGTAGACAAGTATTTAAACAAGCTTGAAACACATCCAAATCCGCTCGCTCGAAGCATCTTACAACATGGTGGGCACAACTGTCTGAAAAGAAGGGTTATTGTTGCGCTTAGGCAAAACAATTTAAATTAATTTATTTTATTTAAGTACGCCACTGACTTAACTAATACAAAACAAAATTTGCATACTTATTGTTAGTTCGCATAAGGGAATATTCAATAATAAAAAAAGTATTAAAAAAAACTAAAAACAAAATAAAGAACTATTTGAAAAAATTTATTAGTTTTATTTATTTGAGCAAACTTTTTGGTTTTCTTTTCTGTACATCTGATTTCCACATACAAAAACAGTTTGAAATGAAATATCAAAATCAGAAATATGTAAACGCTTGTACCAAATAAACCTCAAACTAAATTATTTCGTTTTAGTTGCAAATTTGCTAACGTCTATACATTGTTGATATCAAAAGCCTTTTCTGAGACATTTGGAAAAACTTCCTTATGATCCATCTCAGAAAAATTATTATCCTTGACTACGGCTAAACCCTCTGCGTCATAGCAGACACACTTGCCGTTGACAATACAATAACCAGGAACGCTGTAATGCCTTCTACAACGATTAAGACAATTCAAATCCTTTGGTTTTAAAGAATCAATCGCTAAAATATTATTGCAAAAATCTTGCAAATCGATATTGTTTTTAGTAGAAAAATCAGGTTCACTGGCCTCAAAGCACATACATTTATCGTTTAGAGCACAAAAACCAGGATTGCTGTAATTTCTTTTACAGTTTTCATAACAAAGTAAATGATTTTGATGCAAAGGACTGATCGCTAATATGGTGCTGCAAATATCTTGCACATCCATTTTTTCTTCGATATGTAACAGTTTTTTGAGTCCGACGTCAGTTAAATTAATATCATTTACGGAATCGTTGGAATTTTTGGAAGAATCATCGTTAAATGCACAAGAACTAGGCTTAAACAAATTTCTTTTACACCATAAACCACAAGGTGTGTAATTGCGAAGTGGCGGCGCAATAGAAAATATATCATTACAAATATCTGCCGAGTCAAATGTGTCGTCAATATCAATAGCAAAACTACTGCCATCCGCCAAGGCTGAGCTGTTATTATCGTTAACAGAATCATCGTTGAAATCGCAATAACCAGGTTTGTTATGGCTCATTTTGCATAAAAGACGACATGGCTTATAATTTAAAAACAAAGGATCATCCGCATACATATTGCTACAAATATTTCGTAAGTCGTTATTCTTTATTCTAACAGGTTCTTGACGTTTCATCTTAGCTAAATCATTGTTGTGGGTACAAATGCAATCATCGTTGCCAGAACAATAACCCTCTCTGTTGTAATACTGTTGACACATCGAAGCGCAAAGCGAAGTTTCTTGAAGCAAATTATCATTTAAAAATATATCATTACAGATTTGACGAAAATTAAATATAATTTCAATTGCATCAGGTTCTTGATGTACCATATCAGACAATTTTAAGTTGTTAGTTGAGACCAAAGCGTTGACATCGTAACACATACAATCACCATTATTATTACAGTAGCCAGCCTTATTGTAGCTTTCTTTACACAAAAAAATACAAAGCAAATTATTTCCATGCAAAGGAGTATGATAAGCACTATCACTGCAAATTTCTCGAAATTCAAACTTAATTTCAATTGCACTGGGTTCTTTACTTTCCAAGTTATCAGCTGTAGCTAAATCATAGGTCTCCCTACACGCACAATCGCCGTCACCAGAACACCAACCAGACTTGTTGTAATATTGCTTGCACATCGAAGCACAAAGCGAATTTTTTGGAAGGGAAGCAGAAGACAAAAATATATCTTCACAGAGTTGTTGGGACTGTAATTTTATTCCAATTAACTCACGCTCTTTACGTCTTATTACAGAACGTTTTGTGTCAACAGCTACGGCTGCAGCATTGACGTCCTTACACACACAAACACCGTGGCCAGAACAGTAACCAGACTTCTTGTAATGTTGTCTGCACATAGAAATACAAAGGGAACTCTTTCGAACAAAACCAGAATACAAAAATATATCAGTACAAAGTTTTAGAGAATTGAAGTAAATATCAAAAGCGTCAGGTTCTTTACGCTCCATCTTAGCAGTTTTGGTATTATCAGAGGAGACTAAATCCTTGTTTCCAAAACACACGCAATCCCCGTTAACATTACACTGACCAGTCTGCTTGGAATTCTTTTTGCACAAATAAATACAAAGCGAATCATTTCGAATTAGAGGGGTATGCCAAATTATATCACTACAAACTGTACGAGATCCAATCATAACTTTGGTAGCGTCAAGCTCGTCAGCAGGGGCTAAAGCGCTGTTGTCCTTACAAATACATTTGCTGTTTGCAGAACAGTAACCGGACTTATTGTAATATTGGTTGCACGTGTAATCACAAAGGTAATTTTTTCGAAGCAAAGCAGAATACAAAAAAATGTCACTGCAAATTCCTTGTAATTTAGATTTGTTTTCAGAATTAATTGTATCAGCTTCCATATAATCATGACATATACAAACGCTTTTAAAATAACAATAACCTCCTTTGCGGTTATTTTGTAAACAATGAGCAGTACAGTTTGGAAAGGTTTCTCTTAACGTAGTAAAATCTAATTTACTGCTGCAAAGATTTTGCGAATCAAAAACCTTAAGGGAAACTGTTTTATGCCCAACCTTTATACCAGTTTTGGTATCATTAACAATATTTTTAAGACGACTACTGCACACACAATTTCCTTTTATAGTACAATATCCATCCGTAAAGTTGTTCCTTTTACAGTCGGCAGCACACTTTGAATTATCGATTGTAAAGTAGGTTTCTGGAATATGACAAATTGTTCGTTCTCTTTTATCTTCCTTATATTGAACAGCCTTTTTTCCTTTAATCTGAACAGAACCAGCAATGCCAACAATAATGGATGAACTGAAATCCTCATCAGGAACATAAGAGTTATCGGCTTTCACCAGAACAATATTTAGAAAAATAAGACCCAAAAATACCAAAAAGAATTTCATTTTCAATAAAAATTTACTTGAAATTTTTACTTGAAAAGTTAATTCGTTAACTAAAACTTAACTGTTAAATGTCTCTTTACTAGGACGTGGTATTTATATCAATTTTGTTATATTTAATACTTACTTATGCATTCAACGTGTCGAATTTTTTATTCTTAAATTTGATCATTTTAAAAACGGAAATTCATTTATTGTATTATTTGATGACTAAATATGTTTTAATCGACTATAAAAATATTTGCCGCACACTTAATGCTTCACAAAAGATTTCTCAATGTCTTCTGAAGGTTTTAATTTGTATAAATAGATTCTTAATAAGTTTCTAAAGTATTTTCTACTTGGTTTGACTTGACAATACCAGCCAAATAATTTTAAACATTTCTAAACAGCATGTACAAGGTGGGCCAAAAGAAATCACTCTATTGAAAAATGCTCTTACTTATGCAAATGGCGGCCAATATCAAATTTGTTTTGACGTTTGTGAACTAGACATATGTAGAATACAAGTGAACAAGCCATGGAGCGATACACTCCCAAAAAACGCAGAATAATCGCGTCTAGTTTTTTGCGTAACGATTCGTCTGTGGTGTTGGCGAAGCACGAATTCTGTCCCTATTTCCCTGGCCGTTCTGCTTGTCCACCAACCTTGAAAAGTATGGGACCACACGAGACGCTGCCAAGAGTGGCCGGCCACGGGGCGCCCAATCTGCCGGGAATATCGCCGCTGTTGGCGAAAATATCGACCTGTCGCCAGAAACAGCAACGATGTGCCTCGCAATAAGCAATCAGCCGGTCGCCTCTAAGGCGAATTTCGGTCAAAGACCTGCGCATGTTCCCGTGCAAAATCCAGTCCATACATCAGCTGCTGCCTGTCGACCGCCAAACGCGTGTAACCTACGCCCAAGCCATCCTCAATCTCGAGGCCGAAGTGGACGATTTTTTAATCAAAATGACAATGAGCGATGAGGCTCATTTCCACCCCAGCGGGTATGTGAACAAGCAAAACTAGCGCTTCTGGGGCACCGAAAATCCATAAGTGATGCACAAGGAGCCGTTACACTCGCCCAAGCTATCCTCAATCTCGAGGCCGAAGTGGACGATATAACGACCAAAATCATAATAAGCAATGAGGCTCATTTCTACCTCAGCGGGTACGT
Organism: Melanophora roralis; assembly: GCA_963583895.1. Lineage (NCBI taxonomy): Eukaryota > Metazoa > Arthropoda > Insecta > Diptera > Rhinophoridae > Melanophora > Melanophora roralis. Next base: position 61,113,781 of record OY757191.1, on the reverse strand, counting down.
GAACAAGCAAAACGAGCGCTTCTGGGGCACTGAAAATCCATGAGTGATGCACAAGGAGCCATTACACTCGCCCAAGCCATCCTCAATCTCGAGGCCGAAGTGGACGATTTTTCGACCAACATCAAATTGAGCGATGAGGCTCATTTCTACCTCAGCGGGTACGTGAAGAGCAAAACTAGCGTTTCTGGGGCACCGAAAATCCACGAGTGATGCACAAGGAGCCATTATACTCGCCCAAGCCATACTCAATCTCGAGGCCGAAGTGGACGATATAACGACCAAAATCATAATGAGCGATGAGGCTCATTTCTACCTCAGCGGGTACGTGAACAAGCAAAACGAGCGCTTCTGGGGCACTGAAAATCCATGAGTGATGCACAAGGAGCCATTACACTCGCTCAAGCCATCCTCAATCTCGAGGCCGAAGTGGACGATTTTTCGACCAAAATCATAATGAGCGATGAGGCTCATTTCCACCCCAGCGGGTACGTGAACAAGCAAAACTAGCGCTTCTGGGGCACCGAAAATCCACGAGTGATGCACAAGGAGCCATTACAGTCGCCCAAGCCATCCTCAATCTCGAGACCGAAGTGGACGATTTTTCGACCAAAATCAAATTGAGCGATGAGGCTCATTTTCACCCCAGCGGGTACGTGAACAGGCAAAACTAGCGCTTCTGGGGCACCGAAAATCCACGAGTGATGCACAAGGAGCCATTACAGTCGCCCAAGCCATCCTCAATCTCGAGGCCGAAGTGGACGATTTTTCGACCAACATCATAATAAGCGATGATGCTCATTTCCACCCAAGCGGGTATGTGAACAAGCAAAACTAGCGCTTCTGGGGCACCGAAAATCCACGAGTGATGCACAAGGAGCCATTACAGTCGTCCAAGCCATCCTCAATCTCGAGGCCGAAGTGGACGATTTTTCGACCAACATCATAATGAGCGATAAGGCTCATTTCTACCTCAGCGGGTACGTGAAGAGCAAAACTAGCGTTTCTGGGGCACCGAAAATCCACGAGTGATGCACAAGGAGCCATTACTCTCGCCCAAGCCATCCTCAATCTCGAGGCCGAAGTGGACGATTTTTCGACCAAAATCAAATTGAGCGATGAGGCTCATTTCTACCTCAGCGGGTACGTGAAGAGCAAAACTAGCGTTTCTGGGGCACCGAAAATCCACGAGTGATGCACAAGGAGCCATTATACTCGCCCAAGCCATACTCAATCTCGAGGCCGAAGTGGACGATATAACGACCAAAATCATAATGAGCGATGAGGCTCATTTCTACCTCAGCGGGTACGTGAACAAGCAAAACGAGCGCTTCTGGGGCACTGAAAATCCATGAGTGATGCACAAGGAGCCATTACACTCGCTCAAGCCATCCTCAATCTCGAGGCCGAAGTGGACGATTTTTCGACCAAAATCATAATGAGCGATGAGGCTCATTTCCACCCCAGCGGGTACGTGAACAAGCAAAACTAGCGCTTCTGGGGCACCGAAAATCCACGAGTGATGCACAAGGAGCCATTACAGTCGCCCAAGCCATCCTCAATCTCGAGGCCGAAGTGGACGATTTTTCGACCAAAATCATAATGAGCGATGAGGCTCATTTCTACCCCAGCGAGTATGTGAACAAGCAAAACTAGCGCTTCTGGGGCACCGAAAATCCACGAGTGATGCACAAGGAGCCATTACAGTCGCCCAAGCCATCCTCAATCTCGAGGCCGAAGTGGACGATTTTTCGACCAACATCATAATAAGCGATGATGCTCATTTCCACCCTAGCGGGTATGTGAACAAGCAAAACTAGCGCTTCTGGGGCACCGAAAATCCACGAGTGATGCACAAGGAGCCATTACAGTCGCCCAAGCCATCCTCAATCTCGAGGCCGAAGTGGACGATTTTTTGACCAACATCATAATGAGCGATAAGGCTCATTTCTACCTCAACGGGTACGTGAACAAGCAAAACTAGCGCTTCTGGGGCACCGAAAATCCACGGGTGATGCACAAGGAGCCATTGCAGTCGCCCAAGCCATCCTCAATCTCGAGGCCGAAGTGGACGATTTTTCGACTAAAATCATATTGAGCGATGAGGCTCATTTCTACCCCAGCGGGTATGTGAACAAGCAAAACTAGCGCTTCTGGGGCAACGAGAATTCACGAGTGATGCACAAGGAGCCATTACACTCGCCCAAGCCATCCTCAATCTCGAGGCCGAAGTGGACGTTTTTTTGACCAAAATCATAATGAGCGATGAGGCTCATTTCTACCTCAACGGGTACGTGAACAAGCAAAACTAGCGCTTCTTGGGCACCGAAAATCTACAAGTGATGCACAAGGAGCCGTTACACTCGCTTAAAGTACAAGCGCATGGTGCGCGGTTAACGCTGGAGAAATCATCGGGCCAGTTTTTTTCGAGTACGCCGCTGGTCAAACGACAACAGGGAACAGTGTGCGCTATAGGGCCATGTAAGACGAGTTTTTTCTGCCGCAATTTAACGAATTAGGACTGGAGGACATGTGGTTCCAACAGGGCGGAGCAACGGTACACACGCGCGAGCCACAGCCGATATTCTCAATGCGGCGTCCCCGGGTCGCCTCATCTCTCGTGTTGGCGGTTTACATTGACCCACAAGATCGCCTGATTTAACCGTTCCAGACTTTTTTGTGGGGTTTTTTAAAGTATCGTATTTACGTAAACAAGTCCAAGACCCTGCAAGCCCTCAAGAACAACATTCGACACGAGTGCGGAAATCTGTTGCCCGAAATCCTCGCAGAAGTGATAAAATATGCCTTAAAACGAACCCATATAGCAACCAATTGTAACGGCGCCCATTTAGCCGATATCATCTTCTCGATTTGATCAATAAAATTCTAAAGGTTCAAAAAAACATAATCAAAAAACAGAATCGAAATTTTTTATTAAAAAAAAAAAAAAATGAGAGAGGACAATCTTTTTGGGCCCACCTTGTATAAAGTTTTGTTTGTTTTATTTTTTACTTCACTTTGAAAATCCCAAAAATGTTTTGTTTGAAAACATCTTGTCTGAAATAACAATGGCGGATTAAAACGTGTCGAAAGGAAAAACTTTTTCTATATTTTAAAATTGACCTAAATGTTCATTTATACGTGACTTAACCAAAGCCACAGAAAACAGCTGTTTGAACCAAACTTATGGGCATCACTATATTTGATTATAGGTGACTCACCATTACGCCATAACCATAACCATAGAAGCCAATTGAGCTTTAGCTTTGATGGCAACGGTTATAGTTATGGAGTTATGGTAAGTCACATATAATTGAACTTTAAGGTCTCTAAATTCCAAATCTGTTAACAGACTTTTTCTTTTACGTACAGTTTTCGTCAAGTCTTTTTTAAAATTAAATACTGAAAATTGTTTTTGAAAAACATAATTTTTCTTTTACAAACTTAAATTTTTTAATGAAATTAAATATTTATCGAATATGTCTGAGATTATTTGAATTTCACTTGTATTTTCTTAATTCGATGCTGTTTGAATTTTGTTTTATTGGCTTTAGAGTTATAAAAAGTACGAGTACATACATATTTTTTTTCTCCCTTTTTAACGCATAAGTCCCATAACTTAAAAAAAAATCAAAAAATTTTTTCAATAATTTTTTGAAACCTTTTGAAAGTAATTTGAATTCTGTTTCCATCTCTAAAGTTCTAAAAGCTACAAAAAGGACCTGTAGTGCGATTCTGTAACTTATTTATAACGATATTGGCATCTTTCAAATAAGTTACCAAAAAGCTTAACGATTTTAAAAGTCAGTAAAGTTTTTTTAAGGATATTCATTCGCTTTCGTTTAAGTTAGAGAACATTTGTTATTTTGTTTGAAAATTTGACAAGAAACATTTTGATATAATCCCCTAAAATATGCTACATTACTTATACTTTATAAACAAAATCCATATCGTCGGCTTAGAGTGTAAACCTGCTAACTAACCTTCCTAAAATTTTACAGCACATTAAAAAAAAACTTAAAAGATAATCCTTTTTTGACTTTTTAAGCTTGCCCAAGCATGTAATTGGCTTATTCTGTAATGTTTAATGATCAAAACTCTTTGTTCAGAAAAAAAATTAAGAGTAAGGTTTTAGAATGTAGATTTGCCATATAGTAATGATTTACCTTCTTTTTAGAAAATTATGTGTTAATAAAAAAATCTTTCTTTTAAAACTACACAGGCTCTTTAAATCTTAGTAATCATAAAAAAGAAAATTTTTATTACAAACAAAAAAAAAAAACACAACAACTAAAAGTTACAATGGAAGTATTATACTCTTTAATGATTGATTAACATTTAAAGCTTAACATAAAAAATTATAAATTGACATAACCATAAGTTAAATTGTCGTAATACGAACGGTAATCTGCATGCAGCGGTTTTTGTAAGTATTGCAGGTCCTTAAACTTTCTTTTTCAATAACCATCCTTCTTACTTTGGTAAAGATTTGGAAGCCTTCGTCTTTCTGTGTGTGGTTTTTTGAGTTTGGCTGGAATATTTTAATTTGAAATTTGTTTCAAAATTTATTTGTTTTTTTTGGGTAATAATATCTTCTTCCAGATTTTCTACTTTTTTTGTATTTCTGCTCTTTTCTTTATGGAACTAAGCGTACTTGCTTACTTTCATCTGTAATTGGGTATTTTGTCTCATTAAATAAAAACATTTGTAACAAGCAGCAGTACGGTTAGGACATAATCAGTTAATCACCCTAATTTTGCATTTCGATTTGAATCAAAATTTTCTCCGTCGGCCTTCTTGACTGATGAATAGTTCGGCCACAAATAAATTATTTTTAGTATATTTTGGCCTGTTCGTCTTTTTGTACTAAAATTTTGTGCTTCCTAATATGAAAATTAAAAAAATAAATTTTTTATTTCTATTTTGATATACATATGCGTATTTGCGTACTGCATCTTAATAGAAATGCAGAATGACCCCAAAAAATCACAAAATTTCAGTTGGTGGGCCACGCTTCAATATTTCGCAAAACCATTTTAACAAAATTTCCTTTATACTCTTACACACTATAGCGTTATTAAGCGGCAGTGGTCATAGTTTTTATACAAAATTATACACGATATAAAAGTAAGCGCAAAACAAAATTTAATTGAATTCAGATACTAAAATTTGCATATTATTTGCCACTAATTTTTTAACAAAAAAAAGAAAAAGTTTTACACAAAAGCTAAAGTCTTGTAGTAGAACAACAACAAGTCGTTGTTAGAAACACATTACATTAAATCACACAAAGTAGCATAAGGTTCGAGTTAGCAGATGAATATGAGTTGATTGGATTTAGCAGTTTTACTCATCAAACATTTTGCATCACTTCCAGTCAAAAATTAAAGTAACTTGTTTTTGTTGGACGATGTGCATTTTTTCCTCTTTCGAATGGCTTTAAAAAATTACTTGAAGTAAAAAACGAATTAAGCAATTTTACACTCTAAGCCGACGATATGGTTTAACATTAAATATACATCAACCTGCCAAACTAAAGTTTATTGGAAAATAGGGGCCAAAATTTTTTCAAAAACTAGATTTTTAAATTTGATCAATTTGATAGGGTTAAGAACAAAATAAAACTCTTTTAAAATCTGAGTCATAAAATCTGATTTTTTAAAAACAATCACCATTGAAAATTTTTTATAAAATAAGCAAAGAAATTATAAATACCTTCTTTTAGCAGGCAAACGAAAACATTCAGTGTCAAACCATATGGATATTGTTTATATTATGTATTTTAAAAATTGTCTAGAATATATTTAAAGGTTATGTCAAAATATTTTTTGTAAAATTTTCAAACAAAAGGCTGGTAAAATGTTCTAGTTAATTGGTTTTGCGACTTGCTTATTCAGATAAAATGAAGAAAATCATTTATACGTTATAATAAACAATGAATTTAAAATAAACAACGCTTGCTCCCGGCATTTGAGTAAAATGTTCTATTTAACGAACAAAGTTGAGTAACATTGGTTATTTCGTTTAAAAATTTAACAGTTAACTTTTTGTTATAACACTCTAAAGTATGCTACACTATTTATATTGTATAAACAAAATCCATATGATTTAAGATTGAGTCTGTTCGTTTGCCTGCTAGCAGAATAAAGATTTACAAAAAGGATCATCTCTTATAAAAACCCGGATAATGTTTCTTGAGACAAAAAGGAATGAAGCCCAAATACAATTTAAAACTGCTTTTGAACAGGAAAAAAATATTTTTGTTGTAATGGGACTTTTAGTTAAAAATCCTAGATTTGAAAGAAAAAAATCATCTTGAAGATGTCGAAATATACTACCGCATCGAGGGCTACATACCCTTAATTGAATCTATTTTTAAAAGTCTCACAGGACGTCCTTTATTTGTTTAAAATTCCTCAACTTTTGTTGAGTTTTGTTGAAAAAACCCCTAAAAGTAAGTTTTTAAATTGTGTGCTTCATTTAGAAGTCCCCCCAAAAGCTCAAGCTGGATCCAAGCCTGCGCAAATATAAAACTAAGGCCCTTATAGTATCTGTCTGACAGGCTAAAAAAACGTACGTATTTATCTGTACGTTTACTTTTGTTATTACAAGTATGCTTTAAGCTATAGTGCCCGTTAAGCTAGAGGGAGGCTCATCTAACCTTTAAGTTCTAACGCATGGCGAAATGAAAAGGTGACCTCGTCCCTAAAACAACAACTTCCTGTAAAAATTAAGCATGTATGTACTTTGTTGTTGCTCAATTCCAGCTTAGTTGCCAAAAATGTTGCTTGCGATCACACATACACAAAGTATACACAACCATTATAGAACATCAAAAATCTGCCAAACTACGTTGGAAAACATATAACGGAAATAAAAGTCAGCTGATCAGTTGCTCCTACCTTGTTTAATATACCTTGGTCTAACGTAAGCTTAATTTATTTAAAGTTGCCGTATTTAGTGTTCATTTGTTTTTTTGTTGTTGTAAGCAGGCAAATGAAAGTACATAAATGCTCAAAAAGAAGTTGGTTTTTGCATTGGTATTGTCATACCTTAAGTAAATTTTTGGTTTAAATTAATGTTTTAAAGAGTACTTTTTTTTACTTTAATAAGAGTTAACTTTAACTACAGTACACTCTATAAACAACATATATAATGGCCCTTAAAGTAATTCCCTGAATTAAATATTTGTCAAAAAATGCTTTTAATCGCGAAGATAGAAATAAACAATATTTATGCTAAACAAAATGAAATAAAAAGGTAAACAGCCATTAAGCAATTACAACTTCTATTTTAAATTAAAATCTATATCGTGAAGGTGCTGCTATTTTTAAAATCGTACAAAAGCTTTTGTTTCTCATGTTTATTTAAAATGTTTAAAATTTAAAATTTCCCAAAACTGTTGTCTCAAATAAAGGTCTTTTTCTTAAATAATTATTCCAAAACTATTGTTTCAATTAAAAGTTCTATATCACTTGAATAGAATTAACTTTTGTTTAAAACAGTTGTTTTATGCTTGTGCTGGCAAACAATAATATAATTTAAGATCCTTCAAATTAAAGCGAGTAAGAGCGCTATATTCGGTTAGAATTAAACTACTTTTAATTAAAACAAGTAAAAATGCAATACTCGGCTCTGCCGAATCTTATTTAGACTTCACATTGAAATTAGAAAACTTTACAAAATTTTTACGTTTGTAGGTATAATAGAAATACCATGTAGAAGGTTCGAGGTCGAGAGTTTTAACAGTTTTCGAAATGTTTCATATTAAAAGTTAAATGAAAATTTTTCATTTCATGAGAGCTGCGTGTGTGTGCCACTAATTCCGATTTTCGATGGTAGATTTTAATAATTTCGACTCGTTGTTGGCTCGAATATCTTTCCATGATGAAATGGCAAACCTTACTGAAAATCAGCAAGATATATGGCGTCGTCTGCTGTCTCTGTCGCTCTTCTTTTGTAGCATCCCTGTTGAAAAACCCTTTATATGCTTCTGTCCTCTAATCCCGAAATATAAAATGAAAACCTCGTGTGTGGACAAGTGTTTAAGTGAGTAGGAAACACACCCAAATCCTCTCGCTCGAAACATCTTGCAACACTCATCTGGAGAAGGGGCACTTTTGCGTTAAGTTAAAACCATTGAAATTAATTTTATTTAGAATTTAAATTTTAAGTAGTTTGGCACTGGCTGAACTAATATAAAATAAAATTTAAATACTTATTGTTAGTTCGCATAAGGAAAGAGACAATAATAAAAAGTATTAAAAAAAGAAACAAAAACAATATAAAAAAATTTTGGAATAAATTTATAAGTTTTATTTATTTGAGAAAACTTTTTGGTTTTCTTTTCTGTACATTCGATTTACATATACAAAAACAGTTTGAAATAAAATATCAAAATCAGAAATAAACGCTTGTACCAAATAAACCTCAAACTAAATAATTTCGTTTTAGTTGCAAATTTGCTAACGTCTGTCTATACATTGTTGATATCAAAAGCCTTTTCTGATACATTTGGAAGAATTTCCTGTAGATCCATCTCAGGAAAATTATTATCCTTAACTACGGCTAAACTTTCTGCGTCATAGCAGACACACTTGCCGTTGACAATACAATAACCAGGAACGCTGTAATGTCTTCTACAACGATCAAGACAATTCAAATCCTTTGGTTTTAAAGTATCAATCGCTAAGATATTATTGCAAAAATCTTGTAAATCGATATTTTTTTCAGTAGAAAAATCAGGTTCACTGGCCTCAAAGCACATACATTTATCGTTTAGAGCACAAAAACCCGGATTGCTGTAATTTTTTTTACAGTTTTCATAACAAAGTAAATGATTTTGATGCAAAGGACTTATCGCTAATATGGTGCTGCAAATATCTTGCAAATCCATTTTTTCTTCGAGATGTAACAGTTTTTTGAGTCCGACGTCAGTTAAATTAATATCATTTACGGAATCGTTGGAATTTTTGGAAGAATCATCGTTAAATGCACAAGAAGTAGGCTTAAACAAATTTCTTTTACACCATAAACCACAAGGTGTGTAATTGCGAAGTGGCGGCGCAATAGAAAATATATCATTACAAATATCTGCCGAGTCAAATGTATCGTCAATATCAATATTATAACTACTGCCATCAGCTAAACTTGAGCGGTTATTATCGTCAACAGAATCATCGTTGAAATTGCAATAACCAGGTTTGTTATGGCTCATTTTGCATAAAAGACGACATGGCTTATAATTTAAAAACAAAGGATCATCCACATACATATTGCTGCAAATATTTCGTAAATCATTATTCTTTAATCTAACAGGTTCTGGACGTTCCATCTTAGCTAAATCATTGTTGTGGGTACAAATGCAATCATCGTTGCCAGAACAGTAACCCGATCTGTTGTAATACTGTTGACATATCGAAGCACAAAGCGAAGTTTCTTGAAGCAAATTATCATTTAAAAATATATCATTACAGATTTGACGAAAATTAAATATAATTTCAATTGCATCAGGTTCTTGATGTACCATATCAGACAATTTTAAGTTGTTAGTTGAGACCAAAGCGTTAAAATCGTAACACATACAATCACCATTATTATTACAGTAGCCAGCCTTATTGTAGCTTTCTTTACATAAAAAAATACAAAGCAAATTATTTCCATGCAAAGGGGTATGATAAGCACTATCACTGCAAATTTCTCGAAATTCAAACTTAATTTCAATTGCACTGGGTTCTTTACTTTCCAAGTTATTAGCATTTAATATATCAGCTGTAGCTAAATCATAGGTCTCCCTACACGCACAATCGCCGTCACCAGAACACCAACCAGACTTGTTGTAATATTGTTTGCACATCGAAGCACAAAGCGAATTTTTTGGAAGGGAAGCAGAAGACAAAAATATATCTTCACAGAGCTGTTGGGACTGTAATTTTATTTCAATTAAATCACGCTCTTTACGTCTTTTTACAGCACGTTTTTTGTCAACAGCTGCGGCTGCAGCATTGACGTCTTTACACACACAAGCACCGTTGACAGAACAGTAACCAGACTTCTTGTAATATTGTTTGCACATAGAAATACAAAGGGAATTCTTTCGAAAAAAACTAGAATACAAAAATATATCACTACAAAGTTTTAGAGAATTAAAGTAAATATCAACGGCTTCAGGTTCTTTACGTTCCATCTTAGCAGTTTTGGTATTATCCGACGAGACTAAAGCCTTGTTTCCAAAACACACGCAATCCCCGTTAACATTACACTGACCAGTCTGCTTGGAAATCTTTTTGCACAAATAAATACAAAGCGAATTATTTCGAATTAGAGGGTAATGCCAAATTATATCACTACAAACTATACGAGATCCAATCATAATATCAGTTGCATTAGGTTCTTTATTTACTATTTTGGTAGCGTCAAGCTTGTCAGCAGGGGCTAAAGCGCTGTTATCCTTACAAATACATTTGCTTTTAGCAGAACAGTAACCAGACTTGTTGTAATATCGTTTGCACGTAGAATCACAAAGGGAATTTTTTCGTAACAAAGCAGAATACAAAAAAATGTCACTGCAAACTCCTTGTAATATAGATTTGTTTTCAGAATTAATTGTATCAGCTTCCATAGAATGATGACATATACAAACGCTTTTAAAATAACAATAACCTCCTTTGCGTTTTTTCTGTAAACAATGAGCAGTACAGTTTGGAAAGGTTTCTCTTAACGTAGTAAAATCTAATTTACTGCTTCAAAGATATTGCGAACCAAAAACCTTAAGGGAAGCTTTTTTATGCCCAACCTTCCTAGCAGTTTTAGTATCGCTAATAATATTTTTAAGACGACTACTGCACACACAATTTCCTTTTATTGTACAATATCCATCCGTAAAGTTGTTCCTTTTACAATCTGCAGCACACTTCGAGTGGTCGATTGTAAAGTAGGTTTCTGGAATATGACAAATAGTTCGTTCTCTTTCATCTTCCTTATATTGAACAGCCTTTTCTCCTTTGATCTGAACAGAACTATTATCACCAGCAATGCCATTAACTATGGATGAACTGAAATCCTTATCAGGAACATAAGAGTTATCGGCTTTCACCAGAACAATATTTAGAAAAATAAGAATTAAAAGTGCCAAAAACACTTTCATTTTAAATAAAAATTTACTTTAAATTATTATTTAAAAAGTTAATTCGTTAACTAAAACTTAACTGTTTAATGTCTCTTAAGTAGGACGTGGTATTTATATCAATTTTGTTATATTTAATACTTATGCATTCAACGTGTCAATTTTGTTTATTATTAAAATTTTACCATTTTAAAAACGGAAATTTATTTATTGAATTGTTTGACGACTAAATGTGTTTATTCGACTATTTAAATATTTGCCGCACACTTTATTAAGGAATAAAAAAAATTCTTAAAAGATTCCTAATAAGTTTCTTAAGTATTTTCTACCTGGTTTGACTTGATATTACCTAAACATTTATAAACATTATTTCGGTTTTTTATACCCTTTAAAAAAGTGATAAGGGTGTATATCAGTTTGTCATTCCGTTTGTAATTTTATTGTTATCCATTTGCGACCCCATAACGTATATATATATTGTGGATCCTTACAGATAGGGAAGTCGATTTAACGATGTACGACTGTGTGTGTTAAAATCAAGTTTCTGGAGTCAATTTAAGTACTACGGACCGGGATGATCGCTATTTAAAATCAGAAAGACCGGTTCACCACCGACAAAAATAAAGGCAAAATACTGCGTTCTCCCCAGTTTTTTAGGACAAAATCCATACACGTGTGTAGCAAATGTTACCAACTGGCAACGCTGTTAAACATACACATAGATGCAGACCTGCGCCGAACGGCTGACAACCGGCTTACCTGGACCGCCGATCAACTGTATTAAGCTGCCGCCGCCGCCAATGATTTTTTCGGCTCATTAACCGCTTAAACTCAGCAGCCGCTTATTTTTCATAACTAAATTTTAAAATATAGTAATCTTGTATTCTAATGAATATAATGGTACCTTTACACGGTAATACAAAGTAATTAGATTTTGTAGAATCAAAATATTATGAAATTCTCTCCGTGTTTAAAAAAAGAGAATAAAAATCTGTTCTAACTATTTTTCATGTTTACACGGATGAGGTTGGTAAAATCAAAATCGTTTGTTTCTTGCCACTTTCTTTTTGGGGTAACGCCATATGGTTAAGGTTCAACAATATTAACAAAAACAACATGAAAAAAATCTGCTTTTATTTTGATTGTTTGTGTATTGTTTCATTAAGTGTAGCCACCTTCATTAGATGCTGTAAGTGCTGCCAATCTTTCACACCTCTGATGTGATGAGAATACACAAGTTTCTAAAATGGTTTAGAAATAAACATTTACCGAACACTTGTCAAATTTTTGTATCCGTATTTGCTCCTACTCAATACATTGTGCTTTTACATGATGAGATTTTGTATTATTCTACAACATATTTTGACAAGTCATAATATATGTATTACCATGTAAAGGTACCTTAAATAATATTTGTAAATATACTTTCATTTTGGATTTTTTACTTAACTTTGTATATGTTCTAAATCAAAACGTAAAAATTAGTTTTCAGAACACCAATAATTAAAACTGAAGCGATTTTAAATTAAAGGTGAAATCCAGAACATGTCTAATCATGTTAACTAAAATTTCATTTTAGCAAACGATTTATATAAAAATCGCACATTTACTCAAACAATGTCATAATTCCAGAAATGTATTTTTGGAGTTAATGATTCAGAATGGTTTGTTATGTTACGCCTTATACCGTATACATATAAACTTTATATTTAAATTGTTTCTACTTATAGTTTTCTACATAATGCAAGCAAACTTAAAACTTCAAAAGCCTTTTTCTCGAACCATTTTTTAATTACGGTGTTGTTTGAGCAAATGTGCGATTTGTTTATAGTTGAAATTTTATAAGGATTTTCGCTTCTCGTGTTAAGTTACCTTTTTGTTAGCTGTCCCTTTTTGCATTTTAGCTGACCATATGGCTGTGTGTACATTAAGTGTAACTATTTAAATATTTTAAATAAATGTGTGTATAAATCGTTTTTCACTATTAATTATTTAGCCGACTCATAGCCGAATTTAAGCCGACAATTTTTAAACAAGCTGCCGCCGCCGACAAAAAGTGGTGCCGGTCTGTATGGATGTGCATGAATACGCATTAAGTTTCTGTATATATGTTTGGACAAAACTGCAACCACTGATATTTTTTTGTCTAAAGGAATAAATTGGTTAAAATACAAAAAGTTTATCAGCACCCACTGCTCGAAATACCCTCTGCTAAACACTCTCGAAAACATCGATGATTATATGAGCAGCCTTAATCAGAATATTAGGAAAGCCCTTGAACATGCTTCCTATAACTACCGTCAGTCTAAATACAAAAGAATTTTTACTGCCGATGTGCAACAGCTTTTATCTAGAAAACCAAGAGCCCGAAGAGAATGGCAAAAGCACAGATCGACCAAACTTAAAGCTAAGCTGAAAGAATGTACAAACAAATGGAAAAGTTTGGCTGGAGGTTTCCAGAATGGCATCTCTTAAATAACACCTTGAAGGCCTAAATTCGACTTCTAAGGCGAATTATTGACGATGGCGATTAGATAAATATCTTAAAAGACCCGTTATCGCAAAACCACCGAGAAATCTGAGAGGAAAGTGTGATCTGCTCGCAAGTCATTTAAGGAATGTGTTCCCTCCAAATACATCTACTAAAATGAGTAAATTACTGGCGGTTGTTTCTAGTTGTCCTATTAAAATACGTTTCCAACTTTTAGATGTCGCTGAGGCTATTAATAATTTAAATGCTAAAAAAGCGCCTGGCTTTGACGGAATAAGCAACAAAATACTTTTAGAGCTGCCTTGTACAGGAAAAAAAAAGAAATTCTATATATTTTCAACGCCATATTGCGGCTCAAACATATCCCTCCAGTATGGAAAGAGGCCTTGATAAAGGTGATTCCTAAGCCTGGAAATCATCCTTCGAAGGTGGAGACTTACAGGCCTATAAGTCTGTTAACAACTATGTCTTATTTGTTTGATAAATTGCTTAAAAACAAGCTGACCCTGATCTTGAATGACAATTATTGTATTTCAAATCACCAATTTGGTTTTCGGAGTCAACATAGTGGCATCGAACAAACCCACAGATTGGTACAAGTGATAAGAAAAGCCTTAAAGGAAAATAAGTACTGCTCCGCGCTCCTTATTGATGTCTCTCAAGTCTTTGATTTGGCATTAGGGCTTGTTGAACCAGCTAAAGCTAAACTTACCGGCAAATATATTCAACCTTCTGGAAAGTTGCATAACTGGCTGGCAATTTATGATCAAAGAGGGAAACCACTTGAGTTGTTCTTAAACAATAGGGGTTGATGTACCTCAAGGAAGTATATAAGGTCCAACTCTGTACTTAATTTACACAATGCTAATATGCCTGCACAATGCAAAAGTTATAATATCCCCTATTGCTCTTTTAGATATATTGGGTGGCTCGAATAAAGTAAACACTGACAATACATTGTGCGGGAAGCTGGTTGATAAGTTATATGATGGAAGAGGAGGGCCCCCGGACAACCTTCCATCAGCACAAGTGCCTAAGTCTACCTCCTAGTGGTATTAACCGGGCAACTTTACGTTTGGTTATTAACTTACTGGTCTGGCTTGAGACAGGTTGTCCTTATACAAGGTTTTAGGGGCACCAATACCTTATCTGTGTTAAAAAGAAATTGGTAGGAATTGTACGAAAGTAGATTTCCGAGGCTGACCAGAGTCCTATCTGATACCACGGGAAACAGTTGGCCGCATGTGCTTACCAATGCATGACCTGATTAATGGTGAGGCCTCCTCCAAGAGTTCACGTGGTAGCTGTGGTTATCCCCAAGCGGGAAAACTGAGAACATAGTTGATATGCTGGGGTCCGTCTTGTACGGGCCTCAGAGTGACCGTGTAAGCGGTCTTATATGAACTTAAGGTTTACAAGATAGAGTTTCTAGTTTTGGCGGATCTACCCAGGCACATGAGCAACTGTTGAAGTAGGCTATTAACTGAAAAGGTGTAAGTATGTTTGGAAGTAGGTGAATAGGGAAACTGGCTACGGCTGGTGACCCTAGGATCTAAAATAAGATCCCGTCAGCGTAGTAGCAAATAATGAAAAGGCCGGCATTGGCATCTTAGAGCATGTGTGTGTTTTGGTCCTGACTAGCGGTGAGAAGATTGTGAAGCGTTGATGAAAGTGGAGAAATTGATTTGTCTTAATGAGAAAAGATCCTTGAAACAGAGCTGGGTGTCGCATTCGTTGGGTGCGACATGATAATAATCATAATCTTTCTTGTTTAAGGCTGGTTGTTGTTTCACAAGCGTGTGGGGATATGTCTTTTCGGTGCGGATCTGTTTTGATTGGAAAAGGCGAGATCAAAACTAGAGACGCAATTTGGGTTTAGATAGCCGAACTCCTCAGCAGGGGGTCTTGCATATTTCAGGCCGTATTTATCGCGTGCGCAGCCTAACTTTGATATGCTTCAGGGTAACTTTTTGGTGTGCCTTATCTACGCATGAGATAAATGGATCATTCATCGTAGTCTTTACATACGTGGTTTCAACAGGATAAATTTGCGATAAATTTGCTTCGGAAAAATTTCCCTCAAAAACTGATCATTCGCTTTGAGGACACTTAATGGCGACCGAGGTCGCCCGATCTAACTGCCATGCATTTTTGTTATAAGGCTACCTCAAATAGAGGGTTTATAATGACAATACCCAATCTCTTGTGACTTTAAAGGAAAATATTCGTCGAGAAATCAGCTCAATTGAACCAAGTTATTGCAGCGTGTGGCGCAGAACACAAGGCTCCGTTTTGAACAGTGTGTTCAACTCAACGGAAGGCATCTGGATGACACATTTTTAAAAAGTAAAATCCGAATTTCCATTTTATCCTTCAATGCTCTTAATAAAACGTTGTGCCAATTATTACGTTTTTTTATTTAAGTCTGAAAATATAAAACTGCCACCAGACACCCTGTATAAAAGTTAGTACAAAATATTTTTCGAATAAAGCTAGGCATTGTGTTCGGCATTTCGTGCGAAATGCTGTCAAACTCTATTGGCGAATTCACAAGGTACGATACGATAGCATATTGTATTATTGTCATATAATTTCACAATAGCATAAAAATTTTGTTGTTGCTTTTCATACGAAACTTGTTGTGAAACAATACAACTTTGCTTGATATGTTTTTTGTGATGTCATATTATATACAAAGTCATGCGCCAAGCGCCTAAAACGAAACGGCGAGTTTTTAAATTTAATTTTAAGAGCCGCTAGCACTCGCATCCGTTAAAAATGTCTATACTAAAAACTTAGGCAAAACCGCCAAAGAAGATTCCTTAAGCCGCCTTCGCCGGCAAAAATAGCCGGCACTGCTCTCTGACACATCAGCTGTTTTTTGCTTACGTAAAAAATAAAAAAATTTTTGTGATTTTTTTTTAAACTTTGCTCATTTTAATGGATTTTAGAGATTTTAACCAGGTTAGATATAGACCATTTTGTGTTTTCATGGGTCTAATTTGTACAAATTATTAAGTTAAGCCAAGAGCAGCACCAGATTTATGTACATACATATGTGTTTGTTTTTTATCGTTTGGTCGTAACAGCTGATTTAGATTTTAAATACGACACCTACAAATATACGAAGAGTTGTTCACAACGGTCATATTTTTTAGTTCTATTATTTTACAATATAAGATTTCACAAGACCTTGTGAATTCACCATATATATAAATAACTTATACAAAATATTGTTGAAATATTGTTGCATAAGTAGTACTCTGTTCATTTTGTGAAAAACATGTGAAATGTATCTGGCAACATTATTCAACATTTATATTTTCGTGTGAAATAACTACAGCTTATGTTATTCCGCACGAAATTTATTTAAAAACCTGAAATCAGTCATATATGAGTCGTTTATTTATAAAAAAACTTTCCAAAAATATTGGAAAAAGGTAAAAAGCAGTATGCAAATGCAAACAAGACGAAAACATAAAAAAAATTGCAAATTGTCTTAATTTTTCTTAATGATTTTTATCATACAAAGCATGAAATAAAGATAAAAACAATATAAAACTCTGAAAAAATCTAGTTTTTTTAAACTAAAACACTTTTTATATTTATAGGGTTTGTTGTTGGTTAAGTTTTTCTATATGCATTTCATTGGTTCTTACACCAAATCATCAGTAGACTTCAACCCAAATTTTAAAAAAACTCATGAATATTTTCTGTCTTTATATAATAACCTCAATAAACAAAATGAGAATTACTATAAGCAAACCAAAACGCTCAAGTTTTTTTAAGAATCCAACAAACCAATATTCGCTTTTCGCTGGTTTTGATTTCCTTTTCCCCCTTTACATTTGAATAACCATTGGTTAGTACTAAATGTATTATAAGGGCTACCGAAAACAAAACCTTGTTGTTTAATAAAGGTCTGCTTGACTACACCCAAATGCCGTTTAAATATATTCGTTTGTTTTTCAACAACATAGTGTTTTTCATTCAATGTTAAACAAACTAAATGAATGAACCCACAAGCGAAAGCAAATAAAAAACAACTTCAACCGAAAACAAAATATTACCCATACATTCATATAAATAAATACTGAATAGAATGTGTGAATATTGCTGTATGATTGGTGTAAAAAATTATTATTCATTTGTGTTTGCAAATTTGTCGTTATTGTTGTTGTTAAACATTCATTAACTCGAAAAAACACCTGAATGTTTTTATAAAAACTCTAACTGTAATGAGACTTTGCTATGTTTTTGTATTTTCAAGTGTGTTTTATACACATTCAAAACGAAAACTGTAAAATGAATGTGTTCTTCTTGTATCATTGAGTGTAACACACAATACATTCTTTCTTGTGTTGTTACTGGCTTAATTTTATTTATCTCCCATAGAATGAAAAATGTTTGAATGAATATTGTTTTTGTTGTGTATAGGCAATTAAATGAATATAGTCATGCAGATGTCTATTGTTTAACAACAAAATAAACTTTTTTAGCAAACAACACATAAAAACATATGGATTTTGTCCATACACTATAAAAAATGTAGCATATTTTAGGGGTTTATATAAAAATGTTGCTTGTCAAATTTTTAAACGAAATAACTAATGTTCCTCAACTTTTTTCGTAAAATCGAACAGAGTTCCAGCCTTAATGTTGCAAAAGTTGTACTCTTTTCATTTTGTGAGAAAACATGTGAAATGTATCTGGCAACATTAAATCCACATACATATATGTATGTATATTTTCGAGTGAAATAACCTTAGCGTATTTTTTTTTCACACGAAACATATTTCAAAACTTTAAAATAATCCGTAATGTGCCGTTTAGATAATAAAAATAATAAAAAAAAATATATGGAAAAAAAGTTAAAAAACGAGTATGCAACCAGTACAAAAATATAAAAGGAAAAAAATAAAATCCCCCTATTTTGGTTTACAACTCAACTCAGTTGAGTCTGTATGGTTTAAGGTTCAATTATAAGTGACTTACCATAACGCAATAACCATAACCAAAACTCAATTGGTTTCTATGGTTATGGTTATGGCGTATCGGTAAATCACCTTAAATCAAATACAGTGTTGCCCATAAGTTTGGTTCGAACAGCTGTTTTCTGTGGCTATGGTGAAATTACGTATAATTGAACCTTAAAGCTAAGGTGTCCGTTAAGCTAAAGGGAAGCTTAACTTAAAAATTTTAACGTTAGCTTTATTTATTTAAAGTTGCCGTGTTTATTGTTAATATGTTTGTTGTTGGTGTAAGCAGACAAATGAAAGCAAGTCATTGCCACTGCTTACCGAAGTATTCCAAAAGTAGTCAGTTTTTGTCCTGGTATTGCCGTACTTAATGTTCATTTCCGGTTTAACTTTAAATTTTATTGTTTACCTTAAAAAGAGTTAACTTTAGCTAGAGTACACTTTATATAAAACACATATAATAATCCTAAATTAAATTTTTCACAAAAAAATGCTTTTAATTGCGAAGAAAGAAATAAACAATATTCATGCTAAATAAATTAAAATATAAAGGTAAACAGCCATTGAGCAAATACAACTTCTATTTTATTTCAAAATTTATATCGTGAAGATGTTGCCACTTTTTAATTTGTACAAAAGCTTTTGTTTCTCATGTTTACTTAAAATATTTAAAATTTAAAATTTTTCAAAACTGTTGTTCTAAACGGAGGGTTTTTCTTAAATAAAGTAAACATTTTTCCAAAACTATTGTATATATCACTTGAATAGAATTAAATTTCCCCATAACGTTTGTTTAAAACA